>OZ020567.1:29532236-30135387 GCA_963971475.1 Chrysops caecutiens | reverse complement strand
TATCGTAAGTTTCACCATGACACTTGAATAATACTTTCGGGAAGTTTATTGAATGCTATAAATACACGAGGCCACATGTCAAAAGGGTTTCGGTGAAAAGGTAGATACCTATACCTACATACATGCCAGATGTCTCTTTTTGAGAGTTTTTGATTAAAAATTTATTTCGTTTTCATTTATTTCATCTGCAAATGCAAAACAAGTTTCCGTCTTATGTTTATGTTTTACATTCATTTTGACAGTTAAATTTCCAGTGATGCCAATATTCAGGGAATGTTTAATCCATTACACGTCACTCGAATTGTGGCATGTGGCTGTACAGTACGTCTCATGTTAATTAGTATTGACTTCACTGTAGTTTACAGTTTCCTAAGAAATTGATGCAAAATTGATCAACAAATGCTAAATAAATGTTTCTTTTTCTTTCCAGGTAAGTTACTTCGTGTGTGACACTTTGCAATGTATGTATGAAATAAAAAGTTGAATAAAATTGATCACAGGCAAGTAAACTAAATGAATTCAATTTCAACTTTGTTTCAAACCTGTTAAGTTGACGTGAACAGGTTCAATTTCGAATGATTATGTTTCAAATCGATATTGAGACATTTGGTTCTTTATAATTTTCGATTATCAAATAATTGTGGATGAAACCCACGAAAATTAATTAACTTTCTCCAGACTTTTATTTAGTTTGAATTGAATTACGTAAACAAAACCGAAATAATTATAAAATTCTATCATTAACGAAAATACGAGTTATGATTTCTTATGGATTCCAATTGTGATTTCTGCACCGATTGGAGTACAGTAGGACCTCTACATTCTCAAACAACTAGCTTAACCGGAATATATGTTTCATATTTATATTCAATGTAATGGTGAAAAGTCGGTTAATTTTGACTGCTTAAACTGTGCTTCACTTCCCTTCATCGCACAACTGTGCAATCTTCTCAAAATCAATGCGTTGGCTTTAACGTGCCTTTGATACCAATCTATAATTTTTTGAATATTGTGGAGACATCTACAAGAAACTTACCGAAGGATATGTTTCATATTTATATTCAATGTGATGGTGAAAAGTCTGTCAATTTTGACTGCTTAAACTGTGCTTCACTTCCCTTCATCGCACAAATGTGGCTTGCCTGGCTTTCACGTGCCTTCGATATCAATCCATAATTTTTTGAATATTGTGAAGACATCTACAAGAAACTTACCGAAGGATATTGTTCATATTTGTATTCAATGTGATGGTGAAAAGTCTGTCAATTTTGACTGCTTAAACTGTGCTTCACTTGCTTTCATCGCACAACTGTGCAATCTTCTCAAAATCAATGCGTTGGCTCTAACGTGCCTTTGATACCAATCTATAATTTTTTGAATATTGTGGAGACATCTACAAGAAACTTACCGAAGGATATGGTTCATATTTATATTCAATGTGATGGTGAAAAGTCGGTTAATTTTGACTGCTTAAACTGTGCTTGCACAACTGTGCAATCTTCTCAAAATCAATGCGTTTGCTTTAACGTGCCTTTGATACCATCTATAATTTTTTGACATATTCGGTGACGGATAAAAGAGGTTCTACTGTATTCCTTGTTAAATTTATGTGGCTATGGAATTTTCCAGTTAGAAAACCAACATCGTCAACTGCAAATGTCGTTGCTCATCCTAGATCCACATTACGCTGCATTACATACATTCATACATATTGGCATTTTTTTTATCTCGACTTTGTTTCGTATATAATCATGAATAGATACATAAACCGGATATAAATATTTTATGTACAAAGAACACAAAACTTTTGTACATAACACATAAACTCTCATACCATCCTATGGAATTTCATTTGGTATTCTGTACTCTTCGTTCGTTTAATAAATTTTACTCCACACAAAATATGGTTGTTCCTTTACACAAAATGTGCATACACACACACAAAGGTGCACGTGCAGAATCATAGGGACATGTATAGTATAGCAGTAGTATAAAGTATATAAACGGGTATTCTTTATTCATCTAACATAGCCAATATAGGAATGAACATTCGGAAGCAGCATTAATATGGTGGAATGTGGAGTGAGTCGTGGGCTGTAGTGGATTGTGGAACTTGGCTTTCACAGTCATCTATTCGCGCTACAAATCTATATAGGTTCTGTATCCATCCTATGTGGATATGTATGTACACATAAATCGAGATGAATCAAACCAAAATTCTAGTAGAGATACTCTTTATGTTATAAAACACGAACAAAATGTCTATTGCATTTGCACAATGCTAAATGTTTCCTTTCGGGATGTACTGTAGGTATTATTATCCATCCAGATGCTGTTAAAAGTTTGTTTCTGTTCTTTTTGTGTTGTGCTGTTGATATAAACTTTGAGCAACATGTACAAAATTACATACGTGGTGGATGAAAGCATGTATCTGTTATATATCCTTGTTCTGTGTAAAATCTAGAAACCGTATACACGTCAGAAGGATAAGATTAAAAGAAAAATTTCGCGCACATCCACAAATAAAACGCAACGCACATACTCCTACATCTTCGTACACAAAATCAATAATTTGCGATTTTAGAAGTTGTGTCGTTCCTCTAGTTTTCTAGTTCCCATATAAAGCAAGTTTACACGTAAAATTTGAAGCTACCGTCTAAACAACTTACCACAACGACAAGTGACACCATCTGTTCAAATATTCAACAATTAAAATTTGCATGCGATATTAGGTGTAAAATATGCTATAAAATTTATAAATAAAATTTTAAAAATACCTTCTCTAACGGTGTATTAGGTTTTTGAAATAGTAGATCGCGTTGAAGGTGAAGAAGAAGAAAAAATAAAATAAAACTTTCGCAGAAATAACCGGTTTAACAGTTGATTCCGTATCATGATTCTTGTTGTCGGTTATTGAGTAATTCATAGAAAAGAGAAAAATTCAAAATCACATTGAAATGGTCACATTTGAACCAAAATGTTCAAAAATTCAATTACTTCATATTACGGTTCCACCCTGAGCTGTACCTGTCACCATGGCATGGCGTTTCAGCACCGCAACAGCAACAATTCCATGCAACCCCACAACGGCAACAATAATTGACAGTGTCGAGTTGAAATTGATTCGTCGTGTCGTGTGGAAACCGCAAGCAATTCTATCCAATTATTGCAAGTTTTCAGTGATTACGCTTTGATATCAGTGAATTGTTTTTATTTACTTTTAGTTTTTCCTTTTTGTGTAAATAATTTCCTAAACAAAAAAGAAATTTTTTGTACTGTTGCCACATTTAGCTTCATTTCTAATTTAACTTTTCGTTTAATGTCAATTTTGTTTCAACTCACTTTTCTGTTGTTCAATTATTTCTCATGTTTAGATGATTTTGATTGAATGAGGAATCCGTGAATCGTATGTTGATCAATTTTCGTTGATTTGGAGATCGATGACGAATTGAAGGTTTTCAATTTACAATAGAATAAACTGATTGTTTTAATTTATTCTTGTTAAATTATCTTCAGATAAAATTATAAAACTAGAAAAACGTGGAATGGATTCGTTATTTTAAGAGAACCAGCATGATTTCGAAGAGAGACAAGTTGAAGAGAGATTACTAACACAATTGAAATTGTTTCAATTCAAGGCTCTCATTTCTCGTTCCGTCCGTTTCGTGTGGGGTAGGGTTAGTGAGAAAATCCAAATATACCCGTAATCATGTCATAATGTGTATTCGTTACGTTCTCAGCGTGAGATTTGTTGACAAGCCATACTTACCAATTACGAGCGATTCAACCGTATTAACAGCGTTAATGCGGTTATTTAATTGTTCAATGACCTTGACTTTTAGAAAATTTTTATTTTGTTTTTGTAATTTTAGTGAGTTATTTTTTTTTAAATTTTTTAATTTTCGAGGATCTTAATTTAACAAGTTTCTTTCAAATATTGAAAACATTTTGACTTGACGTCGGATTGAGAAAATTAAGAGAAACGCATTGAATTGAATCACTGGGATTTGAATTAATTAAAGCATTCAATTCTGCTCTCATCGTTGACGATGATTTCAAACGATTGTGAAGTTCAATGTGTTCCGTTGAAGATCATTTTTTGTTTGTTGAATGATACACCATTCAACTGCTGCTGCTTCTTGCTACTTTGATCGTGGTCGGCATTTTGCTTACGTCGTCACATCGTAAATTTTCATTTTGTGGGGAAAGTGTCGGAACGCGACGCATCGTTATTTGTATTTCTATTTCTATTTTTAACATCATTTTTATATCGTATAAAGCTATTGTTGCCAGATTCAATGAACTATTTAAAGGTAAAAATATTTTTATTTTTGTAATTTTCTCAAACACACGTCGAATCGCTTGATTGAAATTGAAAAGAACTCAAGACAAGAATGGCAGCAGATGGTCGAAATTTTTATGAAGGGAAACCGAGTCAATTTTAAGAAAGAATTGACTGTAGGGTTAACATAATCCTCAAGTATTACAGAAAAGCCATCTTTTGGACAACATTTGAAGTACTAGATTGCACTGAATTTCCTTCATGTGTCCAACATTGTAGCGTCATAACGACGTGCGAAAAAATAAAACTGGTAATGGAGAATAGTTCTTGAAGTGAAACGGTACGATTATGCACAGGGATGATGGAGTGATAAGTTCTGCGGTGAAGCTTTTAAGTCTCATTTGAAGTCGGTGGTTGGTGGTATTCAAGGCATTTACCATCTCTTCAGGTACCTAATTCAATAACAAACAAGCCAGTGACGATGATGCCGCGAAGTAACAGACAAACTTACGTTTGTTCGTTCTGTTTCATTTTATGTTTAGCGGGTTCTCGTACATTCATCTCTTCGTCTTTTAGTTAATGTCGCATTCAAAGTTGAAACGTTTTTTAACTTCTTTGCGATTGTCTCACAGTATCGAGTTAAGAATTATTTTTCAAAAAAGAAGAAATTGCAAAATATATAAGATGAACGAGAAAATTACTAACAATGGACAACATGGATGGCACAAAATACGAAAAGATTGTCGAGTAAATAAATCGTGATGGAAATATGTATGTAGACGACGACTGACTGTTGGCTGCGTCCGATTTGTTGGAACATGATGATGGCGTAGGTCAGATATGAAAGTTGAATTTAATTATGAGAAATAAATAAAGAAAACTGTAAAGACCGCATGTTTCTTCCTCTGTTAAGTGGATGGCCACTAAGCGTTGTTAGGTTGGTTTGGTACACACTGCTGGTTTGGGTGTCTGGGATTGCCTGTCGATTAATGCGAGATTGCCTAGTTGCTGGAATCCACTTTGGAATCGTTCAAATAACTGAAAAGAATAATTCCACAGTGTAAGTGACTATATACGATTATGTACATTTCTAAGTTTAACATAATTGGCATTTATTTTATATTACATGTCTCCTGATTTCTTGAAAGCGATGTTGCAAGATTAAAGATGGTAGCAGAAATTTAAATTTCTTTCATTTTATAAATATCAGCATAATACATTTGGACCGAGTAGTGAGTTCTTCATGAAACACTTTCTTATGTGTTTTTGTTTGGAAATATTGGTCGCTTACACTTGAAGGATCAAGTAGGTAGGTACCACTTGGGTTTGATTTGAGTTACTTAAACGTGTTCTGAAGCACATATGTTGTATCAAGTGGATTATGAATACGATGATGGTATTTAAGTTGAACTTATCTCCATTATAATAAAAATTAACTTGTAAACATTTTGTGTTTTCAAGGGCCACACTTTTACGTTACGATTTTGAACGAATCTTGATGTTCTTTGTGCCTGAAAATCTACGAAAATTAATTATGAAAATACTTTATTCTTCTTCTTTATGTAAATATCCATTTAATGTTCTAACCTTATGTTTGTGTGAATTGAAATGAATTTAATTATGTCGTCGCATTAAAGTGAACGAATCCATTTGCAATTCGAATATCCACATTTCAACGAACTCTTGTGTGGTTTGACAGTTGGCGAGAATGCAAGCAAACTTCACGCCATTACGTTCAGACATGAAGTTTGCCTATTTATCTGAACTAGGGGGGCGCCCCCTGCTCGCTTCGCTCGCCAACCCCCTTCGTTCGCTATGCTCACTCTAAAAGCTCGCGCATGGCTTTCCATATACAGTAGCATTGTCAGTAAACAGGTGATTTAGTTCAGACTTCAGTAGCAATCATTTAACCTCTTTCAGCACGTCAACGTACAGCTTTATTGAATGAGGCCCCACCTACAACTATCAAAAACCTAGCGCATGCGGTTGCGAATTCAAAAAGATCTTAAGGTTCCTCATAACCAACACTTTTTTAATAGTTTTTGGCTCGTAGCAGCTAAACAAAGCATTCTAGGAGGTTTATATATCTGATCATTCCCCATTATTTTGTCATTTCCCAACTTTTGGCCATACATCATATTTCTCTAAAGTATGTTTTTGAATGTGGGTCCATAGAAAAATTAGGAAATATGATAAAATTCAGAAATTTGCTCGCTTTCCATGAATATTCGTGAAAGTTATGTTCGCGTTTTCTAGAGATAACTTTAAAATGATGACTTTCTTAAGTTTTTATATAAAATTTGCATATATTTTTATCAAAATAGCAAAAAATAATGATATAAGCAAACGATGGCTTTAAATTTATCTGTGGTAATGCATCCATATTATTGTCTGTGGCCATATGTTCATTGTTTTGAATTTTGTCTGGAAGAATGCAATTTTATTAGCCAAAGATTGCCTTCTTCAAGGCAAAAAGCAAAAGAATGAACATACGCCTATTGTCTGCGATACGGTTTTATTTGCACCTCACCCCTCACATTATCATTGGGAAAGATAATACGTTTGAGTGGAAACAATACACGTATTTGTCACAAATGGTAGGCTAGGCCAATGATAATATTAAATAAGTACATATGTTCTATATTTTGATTTCTTCGTAGAGGAATGCAATTATATGTTAATCTTTTTGGTTTGTGTCCCCAGTAGAAGATTGATCCATTTGGTTTGATTTTCAACTTATTTAGTACTTGCCATATATTAGGGACACAAACCAAAAATCATCATATGGTTGCATATCTTCAGGCAAAAATCAAAACAATCACACGCACACATTCTTCCCAAGAGCATCATTTACGCTATGGGTGTGCTCAACTTACGCATACTATCCCATTGAATTTTTTAATTTCAATTTAAAATTAAACTTATTTATAATTAAATTTAAGTAAAAAAATTAAGTGATGCACATAGAGGAAGAATTAATCTTTCGAATGGTATAATTCTTATCCAGTTAAGTCCACCTGGTTTCCTGTAAAAGGGATAACAAAAAAACGTGTCGCCTATTTATATATAGATGATTACGTTTTCCCTACAAATTGCCTGTTTTGTGGAAGGAAAGGAACAAGTTTGTGTCGTTGGTAAGTGGTAACTGACTGGGGTGACACGGAAGCTAATAATACAAAAACCGAAATTGAAAGCAACTTACAAAATGTAGGAAATTCGAATTGAAGGCGATGTTGTAGATTTTGTGATGATAATCATTTTTCAACATTTATTTACACATGCGTTTTACGTTTTTCAAAAGTTTTTGTTTAACTTTGAGGTGTTTTTCTGTGGGATTCATGTCGCTGTGAGCTGTCGTCGTCGTGGTCGTCCTCTTCGCAAGCTGGTAGTCATCATTCGTTTCGTATGCTTTATTTTTTTGTTGTATTTTATATTTATTCTTGTTGGATATGTGAAGGTGTACTTGGTTTGGTTGGCTTTTGTTACAATATCCTTATATACATAATCACTGGAATATGTACTGTAGGGATTTCGTTCGTTTACAGAAAACATTCCATTCGAGATGATTTTGTGTATACCCGTACACCGAGTTATACTTGACTCATTCCTAAAGGGATACAGCAAGGCTATATAGCTTACTAACTTGGTTGGTCGCGAGCAAGTCGACCACCAAAATGAGAAATGTTCTTTTTCATTCCCGCTTGTATTAGTGGACATTACTCACAGTTCACTTCTTTCATGCTCTGAATACAACGTCTTTCACTAAAAGAAACGTTTTAATTAAATGAAACTCTGTTAAGAATATGAATTTCTTGTAAAAACTGTAATTATGGATTGATTCCTTTGTTGAATGTTTGACATCTGGTAACTCGTTGCTTGCTGCAACTTCACATTGGTAGTTGCAAAGATTAAGGGATTTCATGTTGCGAAAACTTTTACTAATACTAGAATTTTGGTTACATATCTACATGTGAACTATTCTAGCCAACCAACCAACCGACCAACTCCAACTCCAACTCTAACTTCATTTCAAACTCGAACTCAAACTCAAACTCAAAAGACAGTTAGCATGTGACGGTGTGACGGAGGTGATGGGAATTTGGTTACACTTGTTATTGTTGTACATTTTCCTTGTTGTTGGTTAACGTTGTCGGCCCTGACTCTGCTAGTATTTGAACTGTATATTTTTTTTCGTGTTCCTAGATCTCTCTACCTATACTCTGTGTGTGTTGATATACATTTATCTATATACTTAAAGCTATAGATATATTTATTTTTATTTTGATTGGATTCGAGTACTTTGGTTGCTGTTGCCCTGGCCGTTAGTTGCGTCCCTCTCCATCGTTCAGTGTTTTTCCTATTATACGTAAAACCTTTTTGAATTGGGTTTTGCGTCTCCCTTTGGCTACGGTTTTCGGTTGTTATACTGTTATAGGGTTTATTGTCGTTCATTTTTCTTTTTTTTTTTTTCGTCTTCTCGTTTTTGCAATGATGGAAATAGCAGAGTATAGCAACATGTACTATACATAGATACATATGGAAATAAATACTTGGTTGGCAAAACGGTGATAGCTCAAGCTGGAACTACTCTAGCTTTAAAGAAAATCGTATTATGATATTGGCCAGTGGAATGCGATAGAATCTCTTCTACTTAACTGGCATGAGCAAGTGAAGTGATGACGTGATGTGATGATGATAATATTGGGAGGAAAATGCATGTATTCACGGATATAGGATATAGGTACATGCGTCAGTATCAGTATCAGTAGCTCCTTGGGCGGAAGTGAAGTTTTTAAGTGTGTTTAAAGATTACAGGCAAACGTAAATCAAAAACTTTATTTTCTTCATTTCCAGTAAAAGCACACTGTGAGAAAAAGATGAAAAAGGAAACTTTTTCCACATGCGTATTATCCTTTGACATTTTTTCTTTCCAATTTATAAATAGGAAGTGCTAATACCTACAACTCAATCGATATATTATACGTAATTGAAGAACAGACCGAAACAAGTGGAGATTTAAATATCGTCTTACATTTGTTAGTTCGTTTCTTGGAAGGTTCTTAGGATATTTTAAGGATATGAAATAGTTTAGATGTCAAGTCAAATAGTTTGTGAAAGTGATATGTTTACATAAACCCTACAAAAGTTAAGAATGACTGGAAAACTGGAAAATCGATAACCAAGTGAATACTATACCTAGATACGTGGAACAACTAAAGTTTATTCAAGGGTGGAGCTAAAATTAAAAGTAATTTTTTCCACATTTTCTTGTGTGTGTGTCATTGACATGAGAAAATTTATTTGATCGATTTTTCTTATTAAATGTTTCTAAATGTTGCTTGACATTTGAAGTGATTTGTTTGGTAAACTGTTCAATTGTAAAATTTTATTTATTTTCACAAATATAATTATTGTGTAGGTATAGGTCATGGTTTTGTCGTAAATGTAATCAATAATATTTATTTTAAACATGTTGTACATATAGGTAAGGTATGTTTGGAAATGAATCATAAAATTTGTTGCATAAACCAAGAAGCCACTGTGTGTGGTGCAGTGACGTCGCAATAAAAACGCAATATCGAACAGTAAAGCTATAATCTACAGCAAAAACGTGGTAAAAACAAAACCAGACTAAAAATAAAACAACAACCACACAACTCAAGCGATTTGAATAATTAAATGCTCGAATGAGGGAAAGGAAGAGAATACGTGGAAATAGCCACTAAAAAAAGAGGAAACGACACTGACACAAATGTTTAGCAATAATCAGTGGTAGAGACGATGTAAGTAAAGTAGTTAAATTCACGTAATAATCTCAGTTTCCTCTCTTGTGAATCATTTACTCTTGTCACGGTTCACGCATGCTGGGAGTCACATTTCTTAAGAGATCAACTAAAATTGAAAGGTTGAATGAAATTTAATGGAAGAAACAAACAAACAAACAAACCGAGCATGAGTATCTCTCTTGTTAAAATGAGAGATTTTTTTAGTGATGGTGTGTGTTAAATAGACAATTCACTATAAGTTACATTGCTGCTGTCAACAAATCGATGAAACACAACACTGACAACACTCTCTCACATCATTCATCCGCCAAACAAAGTTCACTCAGTACAAAGTCAGTTTTGTTTGTTTAATCAACAGCAGCAACACGCAAACGTTTGTGGCGTACGACAGACAGCGACTGACGTAAAGCTGAAGATATAGCCTTGCAAACAATTTTCAAGTGTTGCTGCCCTCCCGGCAAATATTCAAGCAACTTTTTGTTGATCATGATTATTGTTGCTTGTCGTCTCGACGGGTGTCGTTTCGTGAAAGATTATAATCGGCTGTGATCGTTCTCATTTTCGAAAAACGTAAAAAATGTGAAAACCCGTTTTTCATTTTTCTTTTCCTCACAATTTCGTTGAGTAGTAGTGTTTTGATTTTTAAGAGTGCCAATTAATGTTCTCTCTTTCCGAAATTACTCCATAAGTTGCATTTCCTCTACAACTCTCATTTATGTCATCATGTTTTGACCGCATAATTACTGAACCAAACGCACACACACACTCTCTCTCTCTCTCTCTCTCGTTTTTACTCTTCTATTTTTCGTAACCATCGAGAGGGTGTAATAATAATCTGTCAAATTGTGAATTGTAGTGTCATCATTGTGTTCGGCATGATACGTTCGTTCACGTTTGATTTGAAGTATTTTAAAGCGGCTTACAGCATAGCTTGAAGAAGTTCATGGTAATTTATTTATTTGTTCGCGTTGTGTTGTTATTGTACACTTCGTTTTGCCACCTTGTGCTGCGAATTACTGTACTCTCAGCCACAACCATATTGGGCAAATCGGTGTAGTAGGTAGTTGATTGATTACTATTTTCGCACATTCGCGTTCGATTTAAATTGTGGAAATTAAATTGATTTTAAATGAAAATTGAAAATTCGAAACATTTGTAGTGATGTTGTCAACAACAGCAAGTAAAAATTAAATTTAGTGATAGATTTTGTAGTGCAGTGAAAATTGAATGGATTATATTATATAAGAACCGGAAGGATAATAACCGTTAAACGATCAAAACCACCACAAAAAGGACAATTCTAGCAGTAACGTGTGGATGGAAAATGTAGCAGTTCTGTAATAATGAGCGCCTGCTACTTATATGTAAGTTTCATCTATTGTTTGCTCTTCCCCCTAAGTTTTATGTATATTATAATACACGGGTGTATTTATATTAATATGTAGGTATATAACAAGAAGAAACAAAAACCAACTTTATTTTCGTCTTACTTCCACCGAGTTTGCTATTTCTAGTTTCGATAAATCAGTGGTTGTTGTTGTTGTTGTGGTTTTTTTCAGTAGTCTGTTAATGGGTACATTTTTTTCATTCCAATTGGACTCGTGGCTGTACACTACTAGTCGAAAATATCCAAGATGTGATTTGCAAATTGTTTTTGTTTTTAATTTCTGCTCCAGTTCAGTTCAGCCTTCAGGTACAGTTAATGTTTTCTGTCAAATTTCTTGTGTTACATAATTTCTTGTGATGCACTCACTCTCTATGCAGATGCAGATCATTAACCCGTAATGTTCAATTATAGCCTTCGTCGTTTGTTTGTTTTCAAATCTATTTAACCCTCCATATTGAAATTTCAATTTCTTCTTTTGCGCTTTAATTGTTTTTCCTGCATCATACTCGTATGTATGTAAAACGGGTAAAATGACAGATGTACTATTAAGAAGTGGGGGATAAAACGATGAATAGCGCTTATTTTTTCAATCATTTTCATGTGCGCATTACCTTATTTTCATCATTAAAAGGCTTTCCTTCCCATGCACCTTAAAAGAAGAAAAAATTATTTGTTTCTTTTACTTTATTATTGCCATTCCTTTTCCACCAACAGGCTGGGCTGGCTTTTGGCCGTGGAATAAACTTACCCAGTTTCGTTTCTAATGCATGTTAAATACCTTCATTTTTGTTTTTGTTGTGTTGACGACTTGTTTGTTTCATTCTCTTACCGTTGATTTCTGCTATTTTTTGTCTTGCGATTTTCGCCATTTTCCCCCTTCGAAATTTATGTTTCTTGAAAACGACGTTTCTCGAGTATTGCGTTACACAATATTCAATTCAATTCAATTCAATTCAAGTAAAATCAATAATTCCGTCTTATTTTCTTCATTCATATCATATGTATTTCTTAATTAATTCAAAATGGTTAAAATATATTTCCCATGTGAAATAATAACATTATTGTGTTTCTTCGAATTGTGGTAAAACACTTGAGGACAGATGAACTCAGCAAATTGACAGCTGGACAAATAACCATCAAAAATGGCTGCCATTCAGCAGAAACATCACGTTGTCAAAGTGAATTCTACACTTTCACGTCAGAAATTACGTAAATGAATTGAAATATGTAATTAATTCGAGTTCATTCAGTTGGATAAATGAATTTTCGAACTAGTAGAAATTCGCTGATCATATCATATCAACAAACAGCGATTTGGCAACGTTGTGAAAATACCGTTTAATAAGTCACAATCGCTCCGAGTAGCAGCAAGAATTTTCATATAACGACGAAAATAAAAGAAAAATAATTTATTTTCGTTTTTTTAAATGATATCCACAGATTATTATATGCTTGAGCACTTATAATCTGATTGGAGTTGAGTTGCGAAAAGCATAAAAAGGAACGCGTGGAATTGAATCTGTTTCAAATGCACACACGCTGGCACGCATCAAAATAACATTAAACGGACGTTCGACATTGTGGTGCAAACTGCAACGTTTGTTTTACTTGATCACAGGAATTCAATTTGTATTTACTATTTTCATTGGAGTAAATCTGATCAACATGTTTCCAACATTTGAATTGGACAAAAGTCGAGAATTTTGTCTTCATGATATCTACAAAAGAAGTTTTGTTGGAAAGTTCCAGTTTATTTATGGAAACGAGATATTTTCTAATTATGCGATAACACACTCATTTCGTTTCACTTCAAATTAAATTCCAATTTAAGTTGTAAAATCACAGATAAACTCTGGAAATGTTGGAATCTCACAGTTGAAGGTACTCGTTGCTTTTTCACGTAAAACAACAAATAACAAAAACGACCAGATCATCTTTCTTTTTTCAATGTTGTGTTTGTTTTATGTTGTTGCTGTTGTTGCTGTTGCTTGTGCTTTGTGTAAAATTGAGAAACTTGGCAAGCTAGCGTGAAGGAGGAAGGCCTTTGACCTGTTCATGTCTAAAAGATTGCCTGCCTGCATTTTAATAGAAAATCACTATCACTATTGAAAATGTATTTAATCCGTTTGGTTTCTCATTCATTCGATCATTCATTCTACCTGTAATCGAACAAATTTCGTTTTGAATTTTGAATGATATTCCCATTGCATGTACTTACCTACTCCATCTTGTGTGAAAACGCAAGGACGACATGTTTAATGGTAGGTACCTACCTATGTAGGAAAACAAAAGGAAAAGTAAGTGCATGTGCAGTTTCCAATTTCCTGTCTGGTGCAATACATATTTTTTATGCTTCTTCGCATAAGAGATGAATGAAAATGAGTGAGAAGGAATCTGACGTTTATTGTTTCACAAACTCCCACGTTCCTGTGTATGCTGTGTGAGGTGAGGAATAAATGTATCCCCGAATGTATGCAATTCTTCAAATTGTATTCTGTTCCTTTTTCACAATGTTCCTTATTTCAACAAACGTCAGTTTTGTGTAAAGGACTGTTGTTGCTAACATTAACAGAACTACTCCTGCTGCTGCTGCTGCTGCTGTTGGTGGTGGATTGAGGAAGTAGTGAAGAAAACAAAAAAAAAAACATTAACCAGCCGATACACACAAAACATTCTAATCGACATCAAGCAGAACCTGCTTCTATGCTGCTAGTGCTACTGCTCTCTTCTATGCTCTGTTGCGCCCTTTAATGCGCTAAAGCGAAGTTTACCCATTGAGTGAGTCTCGTATAAAGTACACACGCGTCCCACTTCTTTTCATATCGATTTTATGCCTCATTTTTGGACGCTTGAACTTATCCCCCCATTCCATTGTCTGCCAGAAGATAATACAAACATCTGTATGTATGTAGGTACCTACCTACATACCAGACCAGCATCATCCAAATTCGTTCAGTTTCAAAATTAAAGATGGCTTTCCTGACAACTTGAAAGTTTTTCATTTTACACGAAACATAATCCACGGAATTCTTTTATTTAGTTATTATCGATTCATCACTTCTTGCTTCTTCTTCTTCTTCTTCTTTGCCTTCACTACATTATGATTCTCTACGGAAACAAGAGGAAGGGCACCATGCCCATGCCCATGTTCATACATATGGGGATTTGCAAATCTAAACACAAAAATGTTGAAGGCCTTTTGTCGGTATTGACATTTTGGTTTGGTTCGTCGTATCAACTCGGAAGTTTTCAGGCTTTCTTTGCTCTTATCGATTTATATTTACCCAAAGTGGAAAATTTTCCGCGAATTCTAATGTTTTATTAGTAGGTATGACTAAATTACAAATTGTATTTTGAATAAAATAAGGATATACCTACACTAGTGGAATTAATTCTAGATCATGATTGTTTTTCTCATTATTACAACATAAATTACTGTTAATATGCAAATTAATTCGTTTGAAATTTGTGAACAACGGCAACACTGAAATGTCCCGATATCTCTATCTCAATCTCAACGAAACAAACTGGGAATGCCTTGTTGTTTTTATTCACTTTTTACAAATTTTTCGTTTTCCTGCATTTTATGTGTTTGAATTTTGAACTGACTAGTTGAATTAAGTTATAATGAGTTAATAATAAATAAATGAAAAATTTCAATCACTTTGTAAAAGCTTACAAGAAAACTTAAATGATATCCCTCCCTTGGAAAAAGAGAAAGCCGTGTAAGCTTGCTACTAATTTCAATATGTGTTGTTCGAGTTTACTCCACTGATTCAATTGAATTGAATTGAATTTTTGCTGCGGAAATCCATCCAAAGAAATTAACTTGACAAGTACAAAGTTGGAAAATTAAAATGTTAAATTCAAACAACTCTGATTTATCTACTGCCTGTGCCTGTGCCTGTGCCTGTATTTGAGATTTTTCTAGGTCAAACTATAAGCTCGAAACAACGCGAAGAAAGATGATACAGAGCTGGAAACATTTTTAATTTCAGATAAATCTACTTTAGATGAAAATCTATCGTTGCCAGTTTACACGTTCACTCATTTTTTCGTGTCAAAATTTTGACTGTTTTTAAATTAGCTTCGTTGCAAATGATGAAAGAAAAGTTTTAAATTAAAATAAAAAAAAAAAAAGAAAAATATGTATTAACAAAAATGTTACCAAGGAAAGAAAGGTATTAAAAATGATTTGACGAGAAAGTTTTGTTCCAAACTGCGAATTAGAAATTTCTTCACTTGCTACTTTTGCTGCAAATAAATCGATTCAAGTATATACGTGTGTGTACAGTAGATAGATAAAATTTGTTATATACTTTACATGAATTTGAACGAAATACAAAAATTCAACTTGATGGAAATGGGTTTTCTTTTCTTGTTTGAATATTTCAGAACTCAATTTCATGGTTGGAGAGCAATTCATTTCAACCTGTTATTATAAAACTTTTTAAATCGCAAAATCTTCAAAAGAAAAACTTTTTCTGTTTAGTGAACACACGAGGATGGTTTGATTTCGTCAAGATTATTTATCGAATTAATATGAAGCCGCTGTAATTTTAGAATACAAGTGTCACAGATGGTCGCGGTTACACGTCCAATTCACAATAAGAGGCAACTTCATTGGAAAGTGTTTGTCATCGAGATAATTGGAAGATGGCGGATTTCGCTGAAAATGACACGAAACTAGTTTCTCGTTTGCATGGAAACAAATGACGAACGAGAATTACTTCTTATCATTTCGGATAAAAATGAAATAACAATCTATGACAGTCAACTTATAGTAGGTTGATACTATTTTCAATTCAACAATCTGTCAGCAGTTGCTTTTAATGAGAGACATTACGTCAAATTCAACTTCAACGTAATGCGTGTTTTCCATGAAATTCATATGGAAAAGTTCAAATAAAGTCTTACTTGGAAATTATGTCCGACAGCTAAACATTTGAATCTTTCGATAAATAATTTATGACTGAAATTAAAAGGTCAGTGACTAAAATAAATAATTTATTCCCAACTGATATCATTTTCTAAACCGCCATATTATAACAGACGTCGTGTGCATCAAAGTACAGTCACTTGTGTAAATTTTGTGAAACAACTTACTTAAATATTTGAACGGCCTTTGAATCGTGAAACTAACAATTTTTATCTTCTTTCCAGGTAAGTTCAGTTTGGGACGATCAAACTATTCGTATTCGTATGAAATTGAGATAAATTTAAGGTAAAACTAACTTTTGCTGATTTGTCAAATACTACGTACAGTTCTCGACAAACATTGCCACCTGATAATGGTTGTGGTATTTAAAAAATTGTTCGTTTGTTTGTTTAACTGATAACATTGTGTTTATTTAATTAAATTTTTTTTCTTCACTTAAATATGTTTCGCACTTTTACTGCTGAAGGTGACATGATAATCGTTATTTAAGTTTACATTTAGCAGGAGTGAACTAATTTTTGAGTTTATTCTCAAACGAAAAGAAAGTGAGGAAAATGATTTTTTCCAATTTTATCAGTAAGGTAATAACCTTCAAATTGGTTCTAGGTCAAAGTCGTTAAATTACACGAACTTAAGTAAAATTTCATTGGAAAATATTCACGAAAAGAACACCACCATAAATGGTTGGTTGAAATGAAAATTTTCAAACTTCCCACCGACATTTCAGTTTACTGCCCATAAAACACCAGAAATGTGATTTAGGGTGAAGTTGCTTGATGAGACATAAAACAATTTTTAACCGCTGTAAAAGAACTTTTTTACGATATTTTAATTCATTTCAAGTGCTGCCATCTCTTGCAATTTACGATAATTGAAATCAATTTAAATTAACCGCAAACTTTTGAACACGAAATGTTCGTTAAATTGTTTGACATTCACTTTCGAACCGCAGTGTATAGGTATATACGTGATTTAACAAAATGAAAACTTGATTTTAAACTTTTATTTCCACCAAATTCTTTGATAAATTTCGATTATATCATATTAATTTGATGCCTTATGCGAAAAACACACGTTCTAAAATTAGAATTACGCCATAAAACGCGTCAGCAACAATTTGATTTGAACATGGCACATTTGTCGTTAATTTTGTGTTTTTTACTGCTTTATAAAACTATTCTCAAGACTAGAACGTATGATTCATGAAAATCAAATTTGCTATTTCTAAGAATATCCTAAACAACTCATTTCTGGTGTGTGAAGTAATACTTTTATTATTTTGTAGGTATATAAAATATTTTCTGGAATAACGATACTTAATTAATTCATTCAATATTCGGTAAAAGAAATATTCAACGAATCGTCAATTTTCAACAATTTGCAATTTTATCGATTGCGAATTTGACAGGTGTTTCGTTTTCAAGTATTCCTCATCACCACGATAAAGAAACACGTGTAAGGAAATTTGAAATTTTTCAACCCAAAATTTCGTTTAATTAATAATGTTTTACAAATAATATACTAATTAAAGAAATGGTGATATCATAATTATGGTTTAAAATGTGGAGAACTGAATGATTTCCTTGAAAATTAACACCACTCAAATGTTTCGCTGAAATAATGATTTCATTTCATCGGAATTTCATGTTTCGTTGTACGAAAAAGATAAGGTACGCAATTTCTTTGAATTTCTCTCAAATTGTCAATAATTTGCATTGTTCTTGTAGTTTGTTAACGATTATTTCCGGACTACAGAACGTCTCTTCCTGTGAAGAAACGAATAGTAGAGACGTTTCGCACTCCTGCTGGCTGTACTAGTTTCAATTGAAAACGAATGCATTAAAACAATGGGAAATTTCCAAATTCATTCAAAACCGAAAAGTGTCAGGTACCTACATGCTTTTCAAAAACCTGCACATTTGTTTGTTTCTGTTCTATTAACTACACTACCTGTTATTGAGCAAAATTGCTCTCACCTGTCGGTAATTTTGAGTCTTTAAAACGGAATATTATTTAAGGGTCTTGGACAATTCACCAGACGACTGACGGTTATTAGGAACAGGGTAGTAAAAACGCAGGTGCACATTTAAGAATTTAATCGTAAACTTCTTGAGAAAGCATTTGTGTTTAAGGAAGGATATTCATTTAAAAAGAAACACATTCAAGGAATAAAAAATAAATGATAATTTTTGCAAATATTTAAAAATTCATTTTATTCGAAATTAAAACAAAAATACACTTTCACGTGTCAACGCAGCGGAATTCGTCGAATTGTTTTTATTTTCCAGTGTAAACCAAGCAGCATTTTGGTGTACTTTAGTACAAAGAAAAATATATTTTGAAGTTGCGAAATTGTTGGAAATTAGAGAAATAATTAAATTGAATAAAATTTAATTTTTCTCTTTCGATTGTCAAAATGGCTACGATGTATTTTCTGTAGTATGGTGGAATGTAAAAAATGTTGCCAAATTGTAACGAATCGTTTGGCTTTTACGAAATATCGTTTTCCCACACTAAAACTTCGTTACACGAATTTGAAAGTGAAGAAGAGCAAGAAGACGACGTTTTTATCCGGTTACAAAACAACTAGTTGCAACTTGGTGTAGTTCTCTGAATTCGATCCTGATTGTACTAGCAGTCGATCTGGCAAGACTTATCCTAGAAATTCAACAAAATAAAATCTACCGATTGTAAGGAATACTCATAATTTCCACTTTTAGTTTTCACACAAAACGTGTATGAAAATAAAACAGAATGATTTATTTTTAGGAAAATCGATTTTGCCGTAGAATTGTTGTACATAAGAAATTAATAATAGTAAATTCTTGAAGAATATTTGTTGAAAATAATCACTGAAACATTTTGTTTTCGTTAAGTCAATTTGCATACCCTACATTTTGTAAGTGCTTCTTCATAACGTGATCGTTAAATCTGAAAATTTGCTTATGTGGCAATACTGGAATTGATAAACACGGGAAGGAAACAATGAAATAATAAAACAACGTCACTGTAAACCAACTTGATGTACACGAATTCAAGTATAAGTTTACACATTTGCAGCACAAAGTGATTGTGTTGCATTTTGTGTGTTAACCAAGAAACAAAATCAACGAGATTAATTTAAACAAAAATTTCTAATTATAGATCAACTCGTTGGTTTGGTTTGTTGGAAAATATAAATGGAATAAAAATAAAGGAAAACAATGTTCTCGTTCCATAATTTGTCTAAAATTAAAACTGGAGGAAAATTTTAATAAGTAGTAGAATCCAACGAAAACTTGAACTGTCAAACGATAGTTCAATTTAATTACAGCGGAATTAAATTCATTTAATATAATTTCTGGAAAATCAAGACTACTGATTTGAAATTCAAAAGAAATGATTTCGTCTTTGGCACTATTTTTCCCTCAATTAGTATCGTGTTAAGTGGGGCTATTGAACTTTGTGCTTTGCGCAAAAGTGTAAAACTGCTGTTGCTCAATGTTGGTGCAATGGTCATTTCGAAATGTTGTAGACAGAAAAGTAAAGATATTAAAACACCAAAAAAGTATTATTACCTATTGTTGTTAGGGAGCATCTGTGAGCGTTATGAAACCATCTCAAAGTTGAAGAAGAGAAAATTGTGAATAACGAGTTAAATAGCACAAATTAAGCACAAACTTAACTTAACTGAACTGAACTGAGTCCAGTATTAAGTAGAGTAGTGCTAGTTTTCGCAAAATTGTGAATTGAACCAGAAATAAATGGACACAAAGGCTAAGCAATCCAAACTCTCTACTAGGCACTAGGCTAGGCTAGACTAGACTAGACAAGGCAGGCAACGTGGCAATTGTAATTCGCGCAGGCTAATAACCTCAAGAAAAATATGCGGTGGCTTTCGAATAGAGTCAGTACTATACTATACTATGTTGCTGTTGTTGTTGTCACTCTGGGCTTTTAAACATTTTTCCTTTTTACACAAGTCTAACAACATTCACATAATCTTTTCTATTTTCCAATTCTTCGTTGGCCATATTCGTGTTTGTCCCTTTTTCACTTCATTAAAATCGTCAATTTTCTCTTATTTGCACTAAGAGCTCTTTAGATTTACACAAATTTGTGTATGGATTATATGGCGATACTTCTATGGTTACATGTAACATGGGAAACATATTTTACATGTTGAGTGAATGTTGTAAGAAACTTTCAAAGTGCCTTCTAGTTATTTGCTTATTGAATTAAATTTATTTTGAATATAATTTACAAAAATTTTCATTTACCTAAACCTAAATGCCATTTGACTTTGTTGGCTATTTTCGGAATTGTTGGTCGTCGTAAAAATTATGTGAATGACCTGTAATGAGAAAATATACGATTTCTAATGGTTGGAAGAAAAGAAAATGTTGTTCCATTAATGATGACTCTAAGAAAATTCGAAAAGCTCTTAATAGGTTGTGTAGGTTATTCAACTTTCAAGTGTGTATTATCTGAAAATAAGTTCAATTGTTGATTAAATTGTAAGTGATTTTGCAAAAGTTAACAAAAATCATAATAAAATTAAAATGTTTGAGTATAATTTTGTAAGCCACTGTATTGAATATTGGCCTCAAACGGTGACGTCATGGAACAGTTATTATCATAAATATGTATACACACGATTATATCTATTACACACCTTGAAAACGAAAACACAACATGACACGACACGGTCGTCGTTGCCGTTGCTGCCGTCGCTGCTGTTTGGTTGATGGCGTGCACAAGCACAGGGTATGAGAGCGCGCATCGTTAAACCCACGTGGTTTGTTGTATGATAGAGAAGCGATAAAGGAAAGGAAGGAATCGGTGAGAGAAATGAAATGAAATGAATGAAAATAAAAACGAGCAGAAAATGAGTAGTGTGTCGAGCAACAACAATTCATGTGGTGCATTGTGCGCGCAAGTGAACAAAACTAACAGGCGAACACGAAAAACGGGAGGAAAATGTTGAAAAATGAAACGATAAAGTTGTTTGGTGGAAATCGGTCGTCGTTCGTTTTGCATCGTTCTCAATGATGTTTCGAAGAGAATACGGTGAGGTGAAGAGTAAAAGAATTCTCGGAATGAGTAATGGCATGAGCATCTTAACACACCGCACGACATACATGACGAGGGCAACGATCAATTGAGAGAAAAAGTGATTTTGGGGTTTTTGGGTGGCAGTGGCAATGAGTGAATTGTTGACTGGTGACTTGGGGTTGCCCTAACTACGTCTGGGATAGTGTAAATGTTTAGCAACACGAACACGAATGAATTTTTCTGTTTTAAAAATAAATCTCGAGAGAATGAGAGACAGATCCGAGAGATTTTTGTGGTTACTTTGACCCGTTCACATGTTTATGATTTGTTTTCTTCTCTCTACTCAATTAAACGTCTATAGTATTTTTTGAAATTATAACAACACGTTTATGTATCTCTCTCGCTTCAGACAACATTGATAAACAAATGTGTGGACACTGTTGTAAACAAGTAGCAGAGGTTTGATTTATTCCTTAACATGGCAACGGGTGTTACATTAACATTCACTTTAATGTTATTTAAAATTAAAACCATGTGAAATTCGGTCAATTGGTAAATGTGAAGTTGTCAAATGTGATTTTATTAGAGGAAATTGCAGGAAAACTTCCGGTTATTTCAAAATAACTATTAAGATGAAAATGTTAGAAAGAAAATTATTGCAGTGATACCTCGAGAGTCGAGTTTAATTCGTTCCGTTACCTTGCTCGTATGTCAATTTTCTTGTATCTCAAAGCAATTTTTACCATTGAAATGCCATTAATCCGTTCCAATTTGTCACTTTTCGCCAATTTTCAAAATTAGGGAAGTATAGTGCACATTATTGAACTAAGAAGTTAAAGTTTAAATTAAAGCAGAATTCTGATACAAATCATACACATTTTCACTTTACAAAAGGCCCGGTGGGAAGGGGGGGGTAAAAAATTTGTCCACCCCTTAGAATGCACAGAATAGTTTAATATATCTAAATAAAAAATTTTTTTGAAAAAAGTCTAAAAAAAAATAGCTTAAGTGTACTTTACCCTAAACTTAAAGGTTTTATAAAGTGTATTTGTATTTTGGTCTTCACTGGGGTTTGACTTTTTCGCCGGACAAAACAAAACTGTCCATGGTGGATTTTGTCCGGCAGTTCCTCGTTTTTCAAAGCACAACTTCACTCGCTCGACGGCTCGTATCTCAAATATCTCGTATGTTAGGGCACTCGTATCTCGAGGCACCACTGTAGTCGCCTAAAATTAGAGTAAATAATTTCTCATTAATAATGCCAATTGACAACTTCCTTGTCATCTGAGTAACTATTGGCACCCTTAGCCGAATGTATTTTGATTATTTAATTTCTCTCCTGCCAAGTGCACCGCGGGAGTTAAAACACCCCATTTGCCTGTATCGATAATGTTTAAACAGTTCCAACCCCAATCAAACGTACAATATGAACTTCCATTTTCTTGGTGTATTATTGCCTTCTTGACGTTTATTATATTCCTTTTCAAGTCGAACCATGCAAATACTTTAATATATTTAAGACACCGAATAATTTAATTAAAACTCTCTGAATTGTATTAATAAATCATCGATTTCCGCCCACAAGCTGTTTACATTTAAACCAAATCTTGTCATGACATCACGACGACGTTGACATTTTGCGAATTCAAACAAATTCAAAATGGATTCATCCTGATTGCGTATGGATTTATTTATTTTCATTTAATTGTAATTAAAATATTTGTTTCTATAGTTAATGTCAATAAAAAAAGAAAATACATAAATTAAATTCATTCGATGGAAAAATACGAAAATACAAATGGCTGACAATAGTAAGAAATGAAATTTATTTGAACTAATTTTGAACAATTTTTGCACGTGAATGGATCCGTGAGTGGAAAAATTCATACAAAATGCAATTGCACTAAATGAACGAGAAAGGAAGAGAGAAGAGGTATGTATTGAAATCTCTTCGAATTCTCGTTTACAGATAAAAACAAAGAAAAGAATGAGTAAACGATGAAGATGAACAGAGTTAAGACGATGTTTTAGCTCTGGCAGAGTTGCAAAAGAGCGTAACGATATGAAAAAACATATGATTTGTTGATACGCGTGATCCAGGGATAATAATCTCAGTACTCTCAACTTCCGGCGTATTACTAACACAATTTGAATTGACGGTGAACGCCTCTCTTTTGTTGTTTGTCGATTTCAGTGAATCTTAACGCAAATCGCTTATAATTAAGTGCTAATAACAACGTCATGCAACGCACCTACCCGTCTAATTTCAAACGAAAACGACATTCAATGTAGCAACGTAAATCATCGCAATGCGATACAATCTGATGTCTGAAGATACATATACTATATAAACGAAGAGAGAGAAAAGTGAGAATATCAACATGAAATTCATTCTGAATGAGAAAATAAAGATGACAACTAAACGGAAAAAAATATGGTTTATCATATGAGATGTGAGAGCGAGTGAGAAGAGATTCTCGAGAAACGAGACTAGTACTAAAACAATTTTCGAGAGTGCAAAAGTGTAGCAGAATATGACAGTGACAGACATGTTGACTGTTTTGTTCCAACGTAAAATTGTTGTAAAATTGTCAAAATAAGATGATGATGACCAACCAAATTGAAGTTGCTCCATTATTATTGAGAAAATCATCTCATTTTATCTCAAATATCTCACAATTGAATATTTGAAATGAGAAATTTTCACTTGAAAATGAGAAAATGATACGGAACGGGAAATGCACAATCGAAGAAATTGTACGAGAGTAAATTTTAATACAAGATATATGATGGTATGTGTTTAAAAATGAATTTATCCGTATTCCTCCGTCAATTTTGGTTTGTTGCTTACTACTGCTCTCCACGAAAAATTATAGCCGTCAAAGTCGCGAACAAACGATACGATACGATACACAAAGTGCGATTGGACATGGAGAAACAATTTTAATGTACACGAAAGTAAAACAAATTTCCTTAGTGTTATAAACGAAAATTCGCCATTTTGTTTGTGTTTTATTCTCTCTCACCGTACACAAAAATCAGTTAACCTGTATTACTGTATATACGATGAAAATTTTCATTGGTAGTCATCTTTTTTTCTTATGTGATTTTCAATCCTCTCATCGTCTCGTATAAGAAGTTTTTCCTTTAATAGACAAAATAAAATTCAGTTTTTAAGTAATAAAAAAGGATATTAAAGTTTATAACATAATTGGATCAAATCTAAATTCATAATTCATTTGAAATAATTATAAGAAAAAGTGCTAACTAATATTGAGTGTGTGTTAAATGATAAAATAATAATGTGCCATCATTTGATTGAAATTAATTTCATGTATAGAAGAAATATTTGTCGGTAAAAAACGATTAAAAAAAAATAATTAAAATTAAAAAATAAAAAAAAATTCAGTGACGACATTTGTATTTGTTTCTTCGTTGAAAATTAATTCAATTCAGTGTGTGCGTTCATACTGTGTTTCGTGTATGTCGTATAAAAAAAAGAAGGAAAATAAAATTAAGGAAAATCACTTGAAAAAACAACAAAAAATAACCAAGATTAGGAAAACTATTAAGAAATGTGTAAGATATTTTACTTGCATTACTAATTTCATGTAAAATTTTCATTGAAATTGAAGAAATTTTGATAAGAAATCATGAGAAATTATAACTAGCAACAACAACAGTAACAGCAACAAAATCAAGTCTCGAAGAGAATAATTTGTGTGCAAAAATTTCTTTGCAACTTATTCCCTTCGTGTTCGTGTTCGTTTTCGTTTTTTTTTTGTTTTTAAACATGGTGGATTTTTTGGCATGTTCATATTAAAATATTTATCTGTAATTATTTAGTTAAAGATAAAAATTTTAATTTGTTTTTGTTATGAAGTTTTAATAATTAAATATTTTATTTTAGATGTCTGCCGGCACCCAACTGCAGATGGCACCCCAGACGACGACGACAATAGTACACCATCAACATATTCAACATCATATACCACAACATCAATTGCAACAACAACAGCAACATCACCATCTCCACCAGCAACAACACCATATTCCACCGCAACAGCATTCAGGAACAGTTCACAATAACCAAGATTCAAATATGAGCACAGGATCATCGCATAGTGAAAAGGATATTGATTTAAGTGGATGTGGTGGAATTTTAGGAACTGGAGCTGGTAGTGGTGGTAGTCTAATAGGTGGAGGAATATTAGGTGGTAATAATAATGGTGGTATAATGACATCAGGATGTACACCAGAAAAAATTCCTCGTACACCATCAGAACGTAAAAGAAAACGAAAAGCACCACCAGCGGATGATAGTGGCGGAGGTGGAGGAGGTTTAGGTGTAAATACATCAAATGTAAATTGTAATATAGTTTCGCAGGATAGTGGTAGATGTAGTATTCCAACAATTGGTAGTAGTAAAGGAGCTCGTCTCTCAATGCCACTTAGTGATAGTAAGAAAATTAATGATTATTTTAATAAACATGCAGCAAGTAGTCCATTAAGGCAGCATACGGGTGCTAAAAGCCCATCACCTTCCCAACTTGGGAATTATCCTATGTTTCCACCTAGTCCACAACCGCCGCTTAGTGCATTAACAACAAGTGGTGTTAATACAGCAGCGATTAATTCTGAATTTCATTTTAAAAGTCGAGCAAATTCAAATATTGTTCCTCAATCACCAATATCAAGTATGCCATCACCGATGATTGGTGTTAGTAATACAGTAACAGTTAATAATAATTCAACATCAGTGGTTGGTAATTGTGGACCACCACCTCCACCACCACCACAACAACAACAACAAACATCACAATCTCAGTCACAACAACAACAGCAACAACAACAACAGCAACAAGTACAGCAGCAGCAGCAACAACAACCGCAGCAAGTAGTACAGCAAGTACAACAAGTACAACAATTAAATTCACAAAGTTCATCATCAAATCCACCGTGCATGCAGTCAAAATCAACACAAACTGATCTATCTTATGTAGATATACAAGAACGAGATTCAGAATTTGAATCGAGCAAAACAAAGATCGATGAATTAACAAGACAATCTGAAGATCAAAAGGTTCAAATAGCATCTCATTTAAAAACAATAGATCAACATAAAAGTCATATAAATAAATGTATAGAAGTTGTTAAAAAGCTTCTTAAAGAAAAGAGTAATATTGAAAAGAAAGAAGCAAGACAAAAATGTATGCAAAATCGTTTAAGATTAGGACAATTTGTAACACAAAGAGTAGGAGCAACATTCCAAGAAAATTGGACTGATGGTTATGCGTTTCAAGAATTAGCTAGACGACAAGAAGAAATAACAGCTGAACGTGAAGAAATTGATCGTCAAAAGAAAATGCTTATGAAAAAACGTCCAACTAATGAAAGTGGACGTAAACGTAATAATAATAATTCTAATTCTGCTGCTATTAATTCATCATCGAATTCAGCAGCATCAACATCAAATTTACATAATGGTTCTGATGCAACGTTCCTAAAACCCGATCCAGTATCTGGTGGTTATACAGCACAGGAATATTATGAATGTGATGAAATTCTTAAATTAAGGCAAAATGCTTTAAAGAAAGAAGATGCTGATTTACAATTAGAAATGGAAAAATTAGAAAGAGAACGTAATTTACATATTAGAGAATTAAAACGAATATTGAACGAAGACCAGGTAAAGGTTTGCACAAATCTCTAACTAGATGTAAACTAAAGTCAATTAATGTAATTTCATTTTTTTCAGTCACGATTCAACAATCATCCCGTTCTTAATGATCGATATTTACTATTAATGCTATTGGGTAAAGGTGGCTTCTCTGAAGTTCACAAAGCATTCGATCTAAAAGAACAAAGATATGTAGCATGTAAGGTACATCAATTAAATAAGGACTGGAAGGAAGATAAAAAAGCTAATTATATTAAGTATGAAATTTTGTTATTTTGATGAAATATTTATTAATTATTAATGCAATATTATAATTTATTTTTAGACATGCTCTACGAGAATATAATATTCATAAAGCTTTAGATCATCCAAGAGTTGTTAAACTCTATGATGTTTTTGAAATTGATGCTAATTCATTTTGTACTGTATTAGAATATTGCGATGGTCATGATTTAGATTTCTATCTAAAACAACATAAGACAATTCCAGAAAGAGAAGCAAGATCAATAATTATGCAGGTTAGTTTTTCAAGTGTAACATATTTTGGAAGATTAAATGGTAACTGAGATAAAAGTATCATATCATTTTTCAAAGTTAATTCAAATCTATATTCCCTAATAATGTTTTTATTCATACAACTAGTGGAATTCATTACATGTATCATACATTAGATTCTTTACAATATATTGTACAATATTTATTAAAATTTTTTGTAAATTGTTATAAAATTAAAACAAAAATCAAATGTATTAGATCGTATGGTAACTAAAAACGTAACTATAAATGTTATTCATAATTCAATTAAAACAAATTTTTTTTCTTCCTTCCACTATTATTAGGTTGTTTCAGCATTGAAGTACCTAAACGAAATAAAACCACCAGTTATACATTATGATCTTAAACCTGGAAATATATTATTAACAGAGGGTAATGTTTGTGGTGAAATAAAAATCACAGATTTCGGTTTATCAAAAGTTATGGATGAAGAAAATTATAATCCAGATCATGGTATGGACTTAACCTCGCAAGGTGCTGGCACATACTGGTATGTTGAATGAATTCCTAAATTGAATCATAACTCAAAATTCAAATTTATTTTAAGGTATTTACCACCAGAATGTTTTGTGGTAGGAAAAAATCCTCCGAAAATATCATCAAAAGTTGATGTGTGGAGTGTAGGTGTTATATTTTATCAATGCTTATATGGTAAAAAACCGTTCGGGCACAATCAATCACAAGCGACTATATTAGAAGAAAATACAATTTTGAAAGCTACTGAAGTGCAGTTTTCAAATAAACCCACAGTGTCAAATGAAGCAAAAGTAAGTTAAAATGAAACAATAATTTGTTATTAAGTCAATTAATATTAATAAAAAAATTTTTTGTAGAGCTTCATACGTGGATGTTTAGCATATAGAAAAGAAGAACGTATGGATGTTTTTGCATTAGCACGTCACGAGTATTTACAACCGCCAGTACCTAAACATGGTCGGCAATCAATGAGCCAGCAACAACAGCAGCAACAACAAGCACAACAACAGCAACAATTACAAAATTCATCTCAAAATCAAGGTGGTCAAGGCAGTGGTGGACAAACAGCATTTTCAACTGGAATGTTTGGAAATCTTAACCAATCCAGTTCGTCTTAGCTAACAAAGAGAAACTCGAATTCGTAATAAAAAAAACATGCAAATATATCGTCTGTAATCGAAATTCATAGAATGGTTGTCTTGTAGAGTTACTATTCGAATGGAATATTATAAAACATGCATCCGGTCACATGTGGCTAAGCAGCGATGTGCAAAAACAAAGCATTACATACCAACAAAATGGGTGGAAAAGTAAACGAATTCCGGGTTCTCATACACACAGATCGAAGAAAGTAAAAATGTTCAAAAGAAAATATTGCTCCTTTAAAAATGATAGACAAAATATAAATGAAAATCGTCTAAGATATACAAGGAAAAAAATAAATAAATAAATAACAATATTATTGTTATAATTTAAAATGATATGATAAAGTAAAAACAATACATGCTAAAAACGAAAAGGAAAAAAATACTTTTTTTTCCTAAAATTCCTATTTTTATTGTTTTAACGATATTATATATTATTTTTTTTTGCGTTTTTAACTATTCAAAATAATTTTTTTTTTTTTAAGAAATTTAATTACTATGTTGAATAATTTTAATTTTATTGAAGCAAAATAATTAATAGTAATATAAATATATAAATACAAAATACATTTAAAAAATAGTGATTATAAAACCATATGTAAGTAAATAAGAGACTTCTTTTAAGATGAAATACAAGAAACATTAAGGCCTAGGAATGGAAAGAAAAGAAATTTATTAATAAAATAAATATACAACAAAAACAAAACAATATAATATAATTCAAGGAAAACTGAAAGAATATTTCAAAGGAGCTCACTAGGTGTTTTTTCTGTTAGGCATTTCGCTAATTCGAACAGTTTCAAATGAATTCAAAGAAGAATCCATTGGGCCATATGTCTATATGTATTCACCCTCCGCTGTGTTTAATACTGTAGATCCTTTTTATATTTAAAAAAGAAAAAAACTATAAGTATATATATATATAAAAGATAAAACAAAGTGATACTCTGTATCTTCTTAATAAATATCCAGTCAAAGAAAACAGAAATGATGTGAACGTGAGAATGCTGTAACTAAAAAATGAAGGTGAAACTTAAGTTTAAAAAGAAAAATGGAAAAAATGAAAACTATTTTGTGAATTTAATTGTTATATTTTTTCGCGTTTAGTGCGAAAATATTGTAAAAGAAAACGACTTCGAATGATATAAGTAAAAAAAAACAAAAAACAAAAATCATAACCCAAAAGCAAATGAATAGACTTTAAATAAATCGCAAGAAGTTATTAATATTATATATATATATATATATATGAAAAAGTATATAGTCTACTATTTAATAAGTCAAGTAATAATAATTATCAAATTAAAGTAAAACAAAAAAATAAAATAAAATACAACTTAGAAAAAATATGAAATTTTATTTTATTTTTAGTTAGACTATGAGATGAGATGACTGCGTGATGGAATAATGCATGCATGAGTGACAGATTATTTATAAAAAAAAAGAAAAGAAATTTTAAAAAATATTCAAAAAAAATATGAATGAATTATTAAGATAATATGTAAATAATAAATTAATAATTAAATAAAAATATGCTGTGCTTCCCAAGATTATTTGTAACGACGTCGAATGATGCGTGCAAATAAAGACTGATTTTTAATCGGATATTTTTCGGCTGTTAGTTGTATTGTGTATTAAATATATAGTTTTATATGTTTAGAAACATCAAAAATATATTTATATTTAAGATTTTCATCTTAATTCTAATTGACAGTCAGATAGATGCCACATTTTTAGAATACTTAAATTTTATCGTTTCAAAATGATTGTGACCATTCGGATTCAAAACAATCTGTGATACTTGCAAATATGGAAAATGGTGCCCAAGACCAATATTAATCGCTACGTTGATATTTCTTCAAATAATTCAAAAATAATTATTCATCAACTTAACTAAACATTTCCATATTATATAATTCAATTTATTTATAAAAATAATTTCCTCATTGAACTTTTAATAATTAAATTTAATTTTTTTATACGCTTTTCGCAATTTCCATATTATGGTTTCATTGCACTGTGGCGGTTTGGTCATGCCTACTATCCGAATGCACTCACAGCGCAAAATATTTCCTAAACAAAAATGCATTTCAATGTGCACCAATTGATGAATGCATTTTATATTATTTCATCTTATAACTTTCCAACATTTCTTAAAGTGTTTTGTAATAAAATAATTTCTCTGGCTATCAAAACACCTTCAGTCTTTATATGCACGCAAGATTTTCGATAATTCAAGTAATTTTGTGATGGACTGTTACATCTTTTACATAAAATTGAATATATGTGCGAATTACATACATGTGTACATAAACTTAAATAAATAAATATAAAAAAAAAACAATTTGTTATATGTATATAGGCACATAATTTTATGATGAAGGTTTGCAGTTAATGAATGCCTGATAAAAATTTCATTAAATAAAAAATCAAGTTCAAGGAAAAACAAATTTAAAGCAAATGAATCAGCAGTAAATGTAGTAGTGATATTAAAACTTAACTCAAAATATTAAAACGCCCAGTATAATTATAAGACAAACGACGTAAAAACGTTACATTACCGGGATATATATAATTCATTCTTTGAACGGAAAAATTATAATTAAAATAGAAAATTTTAACAGAAACCAAATTAATTAAAATTTTATAAAAACAAAAAAAAAATATCCCATCAACTTTACAGTCTACATAATAATATTAGGAAACAAGAAAATATGAAAATAAAATATTCTGCTTACCGCCAATGAATGAAAAAATCAAATCAAATCAAACTTAGAAAGATTGATAATAACGCCAAGGAAGACCAGCAAAATTAATAAAATAAAAAAAAAAGGAATAACTAAAATTTAACAACAGCAATATGTGTAAATTATTATATATATATATATGATATTCTTGCATAAAAATAAGTAAGGTTCATCATAAAAAATAGTTTGAAAAAGAAAATTGATCATTTCATCAATTTAATTTCGAAACAAAACCAGTTTCTTTTATACTACTAATTAAAATATTATTATTAAAGAGTGAATGATGATAAATAAGAATATGAAGAAATTTATTTTGTTTAATTATTCATAACAAAATAAATTTATTATTTTGTGTATATTTGTTGAGTATTCTACACTTAAATTTAAATAAAAAAGAAAAATATACTATAAATTATAATATACTTATTAATGAAATGAAATGATTAAAGTAAACAAAAAAAAATATGTATTATGGTAAATAATAATGAAGAAGGCATATATAAATATATATATATATATAAATATATAACTATATAAAATGAAATAAAATTAAAATTATAATTGAGAGATAAAGGAAAACAAACAAAAGAAAATATTTCAATGAAATGAGAAAAAACAGACTCTTAAATTGTTATTCTATTATTACTAATTATTATTGATTAAAAATTTAAAAACAAATGCAAATAAAATAGATTTATAATTGGATTAATTAATTGAATTATACCATATTTAAGAATCTAATCTAAACACACAGGATCCCCCCTTCCACAATAAACACATAAATAAAAATAATAAAAAAATTAACACAACAGCATACATTTATCAAGCAGTTAATAAGAATTTACACAAGTGGAACATTTAAATAAACTCATAATCAACATTTAGAAACAGTTTTTTAAATGAACAGAGATTTAAAACTAAACAATATTATATCAAAATTTTGAAACGTAAAGACTTACTTTAAAATAGAACCGATAATAAAAGAAATTTCACAATTTTAATGCGATTTATTGATTATTATACATATAATGAAAATGAGGAACCATCGGAAGGAAAAAGACCATAACTAAAACCAAAACAAACAATTTCTCATAAAAAAACAACAGGTTAATTCTTCTCATCAAATTAATTTCAATTTTAAAATATATCAAGATAAAATTAAAAATGTAAAGAATGAAACCAAAATTTCAAATAATTTAAAAATATTCAAGAAAAAATAAATAAAAAAAAAAAAACAAAAAGAAAAAAAGAATAATAATAATAGAAAAATAAAAGAAAAGTTATACCAAGAAAAATTCTTTCTCTTATCTTATTTTATAATTTTTCTTCTAAAGATAACAATTGTATTGCATAAAAGATTATGACGTCAGTTTGTTTGTTACAGCAAAATTAATAATAATATTGTTAAATATATTATATATAAATCAAATGAACTCTGAAGAAAATAAGCGATAAAATATTGATAAAAACTTATGAGGTTTTACATAGTTTTAACTTCGACTAGTAATTCTTGTTTTGTTAACTATACAAAATAGCGCTTTCCCATTTATTTAAAATTTAACGAATTTTTTTTTAATTAATTTTTTTTTTTGATAGGATAAAATTTTTATTTATTTATTTTGTAAAATAATTTTGAATATAAGAATAAAGTTAAAAATGAATCAAATAATATTAAATCGAAAAAATCGGTTTTTACTCTGTCACAAGTTATTTTTATGAAAATTTGAATTATTGATTTTAATTTTAAATTTTATTTTCTACACAGAATTATTGAAGAATTTCTATTTCAATTTCTGTTCATTACTTTGTTATCAAAAATTTCCAAACATTTCCTCAATCATTTGTTTTACAGTTTTTAATTTAATTTATTTTAAAAATTAATTTTATCAAGAAAAATATTTTTAAATTTGCAACGCAATTTCTTATCTTTGAAAAATAAAGTGCAGTGACATTGCCATTATGGTGCACTGTACTGACGTTTCAAATGGACACAAAGGATTTTCGGCGCCAATTAGTTTTAGCGGGAGCCATAAAGAACAGATCAAAGTCGTTTGGATGTTTTCTCTGAATTTAAGTGAATTTATGTTTTAATGAATTGTGTTTTTTATAGTTAAAATTAATTCAAGATGGGTGAAAATGTTCATGCTATTGAGGAAAACTCGTTAAATACTTCCGGTGGATTTGTAAGTACTTATGCAAGAAAATTGTTCCTTCTACTTCTGGGGGCTGCGAATTTTCCCTCCATTTTCATCAAACTATTATTTGGACCGAAACCACCGGAAAAAACCATTCATATCATGACTTTTGCATTAATAATTAACACAATCCTGTTTGAAGTCGTTAAATGGATTTACACTCATAGTGATGTGATAAGAACAGGAGCTTCTATGAAAGGCATCGTAATGTTTTGGCGCGTAATCACGAATTTATGTAAATTTTTGCACAAGAACAATTTCGCTTATAATGGCGTTTGTCGTGCTTTTGGATATGTGAAGTTATCCTTCGTAGTTGATAAAATTTTATTGTGTAAAATTGTGCTTCTTAAAATTTGGACATACGTTCTCCTTGTTTATGATGTTGCTGTGCCTATGTCTAAACTTGCTTTCCAAGTATACAATGATTGCAGAAAACTGAACAATTTTACATTTAACTTTTTACGCAAATGTTTAAATTCTTCCACCGAGAAGAAAGTTTAGTGAAATTCCGAAACAAAATCACAATATTTTTTGTATACATATTTATTTTGCATTTAAGTGTAAAAACAATATATATATATATATGTATTTTATAATATAAACATTTTGAGTGATACTCAGTTTTGCTAACATTTAATGCTTTATTAACTTGCTTTTGTTAGTCCTGACAAAAAAGCACTGAAGAACTTTTGAATTTATTTTAAAATGATAATCACAAAATTGCAATTTATTTCACAAGTGGACGAGATATTACTGACGTGTGTTTGATTGCACAAAAACGGCAAAATAAATTAAAAAATAAAATGTGTTAAAAAACAATTTTATAAATTAGATGTTAAATATCTTAAGAGCAAACCAGATTAGTTTCCTTTTAGCTTATTCATATCATACATTTATAAATAACTCACTTACACATACGGTTTTTTTAATAATTTTTATAAATAAGGAGTTTTATCACACGGGTCAGCTACAAAAAAAAGGTAAGATTAACTCATACAAACAGCATACCTATATTAGATTAAATGACTTCCATTAATATGTTCGCATATTTGGGGATTATGTTTTGGGCGTTATTTGATTATAAACGGTTATAGATGAGTAAATAGCATAAATGATCTTGATTATAACGCTGGCAAGTATACTAACTTTGAATCTAATTGGAATATTACTGTGGTTTTCTTAGTTATACTGTATATATTCCTTCTAACTTTTCTTTAACATCTAAAATTTCAGCTTCTTTTGCTAATTCTATGATTTCATCTGTTTTTTGTTTACAATCCTCAATATTCCCATTATTATATTCTTTATTATCTCGATTCTGTAAATCTTCCAAATTGTCCTTATCGCATTCTTCAACTTCATCATCATCCTCGTCATTTTCAACATCTTGGAAATTTGCATTATCATTTGCTTGTTGTGGAGTTGATGCTGGTGTTGTTGTTATTGATGACCACCAATTTGAAAAGGCTCCTTTTGCTTGTGATAATGCACCGCCTTTAGAACATAAAATGTAGATTATAATGTTCCTAGTGCATAATCGAATATAATAATCTTACCAACAGCTCGACTTGTCGTATTCACAGCCTGATTGATTTTTCTACCACTTTCACTATTATGCATAGTCCTAAAAATTAAGAAACTGTCAAAGAAATATTCTTCTTCCAATACACTTTAATCAACTCACTGAGCAATTTTCAGTTTCATATCAGCTACAGATAGTGTTCCAGCAAATGGATGCCCACTTGGGAACACATCGAAAAATTCACAGTCTGGCTTAACAGCAAACCAATCATTATAACATTGAGTCTTCTTCCAAGCTGACATGAAATTACTATTGAAATGTTCGCAATCCTTTGCGTTATCTGATTAATAATAAATTTCGAAAATTTTCATTTTGATAAATTTACATGTATGTATGTATATCCTACCTGTAGTTATGGCGGTTTTTAAAAGAGCCAAAGAATATCCCTGAAATTGATCTCTGATCCATCTTTCACTACCCTCAGCGTCTTCTTTTGGACTTTGAACATGTTTTATGATGTAGTCAACAAATCGAAGATCTTCCGTTGTCAATACTAATTGTTTACGAAGGTCTGGATCGTTCGTATCGATGTTTCCAGCTTCAACGTCGATTTGAACATCAGCTAAATTCTTCTTTTGATGAAATAGAATATTTGATGTTCCTATAACATAACTAAGTACAGATGGATCGGTGAGAAGGTCCATGTAGGGTAAGGAAAAGTACGGCAAACATAAATGGCCACTTGAAAAAATTGGAATTGGTGCACTCCATGACTCAGGATTTACTGAAGACAATGAGTACAAGGATGCTGGAAAAATATTCAAATTACACACGATAAGTTAATAATCATATTTCACATTTTGTACACATACTTGCTAAAGCGTCAACACTAGAATCTCGTGCTAATACATTTCTATCGAGTTTTTTTGTCCCATCTGTTTCATTGCCACGAGCAATATCTTGACTGTCTGTAGAATCAGTTGTATCAATTGAATCTTCCTTTTGCATTGTAGAGTCAATCAACTTTTCATCAGCTTCTTCAGCATCAGACTCATTTGTGTTATCTTCTTTCTCTACATTTTCGAAATTAATTTTACTCGTAGACGTTGAAAAGTCTGGCATAGGTGACATCGGTCTAGAAGTTCTAACACATGCAACTTCTGCAAATCCTTTTTCAATTAATTTCGGATGCAGCGAAGCAATTCCCAAAATAAGACCACACATTCCTCTTACAGGAGACGAAAAGCACACAATACGTTTTTGTAGCAAAAGTAGCTTAAACAGAAGCAGTGTCTTGTGTCTCCATTTTAAAATAATATCTCTAGCTGAAATGCCAACATCTACATGCCGTAGAGGGGTTGGTTCATTTATCAAACATGCATTGAGTTGTTCGTAAGCTTTGATAAGAATATCAGTACATGAGAAATCTCCCTGTTCGAAAAATGCATCGGCTATCAGTGAAAGTTTCACTTCAATATACCCGTAAAGTGGGAGTTGTGTTAAAACACAAACAGATTTCTGCACAGTACTTCTTGTTACATCAGCAGTTCGATTTTTCAACTTCTGCAAAAGGAAAATTATAGAATTATTATGATGTTGATTTACAAGTTTAAGTAGCTTCACCTCTACAGGTATTTGTCTATAGCACGATATTCCATAAATGCTTTCGGTGGGTATTGTTAAACTTGGCAAGTTAAAAAATACAGAATCTTCAATGTAATTATGAGATCCATCGGGTAATGCTAATGTTGGCAGATATTTCCAGCCAGAAGGACACTCATTTTCTCCTTTCGTTCCCGGCACAAGGGGAGGATAAGAAAATTCAACCTAAAATTGAATAAAGAAATTACAAAAGATAAAACAATTCTAGACGCTGATCACTGATTAATAAATTTTCCTCGAAAACCTTGAAATCTCGCCTCACATTGGAATGAGTAAAATTTTCTGTAAATCACCAACCTGACATCCTTTTTTGTGATGAAATCCCACAACGACAATATGTAAAACAGGATTTTCTTCGATCATTTTAATCGTAATGCGTATTTATCACTTTCACATTATAATGATTAATTATTGTATTATCATTTGGAATGTATAATATTTCGATTTTTAATCGTTTTTTAGTTGTGATAAGTTAAGGTTCTCTTCTTTTTGACATAATGGCAGATGACAAGTGAATAACTAATGTGAAGTTGGTTGGAATTATGTCAATGCTGTCAAATTTGTAATATCTTCCATTGGCGCCACATATCAGAGGATTCATGATAACGCAGCAATTGTGTATTTTCAAATATAATTTCTGGATCAAGAAAATGCGAATGTTAAAAATCACCACATAACGAAGAATTCCCCAAAATTAACGAACAAACTCGGATAATTAAATAAAACAATAATGGTTTTCATATTTATTCTCTGTTGCTCTTTTGAAAAACATCTAAAAACTGATTACTTTCCTAAGAATGATATTTGATATATTCTTTTTTGTTCAGTTTTCCCTTTGTTTCTTTTATAATTTTATATTTTTTCTCAAATAATTTTAAGTACTGCATTTGAAGCATAGTTTTGTTTTATATCATTCCCAGCTTAGGTATGCGTGGAATAAAATATCTATACATACATACTAATATAATTTGTTTTAATCATTTAAATTGTTTTCCAAGAAAATGGACAAATTTTGAATATTTTTCACTTTTAGCCTTTTGTCATCTAGAAATTTTATATATAATAACATTCATAATTGTGAATTATATATTTTGTACATGTTTTAAAAGTTGGTATTTTTTCGTCAAACATGTATTTTTTTCAAATAAATAAACTCTTTAGTTTGCATTCGAATTTTCTTCTACAAAAAATTCTTTGAAGAAAAATTCATTTCTATTAATTAAATTTTTAATTATTTGTGTTTTTATTTTTTATATTTTTTTTTGTTTGTTTGTTTTGATAATCAAAGGCACTTTCAACAATATAAATCGTGTTTACTTTATACATTCTTTCTGTTATAATTCTTTATTTTTCATACCTATTTCTTTACAGCTACATCTTTTATGTTTATATCTTAAGATAAAAACAGTAAGAAAAGAAAATTATAATTTACAAGGTAACATTAGTTTCACGCTCGGATTTTTAAGTAGTGGCTCGCAATATGTTTATTTTTTGTGTGTTTTCAGTTAATTTTGAACTGTACATTATATTAGCAGATAATCAAATAAAAACAACTGTCTGTTTTCATATACTTCATATGTGAATATGTGTAATTAAAACAAATAAAATTTTCACAAAAAAATAATATATTACTTTAACCAAAACGAAAACCAAAATATCCGAGTTAAATATTTTTTTGTTTTTATAAATCATCCATACCACATTTAACAACGTACATTATGAAATAATCAATTTTATAATACATTTACAATAATTTTGTATTTTATTCATACGACATACAAATTGGAACAAATATTTTTTTTCTCTCATAATTATGTTTTCGAAAATTAAAAAAAATTAATCAAAAACATTAATTATATTGAATTCAATTTTAATAACATTCTTTTAAGACAATCAATATTATCTGTTGTTGTTTTTGTTTTTGTTGTTTTTCACAAATACATTGATTATATTGAGGCAAATTTTCGTTTTTTTGTTTGTTTTGTTTGTTTTTTTTTTTACATATATAAATGTGACTTCATTTTTAATCTTTTTACAAAAACTTACATACATTTACAATATAATTACATTTCGTACATGTAATTCATTCATTGACTTGCACAAAATTAGTAAATTTACTTATATTTACTAAGAGATAATGTGTGATCAATTTAGCTACATACCTAAGATAATTTTTTTTATGTTCATTATGTATATATTATATACCGATATATTATGTATATAAACATATTCATATTAATTATTTATATTTACAAAGTTTTAGATAATTTTCAATGCAAAATTTCACTTCTCTTAACAGAGAGAATTCATTCAAATTACCAGAAGTGACTGTATTTATGACACTTTTTTTTAAATTTGACAAACAAGAATTGTTTTCTTAAAAACAAATGGGATTTGCACGTTTTGGGCTCGTTAAAACTATTTACCAATATATGTAGCTTCAACGCAACATTATTAATAATTATAATAATAGTAATAACTGTCATCATACAATATGTGTGTTTTTCTAAATGTGATAAAATGTTTTACGAGTTATAAACGCGCTACGATTTAATTTTCAGTGTAAAGTGTGCACAAACTGCTAAAAGAAACACTCTAATTTCCTTTAAGTTCTTTTGTGAAATGAGATTTGAAATGTTCTACATCATGTTTCCTACATGTGTTTTAATTTTTGTACAGTGTTAAAGTTAAACAAATGAAACTCATAGCAGCAATTTTAATGCTATCCAAGATCCTCCAAATGCAATCTGGATTTCAACTTTTCAATATTTCAAAAAATATAATTGATTATTTTTACGAAAAATATACCAAAAATTTGATTTTATTTGGACAATTTACTTTTATTCTAAATTACTAAAAACCAAAACCCTTCACAAATTATTTACGTATATATATATTTGTATGAATTTCATTTGTTTAATTCAGCACTTAACAAAAGTTTCTTCTTTTAACAAATTTCTGCATTTAATAATTTTAGTCATGTTTCATGAGAATAATTACTTGAAGAAAGAATCATTCTCTTACAAAAATAACGTTCATCAAAGTGTACGTTCAAATGATTTGATATAAAGTGTTTACGTTTACATCACGTAACAATTTTACAAAAGTGCATACACAGAATTTCATTGTTTTATCCATATATATACAAAAAATATTTTTAATTTAAAAATATCTCTATATATAATGTAAATTTTTTAAGTTATACATTTTTCACATATTTTCAGACAAAACATTTTGTTTCGATATTCATTATACCTATTTTACATAACACAAATAAATAGGTACGAATATTTGAACAATCAATCATAAAAAACACAGTCAACTCGTTGAATTTACGTTACTTAGTTTCTATTCTGTTTCATTCAATAGAAATAAAGTTGATTTTCTTTAAGGAAATAGTATGATATTTTAAAGTGTGTGTGTGTTTTTTTGTTTTTTAAATATTTTTGTTTACTTTTTGGCTTGAATTGTGTACATTACTTTACACTAATGGATTAGCAAAATGTAAAACTTTTCAATATTAATGGTTGAGCACGTTGGATTGTAGCGAAAGTAGGAAACACTTCATAACGCAATTGTGTGCCCTTTACAACATTACTAAATTTAGTTTTTTTCATTTAAGAAATCATTAAAGATTTCCTTACCAATAATATAGAAATTTCTAAATTTGATTTTTCGGTATAATTCCTCTTAGAGAAAATGTATTTTCATTTTAAATGTTCTTAAAATATGTAATAGAGATTTTATACCTTTGATTTCCATTTTTGTAGGAGTAACAATTTCATTTTAGTCTTCTAGTTTTTGTTATATTTTCAAAAATTTCATCTCATACAATTTTAGGCCTTTCTCAATCGTTTTTCTGTTGACAATATAATTCTTTAAGCGTTTTAAGTTCATCAATAAGAGCTTTATTTTGATTTTCTAGCACCGCTACCCTATTCTCCAGGCACTTGATGTATTCTTTCTTTTTACGTCGACATTCACGTGCTGCTTCACGATTCTTTTGCAATCGTATTTCACGTTTACGTGATTGATCTTCAGGAATACCTGGATTACCTAAAACTAAAGAGACAATCATATTATTTGAAATGTTATTAAATATAAAATAACATTGACTTAAATGATGTTAACGTTTATAATGAAAAAATATAACGAAACCAAAAAGCACAAAATTGTTTCTTCGAAATAAAGACATATTGTTCAATAAAATTCTCGACTTGACAAGGTTTTCTTCCATGTACAAGAGTCAGGTTAGGAACAATTCTATGCTGCAGTGCTTTCGATGATGTTACTTCAGTCTTCCTGCATTCTGATTAAGATATGTATGTGCAATTGTGATTTAACATATTTTAAGATGAAATGTTTGTTGTTATGAGCGCTTATTAAAATTACTTATTTATTATTATACACACCAGGTACATAGAATTGTGCTTCCTGACTCCGGTCTAAATGAACTAATGTACCACCACCTCCGCCAGAAGAAATTGTATGTATTCCCGTACTTTCACCACTATTCATATTTGCTATTTGTAATGTTGTAGCTGGAAAAAAACGTTAAAATTCAAAAAATAAAATTCAATCTAAACGACAAAAAATTATTCATTTATAAATAAAAATTCAAATTACATTCGTTGTAACTTATTTAATAACAAAATCAATATATACTTTTGAATTTCGATTCTGTTTTTGAAAAATTTTTTATCAGAATTTCATTCAAAAGCATATATTTTTAAAATAATAAATAATAAATCGTACTTGCCATATTTACCTGCTATATCAGGACATGTAATATCTTTTAAAATTCTGTTGTATGATGGTCGCCTCGTAATTTCTCTTCGCCTTTTCGGTGAATCCTCATCGGTTAAGCTCTCTTCACTATTAGTATCAATTATATGTGTTGTATTTGGTTCTGGTTTAATCTGAAATTATTTAACAATTTAGTTGATATATATTCATCAAATCTCATACTTAATTTATTACTTGAACTAATGTATTTCCAGGTGTCGTATGAATCACTGTATTGCCCTTATTAACATATAAAACGCCTTTCGAAAGTGCCACAGGATGCACATTTGCGGCTGTTTGGATAACTGACGACTGGTTCGCCTGTATTACAGATTGAGCCTAGAATTAGTTATTTTTACCTATAGCATAATTTTGATCATTTTTCTTTCATATACACAATATATATGAGGATTTACTACTGCTGTAAAGCATGCAAAAATTCACTACCTCTACTTTTCTTCTAACTTAGAATTTTATTAAAATTTTCTAACAGTCTATGATTTTTATATTCAACATGTTATTTTAACTTACTTGAATACTTTGTGTTGGTATAAACTGTACTATATTAGCCGCTGTTGTTAAAACCGTATTTGTATTTGATGAATTTTGTTGTACATTATTCGAATCTTGTCCGGTAACTTGTCCAGATGCATCCAATGGATCAATGCTAGTATTCCCATTTTCTTCTACTAGACTATCCATTATCCAGTTTATTTAAATTTATATCCGATGTGAGTTTTGAAAAATTGTTTTCACTCGTTTTCCCCCTTTGGATTTCAAAAAGTAATTTTGAAATTTAAGTGGGGAAAATTCTCAACTGATCTCAATGTTGTATAATAATTAAACTAGAATGAAAATTAAATTTATTAATCATTAATTTTTATTTAATGCTAAAAATATTTTATTGTTGATTGTCTTTTGCAGAATTTTTGGATAAAACTTTAAATCCAGCAAAGGGTCATGTACAAAATTGTTCAGATTTTCCATGAATTCAATAAACTTTGAAATAAATTTTTAAAAAATCAAGTGAAAAATACTTTTAGCTGAATTGAATTTTTTGGAGGGAACATTTTTCTGACATTTTTCCAATAAGAAAGAGTGTATTATACATTCTATGATACGTGATAACAAACTTCTCATTAGCATATGTTCAGTGTCACCATCTTGATGAGATTAATTGATAAAATATTAACATTTATTGGAAAAATTCAAATAATTTAAGTATCAATTCTCATTTTGAAATAATTTATTTAATAAAAGGATGGAATTTTCTGTCAAAATTTTAATCAATTTGAAAAAGTTTTAATACATCTGAATGCGGCATTGTAAATAATTTACTTATGCTTTTAAATACATTAGTGCACTTTTAACTTTAACAAATTGAGTATTGATTAAAATGTGTTTATTTCACTATCGCAGAAAAATAAGGCATATGTTGACATTGGAATTCCATGTTCAGGCACACACAGAATTTCATGACGATATCCACAAAATGAACGAACATACATAAAATGGTAGAATTTTTAATATAAATATCACGCTGTTTACTTTAGTTTATCGTTCCTATTATTGCTATTAGCAATATTAAACACTTTTATCATTGAATTTATTCACAATTTTCCTTATTTTCGTCGATCTTTTTGACTTTTTGACTAGGACTGCCAGCAGTAACGAAGACAATTCTTATTTTACTGATGACGTCATATGTTGTTTTTCCCTCTTTTTTCGAAAAATATTTTTTTTTTTATTTTCCAACATAATGTGCGCTCACGAGTTGTACGCATGAAATATGTGATACACAATAATTAGTACCTAGCGTAATGATTGAGTTTTGTAAAATCACGCGATTAACTTGAATTTAATTAAACTATTTACTTTGAAATTTGTCGTGTATTTGCAATATTTAACCAATTAGAATTCAATGTTTTCATTATTGTAGACAATCACCATACCACAGCGGAGACACTTGAAACGTCACTTCTTACTGGAATTCAACAGCAAAGTGGTACTACCATATTTGAAATTTTCATTTGACAGATACTTGTTGGTTGTTTTTTTTTTTGAGGAAAATTCTATAATTTATACGACGAAAATATTTACCACTTTTTCACTTATTCAAAATAATATCACTCGGATATTATCAACTGAAACTCACTTTTGCTTTTCATTTAAAAATCACAAAAAACTTGATTGTTTTGCAAACATAATTGATAAACAACATAAATTTTCAATACGAAAAGAATTATATTTTAGTTGGAAAATTTTAAATTTTAACAAAAATTCTTATTTGTATTTGTGTATTGCACTTTGAGAGGGAAACAAATTTACCCACTTACATATATATATTTTTCGTAAATTCTATTAGTAATCGTGTTTATTATCATTCATCAACATTGAACTTATTTCTTATTTTTGAAAAATCAAATAAATATATCAAAACTCGCTTACATTCGATATACAAATCGTCACAATTCAAATAATGATGACACACTTGAATATTTGAATTTTTCTTTCGTTTTCGTGTGACTTTATTATTATTAAATCGATTTGATTTGATTTACAGTAAATGTTTATTTCGTCAACTTCACTGTTACGGCACTCGACGTAATAAAATCGTCGAATTGTAGAAGAGGAGCGAAACGTTTTTGTTAACAAAATATGCGATGACGATGATGATATCACACACACGAGTGAGGAGAGACTTTTGGTAGCCACGTCAAAAATACACTTTTTCCTTTTGGTAATGTTGGTCATTCATGTGCACACATATGTTATATTTTGTACGTATGATAAATAAGACAAAAATGTTGAGTTGTTGGAAGTTAACTCAAAATCAAATCACCTTTAAATGTTTTAACTTACTTGGTTAAGTTCAAAACACCAACCAACGTATCTATCACCTGTAGTCTGTACTGCTCAATGTAAGGGCGGAAGAAACTGTAATATGTGTAAAGGTTAATTGGGTTGTTTTGTTGGGTTTCATAAAACTGAGGGATGAGGAAGGTATTTTCATTACGTTTCTACTGTATAAATTTTGCAGAATTCTATCACTTCGTGTCTGTATACAAATGAAAGTGTGGAATGGTGTAATTGTGTTAGTATGACAATTTATGTATGGCGTAGAAACATTTCAGTGTGTTTGACAAATACACGATTTTATTTGTTTGTATTAAATGTGGAAAATTCGTCATGAAATTGAACTACGAAGTGAAAAATTTTTACTATTCGCAGCGTCATAGCATCATAAGGAAAATTTTAATTTGTAGAGGTATTCTCATGTTCTTGGGAAATATTTTACTTTAAATGTCAACTTTATTGTGGATTTCAACAGGTGACTGCAGAGAAAAATTAATTTTTAATTAATGACGTAATAATTGATACTAGGTAGATACTCCTTGAAAATGATAAATTTTCTACAGAATCCCTCCTAGGTAGGTACTACATTTAAATACAAGAATCTCAGTTGCTTGGAAACTGGAAAAAGCGTTTCACGATGACGTCATCATCTTGAATATTAATCATGAGATTGACGGTCATCTGACGTCATCGTAGACAGGTACAAAATTTTAATTGTCTTTAATCTCAAAAAAAGTGAGTCAGTATTTTTTGACTACCTACCTATGCTTTCTTCGCGCATTCCTTCTTTCTGTTGTGAAAAAGACCGTGTTGTTTTGGATTCAGATGTAGCGGTGTACATGAATGACCTTGTGGTGATGCGTCATGGAACACGTCATTTATGTAATCGTGCCCTTTAACGATACACTGGATAACGTCACACGTGTGTACAGACATGTTCGAAATTTTTAACATTTATTTGTATTTCATGAAAAATAGAAGTGAGAGCAAATTGGAAATAAAATGAGTGATGAATATAAAATTGTGTTTGAAAATTTTAAATTAAATATAAGAATTATAATTTATTTTCCTAATTAGGTACCACACTCCTTTTTATTTACAAAGAAATTACCTGCAGCATAAATATAATATAGCTTCGTCACAAAAAGAAATATTGAAGCCAAAAGAAACAGTTAAAATTTAAAACTGGCGCCACTTTTCATCATAGATTTCTTTTCCATCGCAAATGGGAAAGAAAAATATGTCATATCTCTAATGAATCGTCCACACGATTATATTATTGCAATGTTCCATTTAACCGAAAATTTCGTTCCCAAGTACTTGCAAGTACTTGGGAAATGGAACGCACTTTTTGATACAAAGTAAGGAAAAATTGCAAAACCTAACCTAAATTTTCTCAGTTTCAAGTTTTTTTTCGATTTTATTTGTATTAAATTTTTTTGAAAGGATAAATTTTCGATTGAGGGAGATCTATAAAAATCTTAATAAACCTAAAATATCAAAATAAACAATATCCATCTACCGGAAAAGTGACGCGTAACTACCACTGGCAATCTATTCGCGTACATGAGCAAGGGTAGATTGCCACCAGCCAAGTAATTTGCCCGTGTAAATGGAACACAGCAAATATTACATATTTATATGTATGTCGTAGTACAACCTCTTTTATCCGTCAGGCACGGGACCAAAGGCGTGACGGATAATCGAAATGATGGATAATGGAAAAGTTCTAAAAAGAAAGACTTGATCCTAGATTTTGAGGAAAGGAGTACATTCACAAACAACATAGATTATAATAGATATAATATGTATAGAGAGACGGATAAGATAGTTTCTACTGTATACGATGCTTCATCATAGAAATATCTCATATTTTTCGTCATATTCCGTGAGTACAACTTCATGATATATATGATGAAACATCATAGAAATACGATCGTCTGTAGGAACCTTTATTCAACAATTCATTGCAGTTGATATACAAAATTAACAATTTAATTCTCTATCGTCTACTGTGACATAATTTTAGATTCAGTAATTATGCTAATTGAATTTAACAAGTTTTTTTGAAGATTTCTGTAAAATTGCTTTACCCAGAGGCTGACCAAAACCTTCGTATTGCTGGAAAACATGTAGACCGCGCACAACAGTTGCATGTACAGTGCCTTTTAGTCTCATATTCATATATGGATTTGCCTGTAAATGGAGCATTTTGATGAAAAATGGCCATTAGCACGTATCTAATAATTAGATAAGCACGAATCAAAAATTATAAACCTTATTCTGAAATTGTATCATGTCTGGGTTGACAAGAAATTCTTCGTCTGGATCCCAAATACAGAAATCTGCATCGTATCCTTCTTCAATTTTACTCTTGTATGAATCCAAACCACATAGTTTAGCTGGATTTGAACATAAAAGCCGGTGTACATCCTTAACTCCTAGACCATACTTTGTGCAATTTGTCCAAAAGATTGATAAACCTGAAATGAGGTTAGTTTTTGACTGGGGAAAAGTGGATCAATCCTAGGTACCCAATTGAAGTGATGCTATTCCACTCCAGGCTTTTGTGAAGTCTCCTCGTCCTCGACCATATGTCAAGAGTTTCAATCCGGGGGTGCATGGAGAATGTGAGGATGTGATCAGGTCTATGTTTTTGTCGACAAGTGCTTTCCATAGGTTTTGTTGATTGGCTTCTTCTCGAATTGGTGGATGACATTTGAATTCTGTACGGGCATCGGGTACATTTTCTGCAGCTAGAGCTAGGTAATGGTGGCAAGTTCCAATTGTGATTTGGCCTCCCTTAGAACGCGCGTCTTGTACTAGAGGAATAACATCTGACGAGCTAAGATCTGATATGTGAAACCTGATGCCTCTAGAAAGAAAATCTTATCATTGTGCGTTTATTTTTAAGTCGAAAATCTTACTTGTATTTTTGAGACAGTCTACATATGAGTTGTGCAGCGTTTGTTTCCATTGATGCAGGACGCGTTTTCAGAAATGTTGCATATTTCTTTGGTTCACCTTCGAGAGAGTTTGAAATTGATTTGTGTAGGTACAAGGAAACTTGAAGTTTACTTCGACATTACTCACTTGTATCAAAGGGAATTGGCTTTTCAGGCATTAACTCGGAATGAATCTGAAATGAAGGATTTTGAAATACATTTATAACACTCCAGACTTTAACTAACTGCAACCAGACTTTTAGTGTCTTCCAGTCGTCCAAGAGCATCCTCAAGGTTTTGTTCGTTAACCGGCCGAAATTCATCTACTCCACTTGGGCATAAGAAACATTTGAATCCAACAACTCCGCCCGCTTGCAGTGACTGAAGCTCTTCAATATTATCCGGTACTATTCCTCCCCAAAACGCAACATCTACATATAGCTTCCCTCGTGCCGTGTTTGTTTTCACCTTCAAATTATCTTTTGTGGTCGTAGGCGGAATGGAATGTCTTGTGATAATTGAAAATCGTCAATTTAAAACATTACAAAAAATATCTATTACTTACAGAGGCATATCAGCTATTGTGGTAATACCACCAACAGCTGCTGATTTGGTGGCTGTTACAAATCCTTCCCAGTCCTTCCGTCCTGGCTCATTAACGTAAACGTGTGCATCAATTAATCCCGGCATCAAAACTTTATCGCCAAAATCGTATGTCTTATTCAGAATAATAAATTAAAATTTCCTTTTATTTTTATATATGAAAGCATTTAAGGAACGTTCCCATCCTAAAGTGAAAGTGGGTTTTGTCGTTATGCATCACTCCTTCTCTCTGCACCTTAACTGAAAGTGGAACGATTTCCACTTTGTTCGTTCCCACTTTCGCTCAACAATCTCATATCCTTGTTTTCGAACCGAAAAAGTAGTTCTTGAAAAATCCAACAGATGGATTTTTTCGGCTAAAAGAGAAAGTTTGATGCTTCACTCCGTATGCGAGGAAGGGATAAGAAATCACTCTCAAGTTGTCCGTGCTTTCACCTTAGGATGTGAACGTTCCTCAAAAACAACACAATTTACAACGATTACAAATCCAACCAACAGCTGGCAGCCATTTATCACTTTCTGAAATTTTTTTGGCGCCAAAATCATATCACATTGATTGATTAATCATATCACGTTATTGGTTTAAATTCGTTGAATTTGATGTGTTCTTTTATTGATTGATTTAATTAAAAGGGAGTTAAAATAATTAATATTTTGTGTGGAACAAATCACTTGAGCAAACATTGTAACACTGAACATTTTACAGGTTTACTACACTAACATGTGTGTAATAGTTTGATCAGCTGTTATCCATATATGATTTATATCAGTATCCAAAACCCAACAAGCACTTGCCGGCAAAGTGTTATGTTGTCATAGCATTATCCCGGCAAAATGTCAATTCCCCGAGAAGAAACTTATTTTTACCTCAAGAGATTTCGGGATTCGATTGGTAATGTTCTTATAAATTTCTAATACCTCATCTGCTTGTGATTGGTACATGTAAGAATTGACTTCTTCGGCTGATCGTAAGATGCGGCATATTTTTCCTTCATGTGTCACAAGAATCCCACCACTAAAGAAATCACTTTCAGGATCACCAGAATATATTCTTTTACTCAAAAACAGGACTTCCATATTCCCTTAAAGAATTTCGGCTTTAGTCACAACAAATAACTTAGAAAATAATCAGAAACTTTGTAAATAAATCTTTCACTACTTTATAAATAGCCCCGTTGCGCTTCGGTATTAGATCGACTCTGAGACGCGTTCACTTGCTGCTCCTAAGAGCCCTACTCGTTGTTAGTAAGTAAGAATAGAACTGAAACATTGAGAATGATCTCCTTGACTTAGACCGGCTGAGACTTTCCGGGTGATTTTCCGGGTGAGCAAGAGAAGAATTCATTTTGGCGCCATCGAAAAAGCTTACAATAATTGTTAGAACTATTGTTTCAATTTAAGAACTATTTATTTGAAGACTTTCCAAAAAGTATTTTTTGGTTTCACAGGGTTATCAAAGATCACTAACAGATGGCACAACAAGCTGGCGAAGTTTCAATAGTGGCAAGGATTTAGACCGTTGGATGAACGTAACGTCTTTCTGATTGTGCGGAATTTTTATGTTAATAATATTGGTTTTTCGTGATACGTAATCTGTTTGATAATAGTGCTGTTGATGATGTGGTGCTTTTTGTTAGCAAAAAACCTGTAAGTGGTGAGAATTTGAATGTTGTTGATATTGTGTTGCCTTGTGTTATAAGAACTTGATAGAGGAATCCAATAAGGCAAAGAACACAAGGAAAAATAAAGACAACATAAAGTCGAATGATAGTGAAGGAAATGATAGTAATAAACATGGAAAAAGGATTAAGAGCAGAAGCTTTTTATCTCGTAAAGATCCAAAGAAGTATTTGTACTCAGATCTAGAATGTTCAGACGGAGAAAGTGAAATGGAAGTAGAGAAGAACCACATGCGCGTGAAGGACAACAGGCGTAGCGTGAATCATGAAATAACTCAACATGGAAACAAATCCAATGAAAAAAGTTGTGAGTTGGCAACAAGAAATTTTATTGAAAATTCAAAAACAGACGGAGAAAAAACCTTTCAGTATGAAAAAACTGACAAAGGACCGTTTGTTGTGCAATTGAGAAGGCAGAATGGTGATAATATCGGGAAGCCCATTTTAGTTTTGGAAATAGCCAGGCTTTTGCACAAGGCCTTTATCAAATATGATGAGCTCAATCCTCTATCTAGGAGAGCTTGGGAAGTTGTCTTCAACTCTCGTGATGCTGCTCACAGAATTCTGTTAAATAAAATTAACTGCCAACTGTATGATTTTTAGAAAAGGAATCATTAGACTCATTCCTATCGATCTGAACCCGGAGTTGATCAGAACAGAACTGAATAATGATAACCCAAAATTAAACGTTACAAATGTTAGCCGCTTGAAGAGAAGAAAAGCTACAAATGCTAATATAAAATGGGAGAATACCACCTCAGTACAGATTACTATGCGTAGCAAAACAATGCCAAATACCAAAGACAAGAATGGGGTTGACTCCTTTCATTCCAGCAGTTAGGAAATGCTATAAATGTGGCATGGTCGGGCAGTCAATTAAATTTTACAAAGAAGAGGAAAAGTGCTTCAGATGCGTTAACGATAAACATGGTGAAGAAACTCCTTGTTTGTTAAAATGTATTAATTGTATAGGATTTCATGTTGCTTTGGATGTAAAATGTCCAAAAGTCCAACAGGCTCACGATATAAATCGCATAGTTGCAGAGAAAAATGTCTCTTTTCCTACAGCGAGAGATATATATTTCCAAAGACCGCATGGTGCCCAAGATACCTTCCCATCTTTCCGAAATTGATAAATGAACAGGAGGTGCACCCTATAGTGATGTTGTCAACAGTAACGACTTAGGAACAAAAACCAACCAATTCTCAAAACAAAACCTACCTAAAGAACAGGAATTCCAACACTAATTGAGAGCGAGATTTGCAGCTTGCTATAAAATCTCAAAGAGAAAGAGGAGAACAACAACTGGCTGATGAACTATGATATTATTTCAATAAAGGGTTTTGATGTCGTGCGGAAAGGCAGGGATGGACGTCCAGGTGGGGGAGTTGCCATCCTGGTCAGAAATAACCTAAAGTATAAAAGAAAAAACGGGTTGTATAATTGTAATAATAATATCGAAATTTGTGCTGTTGAATTATTTATAAAGGGAGGAGTTTTTCAAATTGTATCTCTTTACAGACCTCCAGAACGAGCTACTACGAGGTCTTCATAAGTTATTAAATTTCTGGGAATTTTATCTCACAGTTTCCTTAAATCAGACCCTCAGGTTCAAGCTATAAGGTCTAAGTGTATAACGTATAAGCTTTCTAAAGCCGCGTTCTTGTGGTCATCGCTATCGAGTACAAAACTAGAGTAGCAAAAGAACGCATCGGACTTGTTCTCGATAGCTTACAAACTTTTATCAACTTCACTTACCATTTATATGAACTTACTTCGATTTTTTTCCATTTTGTGAGCCCTTGATTGCATAAATTCCTCACATATTACTTGAATTTAAATTTTCAGATGAAATCAAACGAAAGTTTTGAAGAAATTGTAATTCAAGGAAAATGATCCATGTCGCCATCTGGACATTTCTAGCTCAACTATTCTGTTCAGAACAGCAAATTAGTTCCAGGTATTATCGAGAACTAAACCTGTTCTGTTAAATGTATGGGATTTGACAGTTCTGTTCAGTTAGAGTGACCAAAAGAACAAGGACCAAAGTAATGTAAATGCTAGCGGAAAATATTCATTATTTACGCGTTTTCAATGCCTGCTTGGTTTCCTGCTTACATCTACAAATTTCAGGTGCTTTTGCTACCAAACACTTAATACCGCGTTTACACCGACCAAAATCTAGTAGATTTCGTGAGATGATTTGATAAATCTCCTCGCCCGTTTACACCGCCAGTGAGGAGATTTAGTTTGACACTACGACATTTTTCATGTGAAATTGTAGTGTTTTGTGGTTCTGTTTTGCTTCAAATCTATTACAAAACTATCTTGGACAATAGTCCATGTCTTCCCTTACCTCTTTTAGTTTTTTTTATTAAATAAATTTAAAATTTTATATAAATTTTCAAAATCAAAAACCGCGCCACATAATGAAATTAAACATCGCGCACAACAACCAATTGAACTCACTTCGGATACGTCGAAAGAGTACTAAATTGTACTAAAGGACGTAAAATGGCAAAAATGATCACCAGTAGATGGTGCCACTGAGGTGATTAAGTGTGGATTTCGAATTAATCTACTCCCGAGAAGATTTCGAAAATGTATGGTAAAACTTGGCGGTTTCATCAAGATTTCGGGCTAAATCTTCTCAAGTCGCTTAATCTACTAGATTTCGGTCGGTGTAAACGCGGTATAAAATAAAATATGTGATCTGTTATAAGGAATTTTCTGATTGGAAAAAAAATCACATAAACTGTTTGTACAAACAGTTCGTAAAATAAAACTTCGAAAATATGTCGGTTTGTTTACTTACCACTCAAACCCTGAAAATTTGCATTTTATAAACCCTTGCAATTTAGACATTATTATGTCAGGTGCATTTTAGACCAATTTTCCTTCCTCCTTATAGTGGTGATAAGAAGAACAGGATCTTATCCCTTCCTTTTTGTCACATCGTACGTCGCTCTGCTGATAAAATCTCTGCCCTGAAAAGTTCAGTTTTTAACATTCTCTTGACGTGTTAAGTTACATAATCTTAATTTCTACCAAAAGTAAATATCCTATGTGTTCAATAGTTATCATTAATAACAAGTGTGGAAATTATTGTCCTTGTGGTTTATTCAAGGAATTTCCTTGAACAGTGAATGCCTTTCAATTATTGTGAGTGCAAAGTGTATAATCTTCCAAGACTACATCCTGCATCAAGTTCCGGACAAGCGAACAGGTTCTCGATCATTCGGATGCTTAGCGTCTAATCATCCTCTTTACAATCGGTAAGATTCAACTTCCATTGCTTTCGTTCGATAACTTATGGTACCAAGAAAGTTGCGTCATAAGCAACATAGTAGTTCAAAAAGCAACTCCTGTGAATACCTTATAGCCTTTACCATAAGTTGATCAAGTATATGATAATACGTTGACTTCGACAAGACAGGTTCGCTACACCTGACCATAGTAATCACCAGCATTACTTCGATGAACAGTCTGTAGCCTTAGAAGTCAACGTCTTCTTAATCTTTAATATCAATTAGACCGTAGCGTCTATCAAACGACATTTTAGTTCAGCGCGCGACTAAGATGAAAATAATTATGGACCGCAGCGTCTGTCAGAATCATTTCAGTTCAACGAGCGACTGAAATGAAATCATTTGTGGACCGTAGCGTCCTTTAGTATCATTTTAGCAACTAAAATGATAAAATTACAAGTGTAAATATTAATTCGTTTATTCCAGAAGAAAACTTCCATCATCAGCTACCTGAGGAACGAAAGGGACTGCTCTACCGGAAACCTTTCAACCTTCATTTAATACTGTTCCACCGAGGATATTTTTCTCGTTTATTTCAACGAACTTTCTGGAAAAATGAAACCATCAACCTTGTGGTCCAAATGGTCCATGCTACCACAAATGCAATAATGAAAGTGGAAGAGAATGTTAATAAAGACAATTATTATAAACTAAAAACTTTCATGAAATCCAACTCTAAAGGCTTTGTTGGGAAAAAATGGTTTTGGAATTTGATCAGATACAGACATTTTTAGAAAAACCATCCGATCACACATACCTAGCAGCAAAGGTAAATATCCCAATAAATTCCAATCATATCCCAATCATCCCAATAAATTAATGTTGCATAATGTTGCAGGTTATTCTTATTTTTGGAATCTTTGGAGCTATGAGATCTGCTGAAATTAGCAACCTACAAACTTTTGATGCTATAGAAAGAGATAAAGAATATGTTGTAACAGTGAATTCACCAAAAAATTACTATCCCAGGAAATTTCTAATAGGTTCTTAATATTTTGATTTAGTGCAGAACTGTGCGACTCTGTTGGCTGACGTAGGAGCCAATTTATCGACAATAAAGCAGCACGGAGGCTGGAAATCCAGCACTGTTGCTGAAGGATACATTGGAAATTCTATTAACACAATAAATAAACAAATATACGCCAACATAATAACCCACGAAAATAAAACGCCTTCAACATCAGCCGATCTTCAGCTCTCAATATCGTCACAATTTCAACCCTTAAGACTTACCGAGCCTCAACCCTCAACATCAACACATCCCCAACCATCAACTTCCACAGATCCTGAGCACTTGATCCCAGATTAACGAACTTCAGCAGCTGAATTCGGTAGAAACGCTATCATATTGGATAATTTTACCGAATGGTTCCAAGATGTTACCACAACGAATAAGTCACCACATATCTCGAAAAGAAAACCCGAAACATCTGGTGAAAATGTGAAGCACCCAGACCGACCATTAAAAAAACATGTCAAAATTAATAATCCAATAAAAGAACAAAACACACAAACATTTAAGGGAACAAGGACTAAATTTTTCTAATTGTAAGATTAAAAATTTGAATATCGGCGGTCACCACACCACAAAAACAAAAAAATTATTGAAGTTATAAATTTTTAATGTATGTAGTATGTTCACCTCAGGAGAACAAATACAACATTTCTATCGAGTGTAAAATGCCTCACGAGCCGTAGGCGAGGGAACAATATAATATTAGTTGGGTAAGAAAAGTTTTAACGCTATGCTAAAATAAAAAGTTAAAATTATTATTAAAATTAATAAACATTTTTGGTATTCAAACATTAAGGTGAATAGTTGTTAGTGGAAGACGTTTTCCGTTGATTGAAATGAATAATCTATTTAGAATCGAGACGACTTGAGTGGATTGTTTTGTTAGTTTTCAAATGAATATAAATAAATCATTGGAGTACAGAAAGAAACGATTATACAATAGTTCAGTATCTTCTAGCGAAATGAAGATTAGAAACAACTTTGCGATAATGTTTCGAAAATATGTATTTCACTGTACAAACATACATAAACACCAAACTAATGCTTTCAAATGGATACACGAACTACTAGTTACATTTGATTGTTTGCTAGAAATGTTAATCTTTATTTGAATTTACTTGATACTAGGCATCACCTCATAGTAACAGTTGAATTTCAATTAGTACACTAGGGGCTATAAAAACAATTTGTTCTAGGCGCGAAGTAGTTATAGGCCGGATTTTATTGAGAAAAGTTAAACTAGATCAAGTGGAGTTTTTGAATTAAAATTTCGATCATGGGTATGAGTTCGTTGTTTCTAAGCAATCGAATTTTCACGGGCGAAAAAGGATGTAGTGTATTTTCGGGTGGTGTGGCTGTGACAAATACGGGCAAAATAGAATGCATTCTCAAATCACAGGAGGAACTGGATTTGTATATTCGTAAAAATAATGTTGCTCCAGAAATGGTACAAATTCCCAAATGCGTGAAGTTCCAACACGAATACGTACTTGTCCCCCATTCATTCTCCATTTTCACAATAATGTAATTAACAATAAGATTATTGTCCTAGTATTTGTTTAAGAATCCCTCATCGCATGGTATTTCTATTTTAATTAAGACAAACAACAACATCCCATTTTGATTTGAATATAATTGAATTTTCACGAAAAACACAGATTCACGATTATGGAGACATGATTCTCATGCCAGGCTTGATAGATTCTCATGTTCATATAAATGAGCCGGGTCGAGAGAGCTGGGAAGGTTTCATAACAGCAACGAAATCAGCAGCTGCAGGTGGTTATACCACTATAGTGGACATGCCTTTGTAAGTCACATATATTTTGTTGCGATTAAGAGAACAAACAGTTAAACTGCAATAATTCTTTAGAAATTCAATCCCTCCCACTACAACTGTAAATAATTTTAAAACAAAATTGGAATCGGCTAAAGGGAAGCTGCACGTAGACGTTGCGTTCTGGGGCGGTATAGTTCCTGAAAACTCAGAGGATATCAAACCTTTAATAAGTAATGGAGTCGTTGGATTCAAGTGTTTCCTATGTCCAAGTGGAGTAGATGAATTTCCACATGTGAATGAGATGCAAATAAGAGATGCATTGCATGAACTTGAAGGGACTGGTACTGTTCTAGCGGTTAGTGGTTGAGTATTAAATAATTATAAAAGTCCTTTGGTAACACAATGGAATTTTGTTTCAGTTTCATGCTGAAATAGAACCTAAGCGGAAGATAGTACTTGAAGGTAAACTTATATTTTATTCTAAAATGTACTACTGCTATAAAAGGATATTGTTCCTGCAGGAGATACTAAACGATTCGAAACATTTCTAAATTCAAGGCCCGAAGCTATGGAAGAGGAAGCCATCGAAATGATATCCAAGTTGTCTCAGGAACACAAGTTGATAAAATTGAAATAGGAAATGTTATGTAATATGTACATCTATGCATTTTGCTTCCAGAAACCAAAGAATGCATATTGTTCATCTAAGCAACGCTAGCTCAATTGAGACAATTAAAGAATGTCGCGCCAATGGTGGACAATTAACTGTGGAAACCTGCTTCCATTACTTAACACTATCAGCTGAAGAAGTTCCAGATGGGAGGACTGATTTCAAGTGCACTCCACCTATTCGAAATAAGAAAAACCAAAGTCGTCTTTGGCAGGCCGTTGTTGAAGGAGACATTGACTTAGTTGTATCAGATCACTCCCCTAGCACCGCGAAGCTGAAGCTTCTTCATAATGGTCAAAATGGTGGTGACTTTCTTAAGGCTTGGGGGGGCATTGCTTCTAATCAGTTTGGTACGTTTCATTGTATACTGAAATTACAAAAACACAAATTCAAAATGCTTTTAGGGCTCTCGCTATTTTGGACAAATTGTTCAAAGTACAATCTTGGGATAGAAGACATTCATCGTCTTATGTGTGAAAATCCTGCAAAACTATGCGGTTTGGATACCTTCAAATCTCTGATTCGACAAGGCTATAATGCAGACTTCTGTATTTGGGCTCCTGAAGAAGAATTCACAATACAGCCCAGCATGGTTTACTTTAAAAACAAGGTTTCCTTATTTTTCCCGTTTGGTCCGTGGGTTAGTATAAAAGATTTCTTTCTAGGATAACCCCTACATGGGAATGACATTCAGAGGGGTGGTTCACGCTACTATTCTGCGAGGAGAAGTGATTTATGATAGAAATAAGGGCTTCACTCAACCATTGGGGAATGTTTTGCTTAGGAATTTGTTATGAGCTTATGTGAGTTTTCGTAGAGTCCTACTTTTTTGTTTACTTTAATAGCTTAAATGTTGGGTAACACTTTTAAAGTTTGTTTATCTCCAGTTGTGTCTGAATTTTCAACTCGGATCAGAAGGAACAGGATGTACACCTTATCTCAAATTCGTCTAAGTGAGTTTTTGAAATTTTCATAGTGTAACCAATACAAAATACAATTGATGCAAGTGTTATCTACTTTTCTGGTTGTACACTCATTATCCCAAGAAATTTGGTGACATGAGCTAAATAAAGACATTTTATCAAATTAACTTGGTTCCAAGTTTTTGCTGATCTCACATCGGTCTCATGACGGTAGTAGCTCTCAAAATGTGGGGCATGTCTTCCGTAGTGTCGAAGCTCTTGCCGCTCAGAGGCAATCTGCGCTTATTAATTTCGCACAGAACTGCGTTTCATATGATTCTGTTTCACTTGCTCCCTCCAAAGTTGTTGCAAACCTGCAGTAGCTGAAAGTAACCCCTTCCTCCTGTACATGTTCCTCTCCAGTGCTAGCGCCAACTCTGCGTCAACTCTCTTGTCTCTGGTCCAAGCGCATCCATCTGTGCTCTACCCTATCCTTACAATGTGATCCTACAAAACAAGCCCACCTATGATAAATTTGTGGATGCTGGTGAGAAAGAAGTTCTCCTCTACACTACTTTTGACTCCCATTTATCAAATAGCTAAACGGGTTAAAATTATACTCATTGATGTGAACTACCTTGTATCCCACTTCAAACGTGAGCTTCTTCGTGATTTTCTTCGGTTGCATAAGCCAGACGTTCTGCTAGTAACCGAAACGCAACTTGTGCTCAGTCACCCGTTATTCCTCAGTGTGTACAAAACTATTCATATAGATCGCTACCTCCTACCCAACTCTTCCTCTTCTGGCGGGAGGACTTGCATAATAGTTAGCGAAAATTTCTTTTTTCGAAGAAACGGACTTTCCTTTATTTCAAACCATTGAAGGGTCCAGTATATATCTACAATTACACGATGGAAATCGTCTTAATCTGTTCTCCATCTACCACTCCTTCTAGCTAATCGTATTGAGCTGAATGATTGAAAATTAGGTTTAAGTTAGGTTTAGGTTTCCAGGGTGGAGTGTTCGCACTGATTGTACGACCCACTCCCACTCGGAGGCCACATGGCCCATTGTGATGCCCTTTATTTGTTGACAAACAAGTTTGTCCTCTGCTCTAAGGCATTTCCTAGTTTGAGCAAAGTTCCTTACTTGTTGGACATCCATGACTCCTACATCCCCCACCCCTCTGAAAGATTCTCTTCCCAGTATGAGCCTTCGACTTTCGGCTAATGCTTGGCAGGAGCACAAGAGGTGTTCCACTGTCTCCTCTTCCTCGTCGCATTCCTTACAGAAACTGTCGATTGCTACTCCCCACCAGTGTCCTGTAATGACCATTGTGATGGTCCGCACCGAGGTCTTTGTTGCTCTTAACAAGCCCGCCGTTCTTGTCTCACCATTCCTGGGCCACAGTTGCCTTGAGTTGAAGCAGTAATCTCTGTTGCTCCATCTCTTGCTGTGTTGTTCCCGAGTTGTCCTGTCGAGTTAGCTTCTTCAGCACTGTGAATTTCGGATTCCTTCCCACATCGCTGTGTGAGGGTACCCAACAGAGGCTGACTTTCTCTCGGATCCAGGACATTGCACCCCGGCAACTTGTCACAGTCTTTGACTTGATTGTCTTAGATTCCAGTTATCTAAGAGCCGCTTGACTGTCGCAGTAGATTGTGACTTTCCAAATTTCTTCGCTGGTCAGCTGTGTTAGTCTTGCTGCTCTCTCTAATTGCGTTGATTTTCGCTTGCAGTATACTACAGTCTTTATTGAGTCTATGTGACTCTTCGACTTGTAGTATCTCCGAGTATAGGCCGGCTCCCGTCCCCATTTCAGTTACTGAGCCGTCCGTGAATACGCTTATTTCTCCTCTGTTCAGGATGCAGCCTTTGTCCCACTCTTCCCTGGTTGGGATTTTGATCTCTAACTCCTCCCCAATCCATTGCCTTGCCACCATGTAGTCCGTGCGCTGTCGTAGCACTCCGACTTCCACGGTGCCTCCCATTGGGAGTTTAACTCCAGGCCTGTAGAGCTGTTGACCGATCTACCTGTGCCTTGTCTCACACTTATAGCATTCACCACAACGGTGGTCAAGTGTTCCACCTTCGTTGCTATCGTAGGTTCGAGTGTGCCCCCCCAGAATCCGATTGGGACACGGCCGCTTCTGCAGAGGTGGATGGATTTGACGACTGAGTCGCCGCACTACCTGGGGTAATTAAGTTTAAGCTCAAACCCTCCATGTTAAAAAGGGGTCCTCCCATTGTCCGCGGCCAAGTATTTAGCTTTCCGAGTTCAGATAACTTTACTCTTCGGCCTATTCCTTGACGATCCAAGAGATATCTCCTGGACTCCCACTATCCGCAACTGTGGACGCGCCCGGTGGCTAGGGAGGCATCTAAGACCTCAAAGAGGCTTAGAATAGCCGTTATTTATATCCCGGGATTGAAAATTAAATTTCAAAGCCACAATACCCCCGAATCCAGTTAACAATGAGTAATCCCCCACCATAACTCCGAACCCAGCCATCAACCACCCTACCATCAATATTCAGCAGAATATCCTCACAGCCAATCAACTATTGATACTCAAGATCAATGTAACACAACTGCACATATTGTTATTAACATAGATTAGACTAGATATCAAATACCTCATTTTAAATTTAACAAGACAAAAATGAGAGTTTTTCGAGGGCAAATTGAGGTTATTTCAAAAACCCTAACTCCTCGAAAATTGCAATTTCGTTGATATGGGACAATTGCGACATAAATGAGGATATTTGAGGTTTTCAATAATATCAGCAAAATTTTCATGTGAGGGTTAACGAGGTGAGGCCAAAACGAGTCCCAGTTGTTTGACTATAAAATCAAACAGCAAATCATGAGTTTTTCCAATGCAAATTATACATATGTAGGAATTGATAAGAAGATAAAATTAGTGCAGTATAAAATTAGTGTTTATTAGGATAAAATAAAGTAACAAAAAATATCGATACAAGAATATTCAAGATGCAAACTCTTCGTGCTCTGCTTACAGACTCCCATTCCACTCGCTCAATTCGGATATAGCTTCAAACCTGGTCCGGACTGCGTTCTTTTGATAGCAACAATATCCAGTTTTGTATACCGTCCAGTTATAGGCCAGTTTTGTATACCGTCGCTTTTCTTCTGTTTTTGTTGTAGCATCTTTTATTCTCTTGCTGGATTTTAATAATGTTTCTTCTCGCATTTTCTATCAGTTCTTTTCGGTGAAGTTCAAAAGATGCAATTATTTTTTCCTCGATAATTTTTTTGAGTCGCGAATCATCTTTCAATCGCATCGGAATACCAATTAATACTTCGAATGGCGTCAACATATTTAAACCAGTCGCCTGGGTTAGGGGCTGCCAGCTTGGTTAATGCAGGTATAATTGTTCGGTTAACCCTCTCGACTTGTCCGTTTCCTCGAGGTACACCAGTCGTAATCAGCACATGTCTAATACCGTCTTCTTTACAATAATCTTCAAAATTGTGAGCTGTAAATGCTGTACCTCGATCCGAAACTATTCTGTTTGGATTACCAAAATTTATTGCTTGTTTTTGCAGGCGAGCAATTACCTCATCTGCAGTTGTCGATTTTGTTGGGTATAACCGCGTGAATTTAGAGAATGCGTCGACGACAACAAACAAATGTTTGTAATTTTTTTCTGTTAGATCACATTCTTGTGAGTTCTGTTTAGATCGAATTTTTGTGAGTTCTGTGTAGATCACTTTTATGTGAGTGCATTTAGATCACATATACGTGAGTTCATTAGATCCCTTTTGAGTGAGTACTATTAGATCGCTTTCGAGTGAGTTCCTATTTCACTTATAGTGAGTGCTGATTGGTTCACTATACTGTGAACTGTTGCTTGGGTTTTTTTGAACAACTGCTTTTAGATCACTGTACAGTGAGTTCAGTTTATAGTCACGTTCATGTGAATCTCATCTGACTCTATTGAGAGTTACTAAATTTTCTATCAAGGTCATTTTTGGAGTCAAAGATCGAGGACTCACTACAACCTGCTGAACAGGAAGTCTTTAATCAGGTAACTGCTCATTCATATTATGATGATGGATAAAAAGACACAAGATACACTACACTTGAAACTAATTTGCAAGACCAATTTACAATAAATTGGTCATCTTACAGTGGTGTATCTAACTAATATGAAACTATTATTAGTCGTATTCAAGTGTCTCAATTTGAATATTTTCTTTCCTATAAATGTATCTGGACATGTTTTCTTTTCTTTCCTCCGTCCAATTTTGAAAATGTTAAAACTTAACAGCTACTATTCCTCTTTTGGTGTTCATACTGCAAAAATCGTTCACGTAAGCTTTTAATTGATTTAGCACCGTATAGAATTGTTTTATTGGATTCGTCATGTTGAATACCATCGATGATATATTGGATTTTTGCTTCGATTTCAATATTTGCATGACTACCGATCTCGAGCATACGATAAATACATGTTTGATAAGTTTCATCGCCTTCGTTGTCTTCACTGCTTTCTTCAAGGTCTTCGCCATCTTCGTCGTCATCATCATCGCCTTTCTCGCCACTATTGCCATTACCACTGGTGTTGCCATTTTCCTTGACGTTCTTCTTCATAGCTTCATGCAGTCTTTCACAAAGTCTTCATGCAGTCTTTTCTTCCGCTTAACGCGAGTCCGAGCTCCTCCAATTAACCGTGTTGCTTGCCATCTTATTAATAGTTTATTTTGTTTTGAAACGCGTACACTAACTTATTAGTCCGTCTGACTACTCGTCCTCTTAATGCACCGGTTCACTCTTTACATAAATGTCACTATTAAAACTACATAACTCTAGCAACACGATACTATTGTTTATACTTCTCACAAAAACAATAATTTTACTAAAAATCTTCACTAAAGGCTTGCTATCAAATCCCGGTTGAGCCCCCAAAATTTGTAGGAATTGATAAGAAGATATTTATGCAGTATAAAATAAGTGTTTATTAGGATAAAATAAACTAACAAAAATATCGATACAAGAATATTCAAGATGCAAACTCTTCGCGCTTTGCTTACAGACTCCCATGCCATGCCAACCCTTCGCACCTCCCTCCATTCCACTCGCTCAACACTCACACCTACACTCCCTCTTGCACTCTGCCAAAAAAAACATTCATCCCTTTCTAATTTCCACACATATGATAATAATCGATTAATATCGTTTAAGGATTTAATAATACGAAACAATTTCCCTCCGTATTGTATAGAGTCAATGCTACAAACAGAGGATCGATGTGTTATTTTTGCGATCTCTAAATTTTTATGTAACATAGATTTAAGTATGTATGTCAATCATGTAACCCATTTGTTTCCTTTAGTTTTTTAAAAAGAATTAATATATTGTACTTTAAACCATTTTGCCAATTTGAAATTCGCGCTATTAGAATCTAATATTACATTTTGAATTTCGCGCTATTGGAATATAGTATAACAGTTATAACGTTTATATTCCTAGAATTAAAATTAAGCGGTTGCTATAAGGTTATAATTAAGTAAGTTGATTGGTTGTATGATTGGCTTCATTCATTTGCCCAAAATCGAAAGAAATTATTCTAAAATAAAAAGTTAAAATCATTAAAATTAATAAACATTTTAGGCATTCAAACATAAAGGAATAATTAAAGGAAAATGTCTCAGGAATTTACTGGACGGATGAATAATCTATTTAGGATCGAAACGACTTGAGTGGATTTTTTGTATTTTTGTTAGTTTTCAAATGAATATGAATAAATCATTGCAGTACCGAAAGAAACGATTCTAGTTCGGTATCTTCCAGCGCAATGAAGATTAGCAACAACATTGCGAGTATGTTTTGAAAATATGTATTTCACTGTATAAACATAAACACCAATCTAATGCCTTCAAATGGATACACGAACCAGTTACATTTGATTGTTTGCTAAAAATGTTAATCTTTATTTGAATTCACTTGATACGAGGCATCACCGCGACAACAAGTGCATTTGATGTTGCATTTGATAAGCCTAAGTGCAATTGCAAAAACAATGGCATGTAAATAGCAAACAGTTTGAATTTCAATTAGTACACTAGGGGCTATAAAAACAGATTTGTTCTTGGCCCGAAGTAGTTACAGGCTGAATTTTATTGAGAAAAGTTAAACTATGTAGATCAAGTGGAGTTTTTGAATTAAAATTTCGATCATGGGTATGAGTTCGTTGTTTCTAAGCAATCGAATTTTCACGGGCGAAAAAGGATGTAGTGAATTTTCGGGTGGTGTGGCTGTGACAAATACGGGAAAAATAGAATGCATTCTCAAATCACAGGAGGAACTGGATTTGTATATTCGTAAAAATAATGTTGCTCCAGAAATGGTACAAATTCCCAAATGCGTGAAGTTCCAACACGAATACGTACTTGTCCCCCATTCATTCTCCATTTTCACAATAATGTAATTAACAATAAGATTATTGTCCTAGTATTTGTTTAAGAATCCCTCATCGCATGGTACCTATTTCTATTTTAATTAAGACAAACAACAACATCCCATTTTGATTTGAATATAATTGAATTTTCACGAAAAACACAGATTCACGATTATGGAGACATGATTCTCATGCCAGGCTTGATAGATTCTCATGTTCATATAAATGAGCCGGGTCGAGAGACCTGGGAAGGTTTCATAACAGCAACGAAATCAGCAGCTGCAGGTGGTTATACCACTATAGTGGACATGCCTTTGTAAGTCACATATATTTTGTTGCGATTAAGAGAACAAACAGTTAAACTGCAATAATTCTTTAGAAATTCAATCCCTCCCACTACAACTGTAAATAATTTTAAAACAAAATTGGAATCGGCTAAAGGGAAGCTGCACGTAGACGTTGCGTTCTGGGGCGGTATAGTTCCTGAAAACTCAGAGGATATCAAACCTTTAATAAGTAATGGAGTCGTTGGATTCAAGTGTTTCCTATGTCCAAGTGGAGTAGATGAATTTCCACATGTGAATGAGATGCAAATAAGAGATGCATTGCATGAACTTGAAGGGACTGGTACTGTTCTAGCGGTTAGTGGTTGAGTATTAAATAATTATAAAAGTCCTTTGGTAACACAATGGAATTTTGTTTCAGTTTCATGCTGAAATAGAACCTAAGCGGAAGATAGTACTTGAAGGTAAACTTATATTTTATTCTAAAATGTACTACTGCTATAAAAGGATATTGTTCCTGCAGGAGATACTAAACGATTCGAAACATTTCTAAATTCAAGGCCCGAAGCTATGGAAGAGGAAGCCATCGAAATGATATCCAAGTTGTCTCAGGAACACAAGTTGATAAAATTGAAATAGGAAATGTTATGTAATATGTACATCTATGCATTTTGCTTCCAGAAACCAAAGAATGCATATTGTTCATCTAAGCAACGCTAGCTCAATTGAGACAATTAAAGAATGTCGCGCCAATGGTGGACAATTAACTGTGGAAACCTGCTTCCATTACTTAACACTATCAGCTGAAGAAGTTCCAGATGGGAGGACTGATTTCAAGTGCACTCCACCTATTCGAAATAAGAAAAACCAAAGTCGTCTTTGGCAGGCCGTTGTTGAAGGAGACATTGACTTAGTTGTATCAGATCACTCCCCTAGCACCGCGAAGCTGAAGCTTCTTCATAATGGTCAAAATGGTGGTGACTTTCTTAAGGCTTGGGGGGGCATTGCTTCTAATCAGTTTGGTACGTTTCATTGTATACTGAAATTACAAAAACACAAATTCAAAATGCTTTTAGGGCTCTCGCTATTTTGGACAAATTGTTCAAAGTACAATCTTGGGATAGAAGACATTCATCGTCTTATGTGTGAAAATCCTGCAAAACTATGCGGTTTGGATACCTTCAAATCTCTGATTCGACAAGGCTATAATGCAGACTTCTGTATTTGGGCTCCTGAAGAAGAATTCACAATACAGCCCAGCATGGTTTACTTTAAAAACAAGGTTTCCTTATTTTTCCCGTTTGGTCCGTGGGTTAGTATAAAAGATTTCTTTCTAGGATAACCCCTACATGGGAATGACATTCAGAGGGGTGGTTCACGCTACTATTCTGCGAGGAGAAGTGATTTATGATAGAAATAAGGGCTTCACTCAACCATTGGGGAATGTTTTGCTTAGGAATTTGTTATGAGCTTATGTGAGTTTTCGTAGAGTCCTACTTTTTTGTTTACTTTAATAGCTTAAATGTTGGGTAACACTTTTAAAGTTTGTTTATCTCCAGTTGTGTCTGAATTTTCAACTCGGATCAGAAGGAACAGGATGTACACCTTATCTCAAATTCGTCTAAGTGAGTTTTTGAAATTTTCATAGTGTAACCAATACAAAATACAATTGATGCAAGTGTTATCTACTTTTCTGGTTGTACACTCATTATCCCAAGAAATTTGGTGACATGAGCTAAATAAAGACATTTTATCAAATTAACTTGGTTCCAAGTTTTTGCTGATCTCACATCGGTCTCATGACCTTAGTAGCTCTCAAAATGTGGGGCACGTCTTCCGTAGTGGCGAAGCTCTTGCCGCTCAGAGGCATTCTGCGCTTAATGATTTCGCACAGAACTGCGTTTCATATGATTCTGTTTCAGTTGTTCCCTCAAAAGTTGTTGCAAACCTGCGGTAGCTGAAAGTAACCCCTTCCTCCTGTATATCTTCCTCTCCAATGCTAGCGCCAACTCTTGTCCCTCGCGCCTCCTGTCCTTCTGGTCCAAGCGCATCCATCGGTGCTCTACCCTATCCTTACAAGGTGATCCTACAAAACAAGCCCACCTACGATAAATTTGTGGATGCTGGTGAGAAAGAAGCCCTCCTCTACACTACTTTGGACTCCCATTTGTCAAATAGCTAAAGGGCTTTAAATTATACTCATTGATGTGAACTCCCTTGTATCCCACTTCAAACGTGATTTTCTTCGGTTGCATAAGCCAGACGTTCTGCTAATAACCGAAACGCTTAATTCTTAATTGAACTCCACTGAACTTTCTCTGTATTGTTTTTTTCTTAGAATGGCCAAAAATATCGGTAGTCGTTGCTAACAGTTAATCCAAGGCGAACATAAAGAATCTTATTGGCTTTTTTCACAACGGTGTTTAATTGCACACATCAGAAAATAGTGAATTTAATTTTTCTAATCAGAATTTAGAATCAGCAGCTAATAGCGTAAACGATTCAGGCAGTGACAAACCCTACAATTATCTAGTGTTTATGACTAAGTGGATGTCTTACCTTTAAGAAGGGATTTCTAAAGATTTAGGAGTTTGAAGACAGTGGAAACTTTTAGTTAACATAATTAATCATTTTATATCATGTTTGGAGTAGTTTCTTTGAAACTACAGGATATTTCGGGAAGCCCTTCTGACATAGAGGCAAATAAAAATCATGCTAGATGATTTTGCAGCTATTTAAAATTGTTAAATGAATTGCCAAAGGTTGTATAATCAAGGAAGGTATTTTGTTTTAAATAACTGTTTCGTTACTCATAATAAATAATCAGGACAAAACGTGAATTTATGATTCGTTTATTACATTAAATTATTCTTTTTATAATACATAGGCATAATATTAAACAAATTACAAATTGTTATATTTTTAACATTTCATTTAAACATACAGCATTTGAAATATATTAACTCTAGTTATTTTCGTACAATGAACTTATGATATAAGAAAAGAACTTAGCGGCATTTAATGTTTTGTTAATTTATTACCATGCATACTGATAAAAATTGAATTAAGTAGTTATGGTGACCAGAGACATTTTGTGTTAAATTAGTCACTTTAGTTGTGATTTGCTAAACATTTAGTTGAAATTTCAGAAATTGAGAATAAAATGTTTTACAAATTTATTTGATAACACATATTGCACTAGCTGGAGATTACAATAGATTCGGGAAGAATCTGTTTAGTTTAAGTGAATCTAAGCACATGCATTTAATTGAAATTATTTGGTTTATATATTATATTTAATTCAAAAAAAGTTATACTTATTTCGTTTGAATCGCTAGAATACTGTCGTCAATACGAACAAATAGATAATATAAGACAAATGATTTTTACAATATTCTGGTCTCCACATATGAAAATTATAAAAACTGTTCAGTATAAAAAAAGAAATCTTAAATATTACATAGTTAATATTTGGAAAAATACTTAAAATATAAAGTTGAAAATATTTAATGACATTGTCTTTATCTGTTTTTAGAGTTAAGCTCTTGCAATGTAACTTTCTAAACACAAAAAGACTAAATCTTGGTAACAAAAAACGATTTAAAACGATCGTTTTAAGCCTAAAAAAATCACAGTTTGTTATGTTTGAATTTTTCGGATGTAAATATGGATGTTTTTGTCTTTCTACTTTACATAATTCTTAATTCTCTTTCTTTTAAAGAGTCGTTAAGTTTATAAGATACTAGAACAACTATAGATTTCTATTTTACAATACAATTTGATTATCCTAGTAAGGAAATTTCTGAATACGCACAAACATACGGATCAAATAGATCATGGATCATGAAAACTATCAGATAAATTATACATTTAAGTGTATTAAACAATAAATTTGTGAGAAGGGAATGCTTCAGTATGAGCTATGAGGTTGTAACTCATTAAGATCTTATAACTAAACACAAAAATTTACAATAACATATTGAAACATCAAAATTATATGAAAATTGCAGTCTTTCGGATAACAACAATGTTGTATAAAGAAAACTACAATCAGGTAGCCTATAGTCATACTTTTGAGGCATGCGGTTGCAACCCTGATGGATGTCTTTGATGATGATATGATTGACTATTTGATAGATGATGTTGCTGCTGACTGCTGTTGGTTGTTGTGCTGTGCGAAGGATGACTTTGGTCACGAATTGTGACGTGTGTTACAAATGGACCACGGTTTCGACCACTTCCACCTGGATTGCTTGCAGTTACACCATTTACATTCGATGTTTTCCATTGACGAGGAGGTGATGGTGCTGTCAATTTGCGTGAAGAACCTCCACTGTGCTGGATAGTTTCGTATTCGTAATAACTTGATATTGGTCGAGTCATTTGACTGTGATGAGGATTTGAATAATCATGACTACGCATGCTTCTTTGAGAATGATAGTGTTGATGGCGTCGACTAAACAAAAGAAAAATTAATTAAAAATTCATTGAAATAATCTTCTAACAGCGTAGATATGTATTTTCGATTACTTTCAAGTGCAAAGCAAAATTTCTATTATATAATATATGTAAAGCCAAACTGAGTAAACAATTTTCCAGCAAGTTAGTACTTATCGCGTGTCTGATGTATGAATGCAATTCGGCTAATATTTTGTGATACATTCCTTTAGGATAATCAAATTGATTAACTTACTTCTAGCCTTTATTATAGTTAGATAACTATGATTTGATTTATATGTAGTGATGAATATTTAATAATTTACTGATTTAGCTGAGCAAATGAGTAAAAACTTTATTTGGCTTTCGAAGAATCTACAAAGATGAAAGGTAGGATAAGCAAAACTATTTGGCGATGAAAAATAAATATTATAAATGCGGTACAAATTATATGAATTTGACAATATTTCACAGACGATTTGATAAATACTTACTTTTTGTCGTAATGATAGTGAATAATTACAATTTCTTGATATCTACTTAAATAAAAACGCAAATTCTACAAGAAAAATAGAGTAAATAAAGAAAAATGTTTTAGAATCAAGCAATGTATATCTTCAACCAAATATTGCGACAATACGAAAACAATAACACTGATTGGGATTTGTACATATAAACGAGAAGCAATCAACATACGTATACAATATATATTAACAAGCACAAAAGGCAAAGCGACTAATAACGACACGTAGCAATGGTATTATTAATAAGGCGCTAGGTATCTAACGAAACAAAAGGTATAACGAACACAACTAAGCCAGAATCAATGGTTGCCAATTAAACAAGACGATTAGGTTACCTTTCCTCTTCAACCTTGATTCGTTGTTGCATTACTTGACGCCTCATATTATCTATTGTCGATTGAGACAATTCGTCTGGTTCAGGATTACTAATATGAAATGAAGATAAAGAAATGTATATATAAGTTAAGTTGAAAACCTTATGACAGACTGCATTGACAATTCACAAGCCTGAATGTACAAACATTGAATTTACATAAACGAAAACATTGCAAGCAACATTAGTGTTTACATTAGACTTGACTTTTACTATGAAGAAATGTTTAATGAGATACTTAGGATTGATAACATAATCAAATGGATTTTATGGAATAATCATAAATTCGTGGGTAACACTAGCACGATAAGGTTAAAAGTAGCAAAACAATATTTTGTCCCTGACAATTGATGACTTCTTCTATACTCTAACCATAATACGAATATGGACGGTCAGTGTAACTACGAATATAGACGGTCATAGCTTCTGAATGGATTTGTGACAATCTTGAGGTGAGCTTCGCTCGAATGATATAAATTATCTAATAACTTATGGTTGCCTACGTTGAAAAAGCACAATAATCAAATAGTGCTTATAGACAAATCGGTATTTACCAAACATTCATGAGCCTGGACATGCACTCATTGAAAAAGATTTTATTTGCTTAACAATAACTGTTTTACAATTGAAAGACTGCAACACATCCCTGAAATGTATTTCAATTAGCAGAAGTTTCTGGTAAATGTATTTGAGATTGAAAATGGTATACATTCATGAATGATAAGACAGTAAATAGACCCTTCTAATGAGCGTGCAGATTGCTTAAATAGTGGTCAAACATTGTGCTTATAGAATGTGTTTTCATGATTGTGAGCCTTCCAGAATCTTAAAATAAAATTTTCGCCATTCAACACCTTAATGTTAACATCACCAGATCTTCGGCTCACCTTATCTGTTGCTGCAACTCATCATAGTTCACATAGTGCTGATATCTATGATTAAATATATCATTGTGCTGTATGCCATTCTTCGATGAAATGGGTGGTGGAGGCGGTTGATATAAGGGTGGTCCTTTCGACCTGTCATTATGAAGATGCTGATGTTGATTTTTCAAATGTTGATGAGCATGCATCGAACTTTGTGCTGTACTGTGCCCGAATTCACTGATAGTTTCAGTGGGAACAACACCGTCTTTCCGATGTTTACCAAATCTAAACATGTGACCAATGCCTTTCAATAGTCCTGGTTTTTTCGTTCGATTCTTGTGTTTACCATCGTTAAGAGAACTTTGCAATAGACCGTTTCGACTTGTGAAACCTCCATCTGAATCAGCATCTTCTAATAGCCAATGTTTTCGCGGTTCTAAAAGAAAATGATTAAAAAATTTTTAAATTAACATTAGCAAAAAACTTCTACTCACTACTTGTATCTGGTCCGCCAACAACTGCCGCTCTAAGAACTTCTTCTCTACCTCTTCCTCTGGGTGCACGTAATGCACTTGGACCACGTGGTTCATCAGACATTTGAATTTCTTGAACCATTGTCTGTAAAGATTCAAGACTTGATGACTTCTTCATACCCAAAGATGGTCCCAGATCTGCAATTTTATCTAATGCTTCTAATTTAAGATCAAAATTTCCTGTTTTCGAATCACTTCGTTGTCCACCATGAGCTATTCTTGTTAGTGATTCTATCGAACCACTTAGAATAGTTGATTTTGTTAACTGAACTCGTCTTTCTTTTTCACGCTCTTCTCGAAGTTTCTTATTCCGTTGATATGTTCCAGTTTCTCGTGCATCTAATGCTGCATGATGTTTTTCTGATATGGAACGTCTACCAACTGCATCACGGCTAAATGCTTCAGCTGATGCATTTGTCTCGAGACTGAGCTGTGAAGCGTATGTTGCATCGCATGTACTATTTGAGTTTGCACTCATTTGAGTGTTTGATGAGTCGTTAGCACGTGTAGGAACAGTACTGTAATTATTAAAAATTAATATATCATTCATTTGATTAGACCTATTTGAAAGCTTACGGGGACATCGGTTCGGGATCGTCTTCAATTAATACAGAGTTATTAACTTGATGATACTGATGATTTAATACTGGCGACCAAGTATCATTTGTAGCCATGTAGTAACTTTCATTTCGTAGACCATGTGTGAGCAGTGGGGAAGGTCGCTTGTTATTCGAATTCGACGAGCATACTCCACCAGTTAAGCGATCTAATACGGGATTGCTCCACCTAAAACACAGATAAAGTAATGAATTTCTTGTTTAATAACCTCCCGATAAAATGAATCAAACATACCGATTCATATTTTCTTTATTGTCCTTTTTATCAGGACCCAGATAAATGACTGTTGCACCTGAGCTCTCACTATTATTCGAATTATTTTGCTGCTGTTCTATGATATCTCCTGAACTGTGAGGTCGTGATATCTTTCTAGCAACTGACAATGTTATAACACCTGGATGTTTACCGGGTGTATGAAGCATAGCCCTTCTCAGTGTCTCCATAGCTTCAGCGTTATTTTGTCCAAGTAGTGAAACACCATTGACACTAAGTAATTGATCATTCATTCTTAATCTACCATCTCTAGATGCAGCACCTCCATGCAAAACACTTTTGACGAATATCCCTAAGTCTCCATCATGTTTCATGGAACCATTGCTACCATTCGATGAATTCGCTGAACCAGTCTTCCCTTTGACACTGACACCAAGTCCAGCTTTCTCACTATCATGCACTGGAATGTGTAAAGTGAGGACTTCTCGATTTCTCCAAGCAACTCCAGCCTGAAGACTGTCCTGTAGGTGATAAGTAGATTTTAGTATCATCCAGTAATAGAACAAGGAAAAGAAACTTACCGTTGATGCTGCAGATTCACTTCCTCCATCAATGAAGTGCTGGTCGTTAAGATGAGGCTGTGATTGACTTTGAGACGGTGTTTGCTGAGTTGGAGCACTAATATCCTCTTGAGTATTGCTACGTGACAATTTCGTCATTTGAGCAGTTGGTGGTAGAACTGGTGCTGGAGGTTTTGGTGGAACTATGGCAATATCTTCATGCTCCTCAGATAAACCCTGCAAAAATGATGAAATAAAATTTTGATTTCTCACCGAACTGGCCTTAAGGTAATACTTACAATTTCTCTTTCTTCAAGTTCTGCTAATTCCTGTTGTCTTGATACAACTATTTTCACTGTAGCACCTGGTTGAGTCGCTCTTAGTATTCCAACAACTTCCGATTGTGATTTACCAGTCATGGGTATACTGTCGACTTCAAGAAGACGATCGCCTGGTTTGAGACGGCCATCTTCAATAGCTGCTCCACGTGGGAGAATGTTCTTTATGTATATTGGACAATGTCCACCAGCAGGGTTGTCACGTGTTGTCACACTGAATCCCAGACCATGTGGACCTTTCTTCAAAATAATCTCTATCTTCCTTCCCAATTTTCTGGTATTTGCAACTTGAAGGGATGTCGTTGCAAGTGCTCCAGGCACTTTTCGTGTTGGAGAGACTGTAGCTACTTTTGCACCAGACGATTTCTCTTCGGCTTCAATCATTTCAGAGATTTTCGTATCTTTTTTATGCCTTCCATCAATATTTTTCTCACGAATTACTCTAACTCTCAACTCGCTGGCTGACAAACTTCGTCTTAGCATGTCTTGGACTTTACCTTCAGCCATACCGACTAGTTTTGTTCCATTTATTTCTAAAATTCGATCACCTTTTCGCAGTCGCCCACGCTCCGCTCTGCTGCCTGGCTCCACATTCTGTACAAGAAGTCCACCTAACTCTATGTCTGGAATTGCTGTCAGACCAAGAGGACCACCGTATTCATTCATTATGAGCAACATTTCTCCATCTTTTTCCCTGATGGATTCGTACGCTTGTCCAAGAGGCTCTTTCCGCTTACCCGCTTCACGTGGTAAAGATTTTGTTGAATACGCTTGGGTTGCAACTTTTTCCGCAGCTTCTATCCACTTGTAACCGTTTCCGTCTCCAAGAAACTGCATGGACAGACGTCCAGACCGTGCAAACGGCTGTGATGTTGTTGAATGCGGATGTATTTCGTCGTCTTCCACTTCCCATTGTGGCGCCAAATAATTAACTTTATCCAAAATTCTATCAGATGATTCGGAATGACAGACAGGAGCTGCAGCAGACCAACGCTTCGTTGAATCTGACTGACTTTTGAATGTCTGCACTAAATTTGGATCACTACTTCTACGAACTTGTAATCCTAGTCCAACTGAGGGTACTACTGTTGTACTTGTGACTTCAATATGTGGAGTTGTTAATCCTGCTACCCCTGCTCCTGCTCCTGCTCCTCCTCCGCCACCTCCACTATCTGGAACATTCTGTGGATTTTGTGGATCTCCTGCATCACGGAATATATCCGGACTTCCTGTACCTACAGACGAACTACCACTGGCACCATCACCACCACCTTGTTGGACACCAGGATCTGGTCCAGAATCTTCGAAACTTGCTAGAATTTGTTCACGATCATCAGCAACATCATTCAATTTGTCATCAGGATCAAGTATTCCTGACTGTGTTTGCAAATGATGCACAACCACCCAAGAGTCGGGTTCCTGAAAAACAGAAAAACAGAATTCAGTGTGTTTCCATGTTAAGTATAAAGTTAAAGATAAGAATTATGATTTCAAAAAAATATTGTATGTTTCAACACCAAATTACCTGACAATAGGTGACTGTTTTCTTTGGTAATGTCAAGGAATATGACTTTTGTAAGAACGTATGCGACAAACCACGGTGTTTCTGGGAAACACGGTAGGTATGCCGCCATCCGAAAATTCCAGTCAATTTATCAGCAAAAGCTGGACATTTTGGTGGAATATCGAACATAATTCACTTTTGTCTTTAAAACAACCAATTAACTTTCTTTTGAAAATCTTAAATTTTCTTTACTTTCTCATAAAAAAAATAAAAATTCACAAAATTCATTCGTATTATGTATTAAAAATGCATTCTCATTGATTTCATTTTTAAATTTATTTTAATATTTTTAACGTTTCACATCACATTACCAAAAATTCCGAATCAACAAATTTCTGCAAAATTACACACTAAAACAATAACAGGTGGTTAAAATTGATTGCATAAATATCACTTTCATGTAAATAACACTTTTAAAAATTTTACCTCAATTTCAAATTATTTTTGTGTGTTAAATGCATGTTTATGAAAATTATCAGTTCAGGAATTAAAATTTTAAATTCGAAAACTTTCACTTGAAAAATGGCAAATTTTTACTTTTTCCTCTTTTTCATTTACATTTTTTATTTATTAACATATCATCTTGGGAAGATGCGCTTTTGCATTTTTAACATTTTTCATGTTTTATTATTTCCATTCAAATTTTTAATTTGTTTTGAGGAAGCGAAGGAGGACAATTGCAAGTGATACGTTCAAAATGAATATACAGGTAAGGAAACACTCGTAGTAACACCAAATCCATATCCATATCCATATCCATATCGGGAAATCATTCACATTGAATAGAGTTAAATCTGCACGCGAAGTGAACACTTCAATGAGGTCAACCAAGATGAACTAACTATGTGAACTATAACAAATCACTTATGAACCATTTTCATTATAATTGAAAAATGTAAATTATAGTTTTTAGCAAAGTACAACATTCCATCATCATGAAAGTGGATCAGTTGTGCCTCCTCCATACAGAGGGAGTCGTGGAGTTGCTTCAACGAGAGATTATCAAGATTAGACAGTACAAAAATGAGTATTAGTTATTGATGAAGTTTCAAAAACAAAAATCGCTTTCATCTAGGGCACGTAGCACACGAACTATAATAGTGATAATTCCCATTCACGTGTGCTGCGTTCCTTAAACTCTGAATCATGCCAACAAAATGCATTCTCCTAAAGAATGGTAAATGTTAGACAAACTCAAATTAAAGTAATTCCTTTGTTTTAAAAGTATGCAAGTGGAAGGTAATGTTATAGTTGGCGTTAGAAGGTACAAAGGAAAATGAAAAACTGTATAATCGTTAGGAGTTTCGAACAATTTGAAAAACTGGTTCGCCATTATCGCCAACTGTAAAACTATGCAAGCGTTATTCACCGAAAGACTAGATTCAATTTAAAATAAGAAAATTCTAAAATAATTAGATGAAAAAATTGTTGTATTAGATCAACTGGTTTTCAAGATATCTCAATAACTATTTCAATAGCACTTCAATGCAGTTGCAGTAGTAGTTGCAGTTTCGTGGAATGCAAATTTTCTATGCAATTTACTATTTTTCCATAATTTATTTTTTGCGTGCTGCATGTGGAGTTACTGATTGAATGTTATTTTCATATTTTTTATATTTTTTCCCAATGCAATCAAGGTGTTTGCTGGTGTGTTAGCTGATTGGAAATGTAACACAAGGTATTTTACATTCGTTATATTTCGACTTTGACCGTATAAGTTACTTATTTATTATGTTAAGTTATAAGTTAGTTTTTGTTCAAGTTATGTTGATAGAATTAGAACAGTAGATGATTGGAAAATCAAAAGAATCAGAATCTGTATTCAAATCAGCTCCCGATAATAACTGGATAAGTAGTTGAGCTAGATATATCCAGATGGCAACATGGTTCATTTTCCTTGCCACGAACCTTAATTTTTCTTTAAATTCCACAAAATTACAATAAGGGTATTCATTTCACTTCGTAAACTCTTCGTATTTGTCGTAAACGTCGTATTTCGTAAAGTTTACGAAATTTCGTATTTCTCCCCATTCAAAATAGAATACGAAATTTCGTCAACTTTACGACGGTAAAAAGTGTCGTATTTGGCGTATTTCGTATATGCTGTCAGATGTCAGTTTGTGAATAGATTCTTATTTTTATTTAAATATATTTTGGTAGTAATTAAGTTAATTACATTAAAAATACATAATTAAAAATTATAAGTTAAAACTAGATGATTTTACTTATTTGATCAAAAATTAATAGCTCGCAAACAGCTTTGTCGTGTAGGAATTTTAAAATTTTCTGCTTTTCTCTGGTTTTGGACATTGTGTTAATTCAAAAAAGTTAATAAAATAAAACATTTTAATTTTGAAATGACAAATGACATAAAATATGACAGATATTTACAAAGTTTACGAAGAAAACAGTTTGGGGTGTTCACATCAATTGTGTTTACGACATTTACGATTTACGACGTTTACGAACTTACGAAGTGAAATGAATACCCTTAATTTCTTCAAAACTTTCGGCTAATTTCATCTGAAACTTTAAATTCAAGTAATATATGAGAAATTTGCTTAACTGAGGTTGCAACAAAATTTGGAAAAATCGAGGGAAATTCGAATAAATGTGAACTGAAGTTGGGTAATGTTTGTAATCTATCGAGTGTTCTTTTGCTACTCTGGATTTGCTCTGGATAGCGATTACCAAAAGAATACGGCTAGATATGTGAAAAATTTGAATTACTGCAAATTGCTTTTTAATTTTGCACGTTTTGAGATTTTCCAAAATTTAATAATTTTTTCTTTTTCGAAAGTTTTAATTTTTCCATTTCATTTTCCCATCATCACAACATGTACCAGTCACTTTGAAATTTTGTTCAAAATAAAAATGTTGAGAACGAATTATGAAAATGTCAAGAAAGAGAAGATTTTGTATCTATCATTAATAAAAAATTTTCAAAATTTTTTCATTAGAAAAGAAAATGAGAAAAGAGTGAATGAAAAGATGATGATGGAAAAAATAAAATACATTTTCCACGAAGAAAGTTTTGTTGATGTTGACGTTCCATTAGTGACGGTTAATGAACCTCGAACGGTGATTTGCTGAAACAGTTTTTGAAGTTTGTTATTTGAAAGTTAGCATTTTGCATTGTGCAGAGAAACATACTGGTTGAATGTAAAATGCAATTTTGAAGTTTGTTTACCTGGGAGTGGAAATTAGTGGTAGAATTACCGATTCAAAATGTCAGTTTTTGAGTTGATTCAATTGAAATTGAATTGAATGGATTTCTGTAAACTTGTTCGTAATTTACCAATTCAAAGAGGAATTCCTCACTCCTTCAACTAGTTTTTGGAGTTGAAAAAAGCGGTTTGACTTGAAAAAGTGAACGTTAAACGTTAGAGTTAGAAAAACGAATATTTGCTTGACGCTAATTCTCGTGGAGGAGGTTTCAGTTTCTATGAAGTTCGTGATTTAGTCATTATTTAGGTTTCAGGTGAAGGAAATTGATTTGATTCACAAAATAATTGGAAAAAGTAGGTATACTCGTATGTTAATGGAATTTTACTATACAAGACAACTGCAGCTTTCATTACATACTTCTCATTCCACATAACAATAACTCAGTTTCAGTTAGATCCTTTATACCACATCTCTTATGTAACACATAAAGGTGGGATTAATTAACTCGTTTCAACTATTCAATTAACAGTAGACACCGCACTGGAAATGAGTCACAAAATTCAGAGTGCCCGGGGTCGTTGATACAATTTATAAACTTTTCTGCACGTATTAGGTATATCTTACCTTCTACTAATTATGGTAATAACTTGTTTTATATTTTCGACTCGGCAATTTAAAATGTTTTTAAGCCGGTAACGTTAAAAAGAGCAGAAACCTTCAATGAAAATAGAGTTTTTGTTTCAATTTGGAGAAAGACAAAAAGGTAAATTTAGCATAATTTTTCGTGAATTCTTAATAATTTTGAATATTCACCAGCAGGTCATTTGGGTATTGGGTTAATCAGATTTGATATATGAAGGCTTCTATTGGAGAAAATTAATGGAGAAAGAATATTAGTTTTACCTTTGTAACTGACTTTAGCGGGTACCCGACGCATAACCAGAAGGAGATATATACACGTGTTTTTAGTAGGGTACAAAATTTAATTTTTATTCAAATTTGATTGTTTTCTATTGTAGAATTTCATTTTTTGATTTGACGCATTGATGTAAAAATTTTTTGGTGTTCCGACTCTAAAGCAAGCGTCATACAATTGACCGGCGACACGTTGATCTGATTTTTATGCCGCACTATGAGCTTGCGCTTGTATCGATTTCCTGATTGTCCTACCGATTACCGCTTTTCTCGACGGCATTTTACAATATTTTCAATTAAACACCGTCGAATGACATTTGAATGAAATTCGCCATAATAAATAAAATTGATTAAAATTGGGGCAACTGTTGCTTTATTTTAAGAAAAACAAAAATCGTAGATAAATAAATTGCTGGAAAAAGGCTAGGCCGATTGTGACCAAACTTCACAGAAACTATCTCCGGACTATACCTGACGTTGCCTGGTGTATTAGTTTAGGAGTCTATAGGGAACATAGGCGCAAACATTCATTTTTATATACATAGATATGACTTATAAGTTACTATTCGAGATTTTTGATATTCAGAAACTCTCGTTGACTCCTTATTTCCACTACCGACAAATACATTGCGACACATGTTCCATTATTGTTTTCACGTGCCATTCTTATCAGAGACAACCTCTTAGGGCTCGAATACATTATGCAATTTGAAACAAAGAGATTGACAGCCACTCTATAAAAGACTCGAGAAGAGGGCACTATAGTCAAATATACTTGAATGTATCGAAATTATCATGAGTTTTGTCGCCGTGTGCCATACCGACCCATATGGAAAGTGTAGCAACACAAAAAACCTGTTTTTCGACAAATTAAAAAAAACTTTCCTTTACTTCTGCTAGGGATCCAAATATTGACTTAACTCGAATTCTCATAGTTTTTGAGTTCCTGCACTTTTCATCTAGTAGTGCGATATATCTAAGTGGTTTTGAAATTTTTGAATGTCATCATGATAATGTCTTGATTAATTTCCTGGAGGTAAATCAACTCGAGCCGTCTGAATCAGTTAATTGAGCGTTTCTAAGAAGCGTGTTAACGAAATATTAGCATATTATTCGTGAGAAAGTTTCTTCTAAACCTAAGAGCTATCAAAGAAATCCATCTTAAACTTCCTGTCATTGTCATTATTAGATATGTATTTATGTTCTGTTCTTGACAGAATGATGTAGTGTGTGAGACACTTCTTCTATTCAAGGGTAAAGAAATTTGCATTCGAATCGTAAGAACATTGTGCGAAGAATGGAACAAAATTTGCTTCCTGTAACACGTCATTGTGCAATTGTTTGTACTTCCGCAATTTCATGTACCTACTCATGGGTGCATCACCACCGATGAGGACGGGAAGGGATTACTTTGAGCATATCCTCTGGTAACCATCTGTCCACAAGAGCACAAGAGCATGATTCAACAATACACTGCAGCAAAAACTTAAGAACTTTTGTGGATTCCATTTGAGTGAAAAATTTAATTTTTTGTCATAAAATTCGATTGCAATTTTGCGGTATTTCCAAAGGTGATAAAAAACGATAACTCTGTTTTATCTTTTTCTTTTGCCATTTAATGTTTGAACAACCCTCAACCCGTTCAACTGACGCATTTTAAAACAAAAGCGAAAATTAATCATTCGAAATGTTGTTTTTCTTATCATATTGTATTCAGGCTAATAAGATTATATGAATTTGAATTCAGATAAGATAGGAGAATACTCCTGAGAAATCTTGATGTGTAAATCTTCAATGAGTTAAGTTATATAACTTAGCATACTTTTCAATAGTCATCTAAATGTCTTCATGAAATGTAAGTATGTTTACTTAAAAGTTAACTGCAAATAAATTTGACCGACACCTTTTCAGTGTTCTTCATTATTAGCACCTTGTAAAGAGAAGAACGTCTTGTTTGGATTCCCCACAACGCGGTTATTGCACTTGAACGAAAGAAAATAACAAATGAATGATTGAGTTGTGCTCGAAAAAGTGCTGATCTAAGCTGAATGGAAGCGAAGAACCAAAACCTGACGCATATGACCTAGTCTTCTTATTCTTATACCTCTCGAAATTTTTCTTCGAGTCAAGTGTAAATGGGAAAAAATCTCAAATTTCCGAGTGTTGTTAAAAGTTAATCGAATTCTCTGCAAAACCGTTGTTGAATCATGACCGTGTTTGTGTGTCAAGATTGCCTACAAAAACCCTACTCGAAGTGATTACAAGTTACGGTTTATCTAGTTTTAAACTTCGGAGGTTTTTGTTGTACATGAGGCTCATGAAGTACTTCAAAATTTTGGGAAACTGTCTTCCTGAAGTCTCTTAACACATAATGTGCACTTTTGATGTCTGGTGAAAACCAGAAAATTACGTAAAACCAAATGAAATTCATGGAATCAATCATGGAAACACATAATTACAAGAATAGCTTCTGGTTATGCAATTTCCAAGAACCAAAGATCGTTGGACTGAATGACTACCAGCTCCAGCACAGTCTAATATTTTATGTTAATGACTGGTACCGTGTTAATTTCACACAATTGTCTTGATTATTAACCATTTTATTACAAATTTACATCCGTCTTTCTAATCTGTTGCATCATCGCAATAATTCCAAGTCATATTTCAGTGAAATTCTTCAAAAGAAACAATTTGTTTTCGGGGGAAATTTGTAAAAGTTTTAATAAAATTTCACGTTAACTTATCACATTCAGGTTAAAAGCAAAATAAGCTTTTGTTATTGAAGCTATCTCAAATCTACTGTTTCATGTAGATAATGAAAATGTTATGTAAATTTCCTCTTTAATACGAGAATGACCTCTACAAAACCGTGACTTTTCCAATATCTATATGAAATTAATCAACAGAAATGCACACATTGATAAGAGATTTTTTGAAATTTTCTTAATATTTAAATTTCTCCAACTCATTATCATATCAAAGGTTAAGGTTTTGTGCATTATACACAAGTTTTTGAGGTTTCAAATATATAAAATCTGGTTTTGGTTTTCCATTTGAGAACAGTCGAATTGCTACCGTTTACCAAGATGCTGTTAGAGATTCTGTTTCCTTGACATTTTGATCCTAAATGATGTGTCTTCTTAGAGGTTAAGTAGAAAACCCTCCAAAATCAATATCGATCATTTTGTAAGCCGCATTGGCGTCATTTTTATTAGATAAATCGTTTTCAATTTTCAAACTAACGAGAGTCTCCCACGCTTCTCAAAATTCCTAACTGACTCAATTTGTTGTCTTTTCCATTAGCGGTTCCTTGCCAAACTAGGCACACACGACAACTCAAAATTGCCAAACAAAAATGTCAATCGGTGCAAAATTCTCCGACCTACTGAATGGATTTAGGTTTTTATTTGATATAATTAATCCGATGCGAAAATTGAAACGTTCAAAGCTGAAATTTTGGCCGATTTTGTTTATGTTTTGTCTGTGTGATTTAATTTCACGGAAAATTTTCTTCAATTTTTGAATCATCAACGTGTCAAGGAACGTGAATTTGAATCCATCGAATGTTTTTAGTAGGTCGGGTTAAGGTTGTAGGTAGGTAATGTATTTTTTTCCAAATTCTTTTCATTCCTACTTCTACTACTGATCGTTTCACAAGTTTATTAGCAAAAATATTACGAAACTTTTTTCTAGGCAACCATGCACTGTAGGAAACCTTGAAGCAAAGCAAGGTAAATGGCAGTCGAGTGTGACAAGAGAAGTGGTAGTAAACAAAACAAAACAAATTTTTGAAAATTTGTTAAACAATTTGGTTAGTAATATTATTCCCGGGATATTCAATTTGTTCACTTTCAACAAGTTAACTAACTGTTATACAGGCAAACAGTTACATGGGATGCGTATCCATTTTCCAAGTGCATAGTATTATTTATAAAAATTTCACCATGTAAATCACTTCAACACACAAAAATAATTTCAACAATACGTTGAAATTGAATTGAATTGAATCGATAAATTGATCAACCGCAACTGAATTTCGACGGTTGATTGACACACCTTCGATTATATTTGAGGGGGAAATACACTTAATAAAAACACTTTGATTTCCGTTAAGACTTTCCAATTAAAATAAAATCTTTTCATAACATTTCCACAAAACAACACTTTCATGAAATAACATTTATGTTATTTAACAGATCCACTTGCACTCAAGATTCATGTTAAAATTGTTCCACCAAGTAAAGATGGTAGCGGCGTAGTATTACACGAATTTCTCTTCGAATTCACCTTAACGCGCCGAAGTCGAATTAGCCACTGAGCCGTACGGCTGACAGTTGGGTGAGTTTACCTGTCGATTTACCTGTTCGTTGCGTTCGTTCCTCGATCGTGCAGAGGCGAGACGCTTGATCGTTGTGAGGGAAAACTTTCGTTTTTAACGAAGTATGGAAATGTCAATAATGCAACAGTGGTTCTCAACATGAATCTTTTTTTGACAAATTAATTTTTTTAATTTAAATTTTTTTTTTTAATTTTTTAAAAATTTTAACATGTTTGCGACTCAATTTAATTCTAGATTCATAAACATTCGTCCCACTTATAACTTTCAGTGTGAGAGAGGTAGAAAGTTCTACTCCTTAGTACCTTCCTAGAAAAGGAGTTATACAAATTAGGTCGTCTGACAGACCACTTTGTTACTTTATTGGAATTCTGAATATGACTATTGTCAATTCATGTGTTATATATGTAATGTCCATGATACAGTGAATAACAACAAGAATCCCATGTCCCGAAGATCGTATATAAAAGAAATATCCACAAAACTGTGTAATGATTAGTTATAGTTCAGCGCCGAACGATGCCTAAAAGGGAAGTTTGCTGAGGTACTTGGCGAAACTTCGTCGACTGTTCAAGTTCATGTGCATGGATCTGCGAGGAACGTTAAGTGTTGATTGGTCAGAATAGCTATTTCTCTCGTATCTACTTAATTAAATTATTAATTAATAAACAACAGTTAAATTTCAAATGTATTACGTTGTGTTTTATAGGGAAGAAATCAGAAAAATATATACGTCTGAGAGGCAAATGTTTATGAATAGTGTATCTACCAAGTATGTAAGTGACATTCTGATTTTCTTGAGAAACTAAAAATGAAATTTAAGATGGGAATTAGTAAGAAATTAACGAAATTATCGATTTGTTAATGAAGCCAAGCAAAAATCCACATGAAACTGAGATGATCGTGAAACACATTTTTTAATTAACAAATAAATGAAAATTCATTTCACTCGGAAAACATGTATTTTTGTTAAATAAACAACGAAAAGCGACAGACACTGGCGTGTAAACAAATGAAAGAACAACAACAGAAAAACAGCTGATTTGCAAATAAGCGACGAACGAAAGAGGTTTCCATGTCGCCATTTAGCACTGAACTTTTTGGTACAAAAATGATTAGATAACATCAATCACTGCTTAAAGGTAGCCAAATCAACACGAAAAGTATTCAATTAAAACGTCTAGAGTGAATGACGTTCACCTTATGATGCCTCCAAATTAATTATAACTAATATTAACATGTTTTCTCATGCAAACGTATCGAGCAGGAAACGCAAACCTGTCATAATGGCATAATGGTGGATCTATTTTCATTTTGGGTATTCCATCCGTTATTATAATTATTAGGTTAAAAATAAGCTCGTGATCAAATTAGACAGACGGAAGTCAAAATTTTTAATTCAAATTCGATTTTATTCTTCGCACGAAATGTCTTCAAGTGTTATTATGCAAATGAACGTTTCTGCAATACATAATATGGTTATGTGTTTTCATGAATTAATGTGATTAATTGCAGTTTTATGACACGAATTTTGCAACGAACGATGCATTTTTCGACCCACAACTCGAGTGTGACATTTGAATTGTTTAACACCACAATTGCGAAAATGCACGCATTTCTTCGCAGAAGTACAGGGCGAAATTGCAATTTTCATTGGGTAATGATGTGTCGGCAAGTGATACTATCATTAACAAATTCTTCTTTTTGTTGCACCTACCACAGTTTAACCACATGTCACACGATTTGATTCGACTTTCATTCGTTCAATTTGTTAATAATATTAACTCGAAGCTGTAACTTGTAACCAGGAAAATATGTTTAATTACGCCGGCATTCGATTGTGATCTTTCACGTGCTTTTCTTCCACTTACTCTAGTTTTTATCGATTTCGAAAATCACTTGATTAAAATTTAATTTTCTCAAAGCGTGTGTTACAGTTTGATGAAATGAAATAGAGGAAAAAGTATAAGAAAAATTGTATGTATCTTTCCCATACCACGTTTCTTCTCAGGTGATTGTGAGTTATGCGTTCCCCTTTTCCATGCAAGTCTAGAAAGCTTTCTGCTTTTTGATTCCACAGCGAGTGAAGTTATTTCATGAAAAACACTTTTCAGATTTGTGTCACGTCCGAAAGAGTCCCTTTGAATGAAGAATCCCAGCCAGATAAGATCGCTTAGAATAATAATTATCAACATGAAACAACTACCTGTGCTACGTAATCCCTGTCCGTAACTTCGGTTAATTACCTCAACTAACGACACGTTATGGTTGAAGTAAAACTCAAATAAAGTTTTTTAAAGGGACTGGACAGGATGTCGAGCCGTTTTTAATGGAATAGTGTATTGTATTCCTTTTGTGACCTTTCCGCTGCAGTCATTTTGAGATTTTCTAATCCACAAAAGTATGGGTTCTATTACGAACCAATGAAAAACCCAGACAAAATTTTCAAGAAGTTGTAAAGATTGGAAAAATTTATTTTAAGGAATCCCACGTTTTTATTATTCCGTTTTCACGTGGGAACGTTCATTTTCTTGACGTTTGCAAGCACAAAGGATCAGGATTAATTTGTTTGTTGTGAAAATTGTTTTATTAAATTCGGAATTTTCCTACACATTTTCCTTTACGGTAGTACATTTGTTTGAAAAATAATCCATAACTCACTGGATTCCTTTGAGGGTTTGAAAGAGATTTCAAGAAAAAAGGTTTCGATACAAAAGAAACTCGGCTTAAAATGGTACAAATTCCTGAGTGTAATTTAAAACTATTTCCAGACAACATAATCCTTTCAACGGCTTATTGGATAATGGTAGACTCATTATCTTGTTGACTATTGAATTTCATTCGAATTATTGTTAGATGGCAGCACAATACCAGTTTCAAGTGTGCAGGTATTTGAATTCAAGAGTTCATTGAATGAAATCTGCTCGAGGTGGATGACATTTTGTGTGAATTAACAAATCTTTTACAGGTTCTCGTTTTCGAGAAGCCCTATTCTTTACAACGATTCATTTTCGATTTACTAATCCATGATTACACCTTCCTCACTTTGGAGTGCTTTTGTTTGTCTCACTTTAAATGAGATCTTCATCAACTTCAATTATGCAAAGCATTAGACAACAACGAAAAAAAAGTGAATGAAATGAATACAATGGAATTTTCAGGTAGATAAGGAATGTAGTACCAACAAAAGAATTAAAATTCTCCCATTGATTTCACATAGAAATACAAACGAATTGAATACAAATTTTGTTTGATGCAACCTGCACGTTTCCCATTGTCAGCGGGTGAGCAACAGTCAGCCATTTTGTTACTGCTACTAATTGTTTTGGCGCGCACCATAAACGAATGGCATTTCCTTAAAATTCATTAAAAATTTTCGTTTATTGGCAAAATAAATTGATTTTTTCAATTGTTTCTGTAGCCGTGTTCTTTTGGTCATCGCTATCGAGTACAAAACTAGAGTAGCAAAAGAACGCACCGGACTGGTTCTCGATAGATTACAAACTTTTACCAACTTCACTTCACATTTATATGAACTTTCGCCTTGGTTCCATAAATTCCTCACATATTAAGGGTATTCATTTCACTTCGTAAACTCTTCGTATTTGTCGTACACGTCGTATTTCGTAAAGTTTACGGAATTTCGTATTTCTCCCCATACAAAAAAGAATACGAAATTTCGTAAACTTTATGACGGTAAAAAGTGTCGTATTTGGCGTATTTCGTATTTCGTATATGCTGTCAGATGTCAGTTTGTGAATGGATTCTTATTTTTATTTAAATATATTTTTGTAGTAGTTAAGTTAATTATATTAAAAATACGTAATTAAAAATTATAAGTTAAAACAAGATGATTTTACTTATTTGATCCAAAATTAATAGCTCGCAAACAGCTTTGTCGTGTAGGAATTTTAAAATTTTCTGCTTTTCAATGGTTTTGGGCATTGTGTTAATTCAAAAAAGTTAATAAGATAACAAATTTTAATTTTGAAATGACAAATGGCAAAATATGACATATATTTACAAAGTTTACGAAGAAAACAGTTTGGGGTGTTCACGTCAATTTTGTTTACGACATTTACGATTTACGACGTTTACGAACGTTTACGAATTTAAAGGAAAATTTAGGTGCGCGTCAAGGAAAATGAACCATGTCGCCATCTGGACATTTCTAGCTCAACTATCCTGTTCAGAACAGCAAATTAGTTCCAGTTATTATCGAGAACTAAACTTGTTCCGTTAAATGTATGCGATTTGACAGTTCTGTTCTGTTCTGTTAGAGTGACCAAAAGAACACGGCTTGTGTATTCAACGACAAGTAGACCTGCAATTTTGCAAATTTTTCAAAAATTACTGCAGTCTTTCTGCAAAATTACTTGCTCACCATGGTTAAATTGAGTTCAATGCATGTAATTAAAGAAAATTCTCATATCATTGACCGAAATTCCCATTCCGACAAACATTTTGAGCCGAGTACCTGGTAAACCTTTGAAACAAACCGCGGTTACTGACTGTATTTCCAAAACTCATTCTGTCCATTAAATTTATTTGTGAAAATTTCCAAATTCTTTCATGTGAGGAAAAGCTGAGGGAATTGAAAACAAAACATCATGAAAATTTACCACGCTCACTGGTTAGTTTAATTCAAACGAATTCATATTTATTTTCTTCGACAGAACTTTGTTTTCTTGACTTTATGCGTGGGTACCACTACCTATTGACCTTGAAGGTCAACAAGAATCAAAGTTAAACACCCCGGATTCAAGAATGCCAAAGACATTTCGTAAGTTTCGGTTTAAGGAAGACATGACGATAGGTTTTTCACACACCAAGTGAATGGGGTATTGTTTTCGGACTTGTGTGACACAGACTTCCAGGGCTAAACAACTTCATTTGTGTTCATTCGATTCTAAGCAATTTGCCAAACTAAACACACTAAGGACATTTCTGAGAGTATCACGCTGAAACTGGCATACAGTCGAAGTCCTCTAACTTGAAATTTTGCTTAAGAAACTGGCGCTCCCTTCAAATTTCCATACATACATAATCTCTTTCTTTAACTCGAAGTTCCTTTAACTCGAAATATTTTCAGTGGCAACAGCGATTTAAAGTTAGAGGACTTTGACTGTATTTGGATTTGTCGTTTTTCGAACTTTTATTTTTGACAGGCTCAAAATTTTAGGTGAAAATATCGAATAGATACAATCGATACAAGAACCAACAATCGATACAAGATATATCTCAAATGAAAGAGCAGACCCAGACGTATTCATATGTGTGAGTTCTACATTCATAGTCCCACACCGTGAACATTGTGTCAAATCTTCTTTTCTGTTTTCTGCTGATATGACGATGGTCTCCATTCAAAGTTTTACTCCGAACAGCAAATTGTGAGAAGATAAATTTTAGGCAATATCTGCGGAATATCTGGATGTGTGAATTGCATATCCTGTTTTCCAATTGCAACCTAATTGGCGACATACTTGAAAAATTATGCTTCCGTGTTTCAGTTTAAATGAGAGGCAAATGTCTAAAATAAATTGGCAAAATGCGTTGAGTGGAACTAAATAATGTCGTTGTTTTGAAAAGAACACTACCTGCCACTATGAGGTAAATGAAGTTATTATCCAAAATTACCTCTTCCACACATGACAAATTGACGAAAACCTTTTAAAATTCTTACAAAAAATGAACTTTTGCTGAATTTCTTCGTGTTCAAGGTCAGGAAGGTTGTGGTTTCATGTGGAACTTTACAACCGGAAGTCATTATTTTTACTTAATTATCTAAAAAATTTTGAATATTCTATTGACTGAGTGATAGATTTAAGTGTTGGAAAAATTCCAAGAAGTGTCTCCAGTCGTGTTAAAAATAAAACGAAATTTCAATTTTTGCTTGATGTAATTTTGTTACCTTCAAGTTAAATTAACTCTTCTTCCTTTATTATTATCAAACAAAAATAATACTTAAGTTCCACTTGGTGATAATGGTTTGAACAAGTATCATCCAAATACATAAATCAAAAGAAGGTGGGACTGAAAACGTTTTTAACACTTCAAAGAGAAATTTTAGTGTTTTGAAAGAAACAGTAAAGTCATTTTAATCAGCTTTCCATTGAACAACGTAACTGAAAAACATTACGAAATTTCATTACTTGACCATATCACTTTGAGTTCACCTGTATACTTGAGCTTTATAACTCCAAATTTAAACGGAGTTTTGTTAATTTTTAATAAGAAAAACTTTTAATAACCTTCATAAGATGGCCCACGTTACGTCTCAAGCTGATATTAACCTAAATTCAGTCCTACACGTTTCCAGTAGGAGTTTAACCAAATCAGAACCTATTGTGAGTACCTGCATCTTTGGCAGAACTTTTGTGGTTGAAATTCAAGGACTTCTCTATACAAAATACTTGCTACGCATTTGCGATTACATAATTTCAATGAAAAGTTTCGCACATTCTGTGAAGCTTGGCAACATTGGAAAAGCAAAGTTAAAGCAGGGAAATTGTTTACAAACCCAACATAACAATGCGCTATCTATCTCTTTCTCACTGGTTGTCTCGCTACCTGACAGTCATTGCCCACAACACGATCATTTTACAACGTCAGTGCCAACTTAAACCAGCTAATTTGCACATTTTGTAGCTACGCGATGGTCATCGGAGCATGTCGAATTTGTATGCGTTGGAAGCACCGAGAGCGTGCAAACTTGAACGAGGGAGGAATACGAAATTGTTGAGATGAAGTCAGGTGCAAGAGGTCAAGTCGTATTCAAATATGGCAGCCCTAGTGGAATTTTGTCTCTTGCCGACTCGTCTTCTTTCCAAATTTCAATTGAGTGACAGTCAGTGCATGGGGACGAATTGAATTGGCTGACAGCACTTCCGGTGGAAAATAATTTGCATGCAACCGACCTTTTTCAACTTCTTCCCAACGTGATGATTCACTTTTCGAAGTTTCTAACCGTTTTTGGAGTAACCACAGCGATTAATTGCAGCTCAATGCATTTGTTAAGTCGCGTTAACACCAAAAACTTTTTGTCTATTCGTTAAAATTTACCACAGTGTGAACGCTGCGACGCACCGTATTCGGTGATTGTCGGTTTTTGATCAAAGTTCAAGAAAATTTCCGTCGCAAACAAAATTTAGTGCACGATTAAAACAAAGTCGCAGACTACTCAATGAGTTTTTGAAGGGATGTTGATAATTTTACCGCTACAAACTTATTGAATGTGATTCAGACCGGCAACTTCTTTTATTGATTGCTCATCTGGACTCATCTGGAGCAGGACGCAAGGAAGTGCGCTGCATATATTTGCATAGTTACATTCAACGCACAACGCACAAATTTGTTGATGTGGACGCGGCTTTACATGCCACATTCAGTGTTGCCAGATGCAGATTGGCATTTTCTAATTTTTGAGAGAAAACATTTGAGAGTTTTCTTTCTATTTTCAATGGTAACCACCAGTGGAACCGATCAATTTCGCGTTTCGTTTTTATTTTTGCTTATTAGAGTAGAAATCAATTAAAAAAATATATTCTTTTTTCCACTATTCCAAAGTCTACAGATCTTTAAAAGTCAAAATTAATGAATTGTTCGCGTTTTATTTGAGTTTTGTGTTTCGAAATGATTTATCAACGATCGTCGTTAAATGGCGGTTTGTCATGATTCTCTTGTGGAATTTGTACATGATTTGTACATGCAGTTTGATTGATTCGAAATCCTGATAATTCAAGTGGATAATGAAACGTTTGTGACTGATAAATGTTTCCATGAACACTGCTCAATGAGTATACTGCACCAAATGTTGGAATTTATAAGTTACACCATACCAAGTGATTTCATTTGATAATCCATTTGGTTTTCATCAAGATTGAATACTCCAAATTCATATGATCCACCTACATGTCGTGTCATACGCCTCCAGTTGATACATTTTTTACTTAACAGGAAGTTCAGTGCATCAGAGACTTTGATTTGCATTTCAAATTTTGAAATAAATAGCTTTCACTCATTTGATATCAGAATTTCGGAGGGCAACGTGGACTGAAATGAATTTCAGAAGTTGATGTTTCATGTTCCGATGCAATTATTTATGTACGCCTAGCGAATTCCTTCCTCCACCTACTGACGTAGGTACTTTCTACAATTGAGTACTTTCATATAGTATCTTAAAGAAACTTCATCTAAACTTTACAACTCATTATTTACTGTTCTTATTCAGTTTATGGCCAGTACGAGAAGAAGATCTTTAACTAGAAACACTTGCATGCCATCGCTTGACCAACAGACCGAAAACAATAGGAGATATGAGGGCATTTCATGTTTCGTTTCAATTTTAATTGCATGTAATATTGTGGAGTTTGATTTAATACAAAGTCAAGTCAGTTTAACCGATTCTATGTTGAATTTCATGTTTAATACCTTCAGAATCGATTATCCTATAGAATAAAGTGTTAAAGTATTCAACAACTTGGGAAGTTTTTCTAATATATTTTTCAACAATTTCATTAAAGTTCATATTTATTTCACATTTTACTTAAATAATTCGAAAAATTCATTTCATTCAACAAACATTGAATAGTTCAATCAGTTGAATTGAATTCCCCAGTTGTTGAAAACAAAAAGCAATCTTCAAATTGAACGTTCATTTGATTTCTAGCCATTTAATTCAACTAACGTACACTAGGCGCCACGTCAGTCGACTTATCTGATGTTCAAACACATCCCACGGTGTTTCATCTAAAAACAAAACCCAATTCGACGAATTCACCGTAGACACATTATTCAAGACACAAACTTGAACGAAACAGAGACACATCGATTTCGATATTTTCAACGATAAAAGTTGAATTGAGACTGTTCCACCTGTGGTTCCACTTCTAATCATTTCATTTCGAAATGTTGATACTAAAACAGCAAAAAGTTAATAAACTTATCTTATTTCAACAATATGTTAATAGACTTACGTCTTTTGCTGTATTTACGTGACGTTTCCATTTTGTTTTGAAACTGTCACTGAAATGAACATGAAATGAAAACTTCAGGCTAAGCATTTCCTGAGACGCAAACCTTTTCGAAATTTGAAACAACATGAAATGAATATTTGTACTGAAATGATGGGTAGTGACACAGTCTGAACTGATTTCTGATGTTGAGCGAAAAATTTGATTTTGAAAAATTACGTCCACGTTTATTGGCAGGTGAATGATGACAATTACTGGTGAGATTAATGGAATCTAGAAACTAGAGAAAACAGTAACAGACTCTCCTGAATTAAGGTCAACTCGAAGAATGACAGCAACCGAATTCACACGGCGCCATCTTACATCATACGAGTACAAAAATTTGTTCCAAATACCAAAATGACTAATGAAACAGAAATCACCGTATTTGAATCCAAAATCCCCATCAAATCGAATGAATCTTCCACAGATCTTTTGACAGAATCCAATTCAGATGTTTTTTAATTAACAAAAACAGAAATTCACACAAAAAAACGCTAATGAATAACCTGTTCTGTATTTCAGTAGCTACAAACTAGTTTCTGTATTATATGCATATGTATCTTTTGATTTCTTGGAAGGAATGAAATGAATGTTTATAATATTCATAATTTTCGTTTCATTCTTAAATTTATAATCATTTCCGTTACACAAAGATACGCAGACACAGTGACATGTTGGTAACATTATTCTGTATTTAACTGGAACATCAAAGACTTGCTTTGTTCCTTGTAATTTTGAAATCGTCTTGAGTAAATTTTAAGTTTACACAAACAAATATTTACAGTTCTTATCGGAATTGTTAAAAATTTTTAAGATTCAAAACGTTAAAGTCAACAAACATATTTCGTTCTTATCACTTTCGCCAGCAAGTCAACACTGCTCACCCATAGATGGCGTTGTTAGCAGTTATCGCCATTTGTGGTGTGCTCAGGATTGAGGAAGCAATGCACTTTTAATGGCTCATTCTTTCGTGTCATGCCATCAGCAGCAGGTACGGAATGTGTAAATTTTATTCTTATCGCAATTTACTTTATAAAATGGTCATAGTATATGATGATGATGATGACGTTGCGGTTAACTGCAGTTTCTGTGCACTACACGTCTTTGAATTGAGAAGAGTGCATAGACATTTGAATTTAATAGCGTTTATTTATGATTTTATGTATATCCGGGTTTGACTGTTGCCGACAAAAAGACAGGATAACTGACCTTTCACAGAAGCTGAGATGATTTCGTTGATGAAAAATTAAATTTAAATTTTTAAATCCACCTACTGACTAATCGCACATTTCGATTTCATGACTTTGAGATGCACCTTCCTACGAGAAATCATCTTTTTATGGAGCCAACTCACTTTCCTGGACGTGCAACAGGTTGAATGTGGTTTTGGACATCTTACGTAATAGAGACACACATCTTTTTAACATTATCATTCAATCAAAATAAAATTATTTTCAAAAACTAGTGCAAAACTTTAAAATATTTCTTCAAAAAACAAGTTAAACTTAATCAAAACCAAAACTAGGTGTCTGAACTCATGGAAAATTATGTAAACTCGTTTAAAAAGTTGCCATTCCATTTGTGAAAATAAACTTTTCCCACAGCTGAGTTGAAGAAAAACAACTTGAAACGGTGTAATTTGCAAGTTTTGAAATTTTTAACCGACATTTTGTTTTGTTTTTGTGGTTTTTGTTGTTTTTGTAGTGAAAATTCAACTTCTTTTCATTTTGTCTCTGGTTTTGATGAAATTAGGAAATGGAAGGGAATAGAATTGTTCAAAATAGGGACCGGGACTTATTTTTAATTTATCCCGGAAATGAGTGAACGTTAGACACGAACGTCACTTCCTCACTTCCTTGCAGAGATCAACTAGAGTCGCACGATTGACACGAGGTCCTTCATTTTAAAAGGGTTCCAACCAAAACTGGCCACTCATTTTGAACGTACACTGGTCACATGACACAAATCACATTGTTTCAGGTAAATAATCGAGAAAATTCAACGAACTAGAACGATCACCGAACGATTTTTTGCTTCCTTTAGCGGATGTTCTACCCCTGAAATTTACGACTGTCTTTTTTCCTTAATTACTGTATGCGAGAAGGGTCTCTTACCCTAGGCTAGTTCACATTTTCCATTTTGAATTCAAGATGAAATTAAAATTTTGAAAAATATTTTCAAATGAATCGAGGCATTTAATTGTGTTCAACTCGAGCCCCAGAGGTTCCTATAAGAATGAACAAAATATGGTTAAAGAAAACGCGAACAAAACCTCCATCATTCAATGGAACTACTCGAGTGTGGCGCATTCAATCGACCAGGTTCCACATACATACGAGTACCTGTACACCTGAGTTTGATAAATTCCTGGATAACGCAAGAATAAGAAAGACTCAGTAGATATGTATGGCTGTTCCCTAGGCATGACATGAAACATGGTTTGGGTTGGTTAGGACTAACAGCACCAACAGATGGATGGGTTTGAATTGAAGTAAGAAAGGTAAGAATTTTCTTATTAAATGAGAATTCGGTTGTGATAAATGATTGCCTTCCTTAACTAGAATTCAACTTCAAATCTATATACTCGTCCGTCGTATACATGTATCTAATAAAAAGCGAATGCTACGACAGGTGCATTTCTGTTAGTTTTGTTTTTCCTTAAGGGTTTCTCAACACGAATGGAAATTTTCCGTTGAAATAAGGCAACAAGGGATCGATTTGCTGATCATCTGGCATTCCAAAAAATCATCCACTTGGTTGTTGGAACATTTTTAAATGTGATTTGATTATGATTATCCAAATAAACACGAAATATGCACAATCAAAGGTGAAATAAATGTCATTCAATTTTTGTTCAACCTTGAATGTGTGGGCAGATCAATTCATTCGAAGAAACTTTAAGAACTTTGTCATTCTTTGATTGTCATCATCTTTTTTAAAGAAGATAAATAAATGAAAATGGATGAATTCAAGAAATAGAGAATTAAAACAGAAAAGAACATTTTACAAGCACTAAATCACAAAATGATTATGTTTTTGCTTGCACAAACCCGTTGAATGTTGCTCGCTCCTCTTCTTCTTCTTATTTCTCGTCTTTGTTGCGTAGATTCGAAATGAAAAGAAATCTTGAGTTGAGGAGTCTGTGGATTCTGTAGTACTTTTTGAGTGGATTCACCTGGTTAAGTATTGTGCTCGTGAAGAGGTGAATGATTTAAATGATCAAGTTCCAATGAAATTAAGTGAATTTTTTTGTTTTTATGGAAATCATCACAGTTCGCAGGTAGTGTTATGAATGTACAGAGTCCTTCTCCTTGAAGAAGGTGAACTGAAGACTTAAGCTGGATTCACTGGTCTGTCCGACGTGTGCGGAACTGTTTTTTTTTATACTGAGTTTTGACAACTCTCATGCCGTACTCATTTTGCGGCGAATTCAGTTCTCTCTCCGCCAAAGTTAAACCAACTTCAACTTTCGTGCGGAAGATTTTCGTTTTCACCGTGAATGTGTTCCGCATCGCGTCGTCCAATTTGTGAATTGTTCTAAAAAGTGCGGCAGATTCATGACAAACCAATGAATCATAACCCAAGACACTCTCTTTGCGACGAATTAGTTCCGCACACGCCGGACGGACCAGTGAATCCAGCTTTACATTCAAATAATTTTATTTCAAAAGTGTAAATTTCTATTCAAAATTGTGTTTATCATAAAAATTTGAAACTTAAATATTTTATGACTTTGCAAACAATTGCGACATTGAAACGAAATTCTCACATTCACCTCAACTCAAATTATGCGCATTTTAAGGAATTACTGAATTTCTGATGTTTTTCATGTTTTTGTGAAAAATCACAGACAGGTTTACACGTGCATTGAATTTCACAAAAATGTTTCAAAACTGATGTTGCAAAGCTGGGATAAGAATTGAAACTCTGCCAGCAGTAGTAGTGCACAAGAGATACGCCTCTGAATATTTAATTTCACTGATAACATGTTGCCAATGAAAGTTAGGAAAAGCGATGAACAAAGAAAGTACTTTCCACGTACATACATCAATAATAACTATACTATAGAACAAGAAAATCTCCAACCTGTTGCTAGTTTCTAGCTACTTGGACTTCTGGTTTCTTCTTTAGAATTCATGGCATTCATCTTAGCTTTGTTTTTTATGTTTTCTATTCAATTCACTTTTGGATTCCTGCAGCTGCGCAGCAGCCAAACCACTAATCAAACAGCTAAGCAAACCACAAAAGGTGTTTTCCGAGAAACCGTCAGTCTGTTGACTCATGCACGAAACACTCTTCCAATGATCGATTCTTACCTGGAAGAATAGAAGAAAAATTCGTTATAAAATTGTGGAAGAAGTGCTGCAAATTACGTTGAAACTATGACGATTTGAGGGCATGTTAAATAACAGAAACATGTATAAAATACACAAAAAATGTTTGTTTTCCACGTGAAGTGCTGTTTGGTTATGTTTCTAATCACTCTCGTCGAGTTATTATCCCCACACCTTTGGATACTTGCAAATGATGCCGAATACCCCAATCCAATCGAATTTGTCTAGCGTGTGATGTAAATTAATTTGAAATATTTTCTTCCGCATTTTTGATTCTACTACGGGTTCTACCCACCAGTTGGTGTCGTCTTTCAAATCATTCTTTTTTGTCTCTTTAACACCGACACGTTTTCATTAATTTTTTCATTGATACACTGTCTTTGAACAAAAAACATTTTCAAGTGTTACGATGATTTGGTAAAATTACAACAAACAGGTGCGCAATACAAATTTTATGCTTAATTAAACATTTTTGATTTCAAACCAAACGATAATGATAGTTCGATTCGGCACTAAGTGATATTGAATCTTCAATTTAGCTGTTTGTAAGACCATCAACATCCAGTCAACTTCAGGTCAAGGAGAAGATGTAATACAATCTGCTCAATGTTAGATGAATCTGAAAATACATCGTTGGGTGTATGCCAAAACCATGAATGCATTTGCCGATTTTGAGTTATACATGCCACTAAATGCAGAATTTGCATATTTCAGATATGCAAAATCATGAAACTAACAGACAATTTTTTATTGCAATATTTAATTCCACATTTTCAAAAAACTGGATGCAAAACAGCAAAAGTTCCAAAATTCAAATGCAATTTTCTCAAAACATCAATTTTGCACATTCATGATTTTGGCATACACCCGACGATATGTCTTGCGACTATTTTCGCCATTTCCTCTTTGTGCGGATTTTCGTATATTATTTCTGGTAATTTTCTCTTGATTATTATTGGGTTTTCGGATGAGGAATTGGTTGCAAAACTAACTTTGAATTTAATCTTTGAAACTTTTATTTAAACGCAGTAAAGAACGAATTTAACTAAGAGAAAATGGAAGCAACTCAACTAAAATTGTCATATGAGGTACATATAACCCCAGTTTAATAAAATGAACAAAATATAAAAATTATGAATTGATTGATTTTTATTTAATCATTAAATATACCTTATCAAGAAGTACTTCAACTTATTCTAAATAAAAATTAAATTTTGATACAAGTGGTTGGGCATCATAAAAAAGTATCATAATTTGCTTAAAATTCCCAAATTGAATTAATCACACCAATAGAATTGAATTAGACTTCTGAAATCCGGTTCAGATTAAAATCAAACTATGTAAATCACTAACTTATTATGATTAAATAAAAGTTAGCCTCTGGTCATAAATACTCAGCTTTCTTTGTTATAATCCTCTTACAAAATCATGAATGTGACAAACCACCTCCTCCACGTGATAGTACGTACACACAACAATTAAGGGCATAACTTCGTTTCAACAATATAAAAGTATTTGAGTTTATCGTCTACACTCTCCAACAACTCGACAGTCCTTAATTCGAAGTGATTTAGAGCATTCCATTCCACTACGGTAATTGAGGAGAATCCCAACAAAACCGAGTCGACGACGAAAAGTTGCACTGTGATGAATGAAGAATGAAAGGACGTAATGATGAATTGTCATAAAAAGGATAATAAGCCATTTAGATTGAAATAGGAGTTCTGCTGATATTTACTTTTGGAATTTTTGTGCGTCATCCATGACAATTTGTCCATTGTGCAATTGTTAAGTATGACAATTCTAGAGAATTTCATAAAATAAGGAAAACAATGTGATTTTGTCTGTGGCCAAAAAAGAACACCATTGTTGATTCAAGAACAGGCGCTTATGACAACAAGCACAGCCTGTACTCGAGTCTATTAGCGATCTTATACCGGTCAATGTACAATGGGAAACGGGCGACAAATGAACCTTCTTGTGTCATGCCGTGGACAGCAACTACACATTCCTTGTGGTATCCATGACAAAAGTATCTTCGGTTACATACAACGCCGGACTTGAGATGCATAACTAATAGACTCTCCCGACATTCAATGAACACGTTGCTTCACATAACAATTAATTCTGCAGCATACTTAGAAGAGTATCGGGTTTCATTTCAAGACACTGTCAAGAGGCGTTTTTGTTGAATTCAAGTTCAGAATTTCAAATTGTCTGTCATCATCATCATCTATGACAGGCACACCAAGTGTGTGAACAGCACAGCAAAACCATATTCCAGGTAGCTATGTGTATGTAAGAACAAAAATGGCCCTACACACGATCCAATATGAGCTATCGATTGCGATTTGAATTCATAATTCGTGTCGATATTCGCGTATTCTGTCGTTTCAAGGTTGCTTTGACTTTGATCAATTTATATCCCTAGAACTATCATTAACATCAACAACCGGACACCGAGCAGACTCAGTGACTTGAACATGGAAACGATCGAAAATTGTCCCTTTGAGTTCATGGCGACACCATCAAAATGTTTGTTTTACGATCATGACGATCATGACGATTCTGTAGGCGTGAAATACTCGAATTAAGGACCTCCCAACTCGTGCCGACAAAGTTAAAGTTTGGAATTTTTCCAGATGAAGCCCATGAAATGAGCTACAAGATCTGAGTGAACGTTCGTCTAACATTACCAAACGAAGTCGTTGAAGAATTCGCAAGTTGCCTGCAATTCAAGATGCAAATGAATGTTTGTTTTGCTCGCGTTAGAGACACACCAACGCATCAGCATAGGAAAGAAGTCATGCCATCAGATGCATGTCGCCAGAAATCAAGTGTTCCGTGATAAAGACGTCGAGGTTCGTGAGGCAAACTGGATAAGGAAAAATAAAAATGTCAGCACTAAATGAAGCGAACGTCTTCATTTCGTTGAAGCAAATTATTTCGTTTGAATAATAACAAATAATTTCTGGACCATTTTATTTGCGATTGGGTTTTTGCCATTTAGTCACGTTTTATGGGATTCTTTGTTGGCATGACACGAATCATTAACTTTACCCTGGAGTCCTGTTCGTGCTGCATAAAGTTTCAACTTGAAATTGAGATTCCAGACGATATTTGCAGTTGTCCAATTCGATTATCGTCAACTTGCCAATGGCTCCATGAACGGCAGACGATCGTTTTTGGTTAGTAATACCATCGACTCTGAGTAACTCCAGGAACGAGAGACCATCGTTTTTGGTTCGATCACATCGCCTTTACCATCCCTTAGTAATACCTCGGCTCTGAGTAACTCCAGGAACGACAGACGATCTCATTTACCATCCCTTAGTAATACCTCGACTCTGAGTAACTCCAGGAACGACAGACGATCGTTTTTGGCTCGATCACATTGACCACCCCTTTGTAATACCTCGACTCTTAGTAACTTTTCAATTACCATTACAAGGGATGGTTTCAAGGCGGTCGTTAACCCGGAAATCCTTTGATAACTGAGTCCCTTTTAATCACTCAGTTAACCACTCAATAAAGCACCTATATTTCATTAGCAAGGCTTTGTGGAATAGATTAAACACACAGAAATGCTGGTGTAATTGGAAAAAATAAAATCCCTGTTCGATGCACGTTTGCTTCTTTTTCTGTGTCTGCTTATTGAATTTGCATCGATTCCAATCCGATTCGTTATTGATTTTGTATTAGAGATTCCGTAGAAGTGCATCATGGTGGATTGTTGAGTGGCCTGCACTGTTTTCATTTATTTTCTTTCAATCTAAACCTCCAATGTGTGTTCATGTTATAGTTTTGTATCTCATCAAGTATGACTTTTTATCATGTAGTCATTATAAAGCAATGAACTAATCACTACTGGTTGAGTGCTAACTAGTTAAATAATGGGAAATAACTAGGTCTGTTCGCTTACCTCTAAAGATCACTTTGAGAAAGTTTGGTAATATTTGGAAGAGCGTTTTACCAAGCCAACACCAGAATATTTCGTCTAGTTATTGAAAATACCGCCATGATGTTTTATTCGTAATAAAATGCACTTAATCTGGTGTTAAACATAACCAAGTATGTTTAATCACTCGAGATACGTTCTAATGACAGAAATGTTTATTGTTTTCCCTCATTAACGCCAAAGAAACATTTTAAAATGTTCATAAATTTCATTTTTATTATTTTAATCATTCCAAAGGAGCTCCCCAATGTCTGCGCTACAATCAACCGTCATCACATCCGCTTTTAATTAGTGTAAACGAAAATTTTTTAACCGAAAACTGAAAGAAACGAATTCTTTTTGAAATTCCATAAAAATTGAATGTTAAAAGTCACAACATCTGTCGCTGTCAGTGATGGAAATTAAGTTCTTCTCCAAATGATCGTCATTAGATTTTATCAGCTGGGGTTGTTGACATTTCCCCAAATGTCAATTGATGACATTTTTGAAGGTTACTGTACTTGAAAATTAATATTTCTCTTGGTGATCGATTTCACAAAGAATTGTAGGTGGAGATTAAAAATGTTTACATGTAAATAATTTCACATTTTTAAGCCGTTTTTAGTGCTTGATTTTTAACACAAACCTTCATGAAATTCGCTTTCAAAACAAACAATCAGTGACTCAATGTTTTTCACGGTTTGCGCCGAAAATGACATGTTGAGTCAATTACACACAGACAATAGTGATTTGCAAAGGTTCGTTTGTTCGTTTGGTGTTGTTCACAAAATAATAATAATAAAGTGAAAAACTGAAAGTTTGGAGCAGGAAATGATGATGACTTTTGCAGACAATTTTCGCCTTGACCTTCCTCTGGAAGACGACTTTGTGAAATTTCGAGAAATTAGAAAATGTTTTTCTCTTCTTCTTTGTAATTACTCTCAACGTCACAGTCAAAAATCAAATTAAATCGAAATTACACGCAATCATCAACAAAATGGCCGCCTTCAAGCACCTTGACTTTGGGTTTCGACACTTGGGGGCGTATTTCTGACTTTGTTTCAGGTTCTTTCCATGAAATCGGTTCGGAAAATTTAAAAACTTGATTTTTAAGCAATATTAGAACTTTTTGTTTCAACAATACGAAAGGTAATAAAGTTCGATTGGACACGATCAAGCCTCGAGTCTTACACTCACGATGAGACAATAAAAATTCCTTCACAGACGGAAGCATGGCACAAAATTTCTTTGTGAATTTTCATTGAATTTCTTTTCACTTGAAACTTTCCTGAGCGTGAGATTCCCTCACGAAGATTTTTTTAAAAGATCATTAAATTCTAATAACAATGAAAAGTTTCAATTACCAACCATTTGTGATTGAAAAAAGTCACACTTAATTCGTGTTATCTCAACATGATTTCTGCGTGATATAACATGACTTTTTCCTCAATGGTTTTCCACTTGATTTTCCAACCTCCTGCCGGGGAAAACACGAACAAGTGTGAATTGAAAACGCGCGTGCCACCTATTCTCACCTGACACTAGAATCGCGTGAATGCATTTCGACTGAATTTTTCACATTTTTTTTAATTTCCACAAACAATTTCCATCAATTTGTCTTACATGACTTGTTCTTTCGACTCACTTTATTCAGTTCGATGAAAATGTTCTCTAATTAGTGACTTTCTCAACGAATAAAAAATGCGCCAACAGATGTCGGGCGTATCTGTGGAAGGATAAAGTTTCGAGTATTCGTTAACCAGAAAGTGATTGTTATTCAAATAAGGTCAATTCAATTATTACAGAATGCGTTTTATTTCCACTCCAATTGAATGCCTATTGTATTTGGAGTGTCACGTTTTATCCACGGAATGTTGTTGAAGTCTTAGTCACAAATTCAGGAGAATCGCCAACCATCAACGTCATCAAAGATATCAAACATTTACTTGATGATTAAAGCTTTTACATATGAAAAGCATAAAATCTTATTCTCCAGGTAATCATGAATTACTAATGTTCATTAATTAGAAATGACGTAATTTTCTTAGGAAATCTCAACAGCTCACCTGGGTTAAAATTTTTGTTTAGTGTGGAGTGCGGAGAAATCGCGATAAGACGTTTCAATTCCGCATAACTTTATTCGTGAAACATTCAAATGTGAGATTCATCAATGAGGGACACCGCGAACTAGGTGATCGAGGGCCCCACATTGATTTTGTAAGACCCACGACTGGTTTTTTTGGAGAAACGCACCTCGTAGAGGTGATCAACCGCTTCAAGTCGACGTGTTGTGTAACACAATAACATGAAGTGCATTTTGAGGTGCACATGGCTTGCACGGAATGGAATTTTCGGTTCAACTTTCACGATCATTTTTTTTTTTTGCGTGAGAGATCAAAGTTCACACCACGAGTTCGGGGAAAACGCTCAAGAATTTCGTGGTGTTGTTCCAATCCGCCTCCACCCAAAATATTCTGTGCGAAAAAATAACATTCTTTCTTGGTTTTTCGGGACACCATTCTGCTGTATGACTAAAACCACGAGAATTGGGGAGCAGCAGGAAATTTTTGTACTTTTTTTGTTTCTGCGTTTTGGGAGTAGTGACCCCCTCAGGCTAAAATGCTGTAAACGTGCACACAGTCAGATGTGTTCAGATTAACGACATTTTCATTTTTGTTTTTGTTTTTGTAATCTCCTTACATGGACACTTAGCAATTGGGGAGCAATTTTTCAATAAGTCGCACAGACATGCTTTGGAACTTCCTTATCATGCTGAGTGGATATTGCCGATTTGAAAATTTATCATAACCTCAAAACTGTTCATTTTGTATCAAATCTGTTCAGCAATGTGGGTTTGAATATTTATTCCAGATGTATGACAGAAGTACCCTACACATTGTTGGAATGTTCAAAACGGGATCATGTTCCTTGAACTCGATGAATTCGAGGCGGATCCCTGAAATTTCCAGACATTCAAGTACTTGTTCCTTGAAATATCTTCATAATCATACATTTCCCTGTGCATTGTATGGATATGAGGATGAGACTGAAGAGTTTATGCAAAGAAATGCTCTTAAGAAGGGTGCGTCCTTTTCATTACAAAACTGAAGGTATCAATTTGCATGCGCAATTTGCTTGTCTACACTATTCAAAACGATTTCCGGCGATCCTTGACAACGTTGAATTTCTTGGAAGATTTCTTGCTTCGAAATAAAGACGTTAAAAGAGAAATATTCAAATGCAAAACATGCAGACAGTTTTTGAACGTTTTTTTCAAAAATAAAATCACGTTCTGTGTTTAGAGGAAAGGTAAATTTTCATTTTAACCAAATGTACTACTGAAAAACAAACTGTGTTTACGTGAGGAGATTTTTAACAAAATTCTTAAAAAATTTTTTAATTTTGATGAAATAAAATTATTCATTTTGCGGAAATCACAGCGACATGTTGTTTTCTGCGCATTTCACACAGAAATGACTCAATATATTTTTGCAAAATGCAAATGAGCCATTAACGTATGTAATTTAATAAATTTGAAATAATATGAAAAAATTTTGTTGTGATACTAGTTAAATACAAAAAGCAGGAATTGAATGTCGTTTGATTGTCACTGACAAAATTGTGGTTATTGTGTTGGCAACAAAGTGGATTCTATGACAAAACTACGAGTGTCCCTAATTAGTATTTTTAGCAATTTCCATAGCAACTATGGCATTCGACTCGGTTTCGTCAAAATTTTATTGATTTAATAAGAAAGGAGAATGTCAAGAATGAAATTGTTTCCGAGTAATGGGAAATGACAATTCAATTGTTGAAATACAGGATAATACACATTAAGGACATTATCTTCTACCACGCGACAAGTTTTCGTAACAAATTCAAATTTAATTTGAATCTAATTAGCACGTCACAACATTCCACGTTAATTTACACAAAAAATTATCAAGTTGAAATATTTCCAACTGAAATTCCACTCAAGGTAGAACGCCATTTTGAATTAATTTTAGGCCAAATATTTTTTAAATCTCATTTTGAGACCAACATTGACTGATACCTTGACACTGAATTTGGGTGCGCCTTTTTAAAACCTGACAAAACGGCAAAACCTTGCAATAAATTTAACTTTAGAGAAAATTTCAAATTCAAAATCAAAATCTAATTCAGTTTTTCACCTGGAATAAACCCTTTAGCGGAAATACGTGGATACATTCCGAAAATGAAGAAGTAGAAGCCATTTAATATGGGTGGCCGATAAAATCGTTCTACTCCAACGCGCTCCAAACTCCAACGAAAGTGATTCTTGAAGCGTTTTCTTTTGGTTTTTAGTGTTTATGTGATTTTAACAACCACGTGAGAATTGGTGTGAAATGTAGAATTTCAAATTAGGAGACCTTGAAATCATGTACGCCATTTTGAAGTTTGTGGAGAAAAACAAAATGGAGACACTCGCGTCATTTCAAGAAAGACGAAATTGTGTGACCTCAGTTGTTTGTTTGAAATACAAGACTGGAAAATAAGCTTTTTTTGGAAACTTTTCATTTACTTTATTATATTGACTCCGCAATTCTCGTTCAGATGTTAATTGAGAAACGAAAATTACGCAACTTCAATTCAGAGAAAATTGTTGTTTCTAGTGACAAAAATACACTCAGAAGGATATTCAACCGAAATGAAATATCACATTAACAAATAACTACAAGATTCAGTAATTAGTTGACTCCAAGCGACCTTTCGCTAATTCACGATCATTATAAAGTAATCATCGAATTTTCCTAATAAACTGCAAACTAACTAAATTTAATTTGGACCCCTCCGAGGCCGGAAGACGTCGATTCTTTGAAAGTGGATTTCAAAATGAAACCCGACGAGAGTGGGCAACTTGGAATTTCGGTATTCGGTATGTGGCTCAAACTCCATTAAATTTTTATAATTTTTCAAAGTAACTAGCTTCAAATCAGGTGTGACTAAGTAAAATCCAACAAGTGTTGGTTCATTACGACGACACTAGTCAGACCGAACCCTGATCACATACAGAATACGCTGCTGTCAATGTCAACAGGTAGTTTCTTTTTAGATTTTTTACAATTGTGACTATTTAGATTTGTTAAACAACAATTACTGATTTACATATAAGACTTGTTCATGCGAAAAATCATCATTAAGTGGGTTGGATTTTGTGATTTCCACAACAACTAAAGGTGACTTCTCGGACAGAAGCTATTTGTTTCGTTGAACATCCCACATACAACACACTGTCATACAAATAATAACTAATTGTACCTGTTCACCTGCAAATTTAATTAATTCGACTTTACTGGAGCAGATTGTGTGGTGCACTGATCAACAATTGTGTAACTGCTCAATGCCAGTTTCGATGAGTTATTGCATTCGTATTAAGAAAGGAAATTGAATTTTAGAAAATCGAATTATTGAATGTTGTTTTGTAACGTTTGGCTCATCATTTGTTCAATATCCGAGTGAAATAAATTGAAAACTTTCAAAATATTTTCAAACTTCAACTTCCAATAAGGAATTGTTATGGAAACCGTGGCAATATTGATTCGTCATAGATGCTGCACATTTGCAATGAGTTTACAAAGTTTAAAAGGCATTCACTGGAATTCTTTGCCCTACAAAGGCACCCCAAAGGCGAGAAACACTGACCACATGAGTCACGTAGTTGAGAGTGCAATTTAAGTGGAATAAATCGATAGTGAAATGTTTCATTACAACTATTCGCTACCGATTTCATGCTTTTACGACTTTTGTAAAAGAGTTTCTTGAAGAAAAACAACAAAATTGAATTCCACCAGTTCACGAATTCATTCTCCTGCAGTGCTACTGTTCGTGCTACTAAAGCAATGAAAGGTATTTCTTTGCGTCACATAAACCTTACATTCAAATCATTATGAAACCATGGTATAAACAAAATGTTCATAACAATTCGCTATAACTCGCAAAATTAGAAATGATACTAGTACCACCAGCAAACATTGAGTGATTGAAATGGCCTCTCAGAGATGTCGTTAGTGGATTTAAATTTGAAAACTGTTTAATTTTATCTGTTCAATTAGCAACGAAAGAGAAATTAGTCACTATGTTCATGTAACACTTTGATATTACACAATTGGACAAGTCTTTTATCGGAATTTTAATCAATGAAATTAACATTTTTTCTTAGTTTTTGTTTTTATTTGGAACTATAGCCCACGTTCGACTTTCAAAGGTTAAAGAAACGTTTCTTTTCTTTAAGATTTTAAACAATTTTTTAAAATTTTTATGTGAAAAACAATCAACGGCCCGTGTCGTTATGTTAATCGCCAAAATCCGAGCATGCGTTGTTGAGCTAGGTTAGTAGGTTATCTTTGAAGGCATTGGTAACAATCAGGATTACAAAATCGCAAAGGAAGTGGTCAAATTTCAAACATCCTGTGGAAATTTGATTTAACAAGAAGCATACACATGGTGGCCACTTTTTCTGAAGCAAATTTCCCTGACTTTCCAATCAATTTTCGGACAAATTTCCCTGACTATAAAAAAAAAATTTCAAAATAAAATTAAATAAAATTTGTATTTAATTTAAATTCAATTTTTAAAATTTACAAATTCTCATTGAAAAGGGACAGGTTTGTAAAATTACTTGTAAACTTCGTGAGACGTTGCTTTTCTCGGCACGCCGAATGAAAAAATCAGTCGGAAAAGTGGCTTAAAACAGTCGAAAACTTGAATTTTGTCGGAATTCAGACGTATAATTTAGATTCGGCTGAAAACTATTCTGGAAAATATATTTTGTGAAAAATATGAGACGGAATTCAGTCGGAAATCAGACAGACAGATTTGGGAAATTTTGTTATCACTATATTAATGCATCAATATAACATAATGTATATTAATTAATTGTCATAAGAAATTTCTGAACAACTTAAGTTGTTTAACATGAAAATGGGTTTGTGGTTATAAAAATCATACTAAGGGCGTGTGCGAAACGATCTAAACAGAGCTGAATTAGCTTGGTGAATTGGCGAATTCTAGTACTTCTTCATTTAGTGATTTTCCGAGCATGCTAAACTAATTCGAAGGAGTCTAAATTTTGTTGTTTTTCTCTCGAATAGTTAGATTGGCGCATCTTTTGAATTTGTAAATAAGAGAAATTTAAGTTTAAGTTTTTTAAAAAATATTTATTGGAATTTTACTTTAAATAAAACACTAAATTTCTATTAGAACTAAGACTTTTAATATTTCTTTTATATGTTGAAGAATGACAGCGTTACAACTTGATTGTAAGAAGACTAAAATTCAACTAACTAAACTAGATCTATTTGAATAATCTTTGTCCCTAAAAATCACTATATTTGTATATAATAAAATACTTAATTTATGATCTATACTTAAAACTAAATTTGCTCAAGTGAGAAAAGAATTGTGGGAAATTATAAGTGTTTAACCGTTAGAAACTAAGAAACTAAAATCTGTACTGATAAGGAACTCAAATCAAATAAGTCTAAATAACAAACCTAAAGTGAAGAATGTTCAAGTGGCGATATAATCGAAAACAAACATCATAGTCAAAATTCTAATAATATGCAATTAATAATAATATAAATAATTTCATACACATGAATTTCATTTTGATTTTAATTTTAAACATATAGACATCAAATTCCAGATGTCAAAATTTAGACAAGCAAACCAATTCGCACAGCCTGTCTAGTATATTGGAAACTCATTGGAACGATTCCAATGAAATTCCAATGACTTAGATTTAGATTTAGCATGGTTTCGCACCATGTATCTAAAATATCTGAAAAAGTATCATCATTCTTCTTCCGATTTAATTTTCTGGTGGTTGTAACATATTTACATCCCTGAGATGGAGAAATAGTTATGAATTCCAGTTAAGGAACAGGAAACAAGTAATTATAATCTGAAATAGTTACCCCGAACATATTCTCAGTATATTAAAGTTTAGTTTTCTTACAGGACAGGAAGCATCGAACCTCAGACACGAGTTTCAATTTTAGCGGCAAACGTCCATTTTGAGAATCGTTTGCGCAATTTTTGAATTTGTCGATCAGCAGAAATTGGAGTATTTCTGTGGAACTGTGGGTGCAAAAAGTAAGTTGTTTCGGTGGGAAACTATGTTATCATCAGAAACCAAGTAGGTAAAAATTTTTGGTTATGGACATTTGCTTGGTCAAGCGTTTCGTTTGTTTAATTAAATTAATTTTGTAAGTTGAACACACAAAACCGTATCTCAATAATGGAGTAGCTCTCATTTCGGAAAAATGGGAATGAAAGTTTACACGGCATAGGTGTAAAAGTGAAAACACGTTTTCGATTCAAGTAATTTTGCAAATTACATCGCATTTAAATGAGGAACTTCTGTTATGACTTGAGTCGATTGGAATGCGTTGTATTGATTTGTTGCATAACGAAACTAACTTCGTACTTCTGACACGATCTTATTGAAACATTTTACAGGAGTTTTCCCCATTAAAACCGAAGTCATGTCTGTAATAAGCACACCTGGTAGGTTGACGCAAACGGAAGTCGAACATCAGGTAAAACGCAATTATTCCCAGAGCAATGAGCAACTTCCGTAACCGTCAATGAATCGTGTAAAACAAGGTCATCGATAAGACAGCAACAACTTTTCATGCTTCGTGAAAAATGAAATTCGCAAGGAAAACTAACTCACCTTTCCTGCTGCTTTCTTGTAGCGTCTCGTAGCTTCATGAATCAAATCTCGCACCAGAAGCTCACCGGTTCCACATGGCACAACCACACGTATTGAACCAAAACACACAGTCACTTTCATTGTTGCCAAAATGATAAAAATTCTTTTCGATTAAATTAAATTTTAATTAAGACACATTTTTCTGTTGCAATTGGCTGCCTGTCAAAACTGCAATTCCATTTGACATTTCCAAATTTCCCATGGTTAAGTTTCGTTTCGTGTGGAAACATTTTTTCCGTTAAATTTGAAAAATTCACTATACGTTAATTTAAAAAATTTTACAAATAATTAAGTGACCGGTACTAGACACAAACAAATTATGCTCTCATGCAGCTGCTCGACATTTTAGTATATTTTTTTTGACGTTGTCAAATTCTCACCGATAACGGCGAGGGGAATTCAAACTCGAAACGCTCTTGTTTACAGGCACTGCTCTGCTCACGGCAACGTCGCATTCAGGTATGTTAGGTGATCGAAATCGAAGAAGAAGCAAAAGTAAAATAAAAATAAAAATGTTATCGTGACACAAAAAGAAAATAATCGAAATTTTTTCAAGTTTTCATTTCACATAAATGAAAATTAACATTATTATCAAATAAACATTGAATCACACCGTTGCACTGAATATTTGAATTCGTTTAATTTGGTTTAATTTGCAAAATTTCATGAAATTAAGTAATTTCCATGTTTACGACCACCTTACCACAAACACACATGCAGAAACAGGCTTTTCCAAATCGGATCAAGTAAATCGTAGGTTAGTTATCCGTCACACAGAGGGCATTCACACACAACCATTCGCAGAAATTCGATCGAGATGCACGCTGAAATTTTTCAATTTAAATCACTTTTCATGCACTCAAATCGACACTAATTTCTGATTTTCACTTTCGGTTCTTTTCTTTGATCGTTTTCGCTTTGATTAACACAATTTTCACTTCGCGATCAGTCAATTCACAATCGATATTTTCGGAAAACAAACAGACGAACTGCAGAAGAATTCGAGACACAACTTCCCGCCGACACGGCTAAACGAACACTGAATTCGAATCTAGTTTGGTTGTAACTGGTTTTCCTTCATCTAGTACATTTTCGAAGTGTCTCGTGTTGGCTAGTGAACACTAGATGACTCTGACACGCTGATTTTTAACAGTGTAATTTAAGTCATTTTTGCTGCTGAATTTTCTTGTTTTGTTGAATTAATACATAATAATTAAAATAATTTCCATTCGAAAGAAAAACAATTAAGGACATCATCACTCTACTAATCGCAAACTTAACTCTGTGATTCCAACAGCGGACCACTGGGAAAACGTACAGATAACTCCTGAACTTAGCAACTCTGTCGGCAGGAAAACTTACGTACATCCGAAAGGATTCACTCAAAAACTCTTCACTAAGTAACATTTAAAAGATGAATCTTCCTTTTACAAGAACTTACTAATGCTCCTTTGATCTTCTAACAATTAACAATTTGTAAACTAAAATTACAATTCAGGAAAGCATTTTGAATTTTATTCCTTTGGTTTTTTCTTTATTTTATTCTTCTTAAAACTTTCACTCCTATCCAGATTAGCCTGGAAGAACGATGCTTCCTTTCTAGCTTGAGAAACTTCAGTCCTAAGTCGTTGTTTGTAAACTTGTTGTTCGTAGTGCATTCGCTCCGTCAAATGCATCCATTTCAAGCCTGACAAGTACTTCATGTTCCACAAACAATCGTAGAATTGTGATCGTTTTCTGGTGGAAATTTGTGTGTTATTCAACAGAGCTGCGACACGTTTGGCAACTTTCTTCTTGTCAAACTCCACCCAGCCCTCGGTGAAGTGGCGTATGAGACGTTTCTTTTTGGTTTTTTGTTTACCTGAAATTAGTATTTTGAGCTTTGCCCAGAATCAACTTAACGACACACTCACCTGGAAGTTTCTGCGGCTGCAGGTAAATTCTGTCTATTTTCCCGTACTGTCCTAGTAGTTCCCGAATCCTTGTCACATTCATGTGCTTTGGGAGACTTGATACGTAAATGAGTCCCTTCTTTCCTATAGATTTCTTCCTAGGAACTTTCTGAGTGTTTTCGGTTTCTACTTCTGTTTCTTTTACATCATCTACTTCCACTGATTGACTATTTGTTTCAGTCGCTTCTTTTCCATTAACATCTTCTTCTAAGCCTAAGTCTTCTTCAATAAACCCATTCCCCAACAAAACACGCGAATTATTCAACATTTTCTAAGAAGTTTCAGTAAAATTTCCACAACACCACACCGGTGTCAACAAACAAATGTCAAAATTAAGAATGACCACGATGAACTCACACATGGTACAGGATGAATCACGATGAACTATGGTGAGTGAACGTTGCTGAATGTCTTATAACCGGAAGTGAGCGTTGCTGACTTCATTACTGTTTGACATTTGAGTTCAACGTAATGAAACTCGACAGAATTTTATAATTTTAATAATTATTTAGAGTAAATATGACACGGAAATGTTGAAAATCTTAATTTCATTTAAAGTTGAGTAAAAACTACAAACAAATCACTATAACAAAATATATTTTAAGACTTGTATAACAAGTTTCTGTTTTGTTTTAATATTTAGCAAATAGATATGCTTAAACAGCGTATAAAAAGTTTGTGTATAAATTTTCTCACTTACATCTACTGTTCACATTTGAATATCACCATTTGAAGCAACTTTTGTCTTGCCTTATGACTATGGACTTATAAAAACATAATTTAATCTTTATTTTCTATCAATGCTCTAACTAGTGTTGTTATGCTTTCATAGCTTCCAATACAGAAACCGAATAATGCTAATATTAGGATAAAAATATTTTTACAAAATATCCAACATCCTGGTCCTTTTGCATTGTTCCATGAGAGAACAAGTTCAATCATTGGTGGGAATACCAAGGCCAATGCTGTGGAGCACAGTGCACCGATTAGGGAAATAAATAATTCTAATTTAGGCACAAGTTCAGCGATGATAACTGTAAGGAAAAATTGATGAAAATCTAAACTTCTCTGGATGTTTCTATAAGATGTTACTTACATGTTAGAAGAACCATTATTGTACGGAAAGCTAATTCCATCATCACTGGATGTTTGTTTACGCCTAATCTCTCTGATAGTCGTGGCCACATGATTCCAATAGCAATGAAAAACTGAAGGGGATACCCTAACAGTACACCCAGGGAAACTGTTATTTTTACAACTTGAGCCAACCTGAAAGCTCCTAATGAAACAAACTGAGTTAAACTTGAAATAACTTTTTGTTACCATTCCGAGACGTCCAAGTTGAGAGTGAGACTTCCTTTCGTCTCTTCGCCCCATTTGAGGTAGCCAAAGAAGCCAGTGAAAACGAAGAGCAATGAAACGACTCCCATTCCGACATTAAGTACACCAAGAGGTCTTGCGAATAGTTTTGGTTTCAACATTTCACTCTTAAGTGGAATCACCAAAGCTATCCCCTCAAAGGCGTACATAGCTGTTCCGAAGTACAGTGCCAATTGATGCGGTGTTGCGAAGTAGTTCCTTTCTGAAGGATGAGTTAATCCATCTTTAAAGGCATAGTACATAGTAATTGTTAGACTCAGAATCATGCAAACATTCGCAACTCCGGATACTGGAGCCAGAAACTTGAGATTTGTTATGAGTGAAGGTAACAAGATTGGAATAAACGTGATGGCCATGAGTATATGTTCGTCCACTACCCATCCGTGATAATCAAGGACCTACAAAGAAAGATTTGTGTTAAAGTGTGAATTGATCCTTTCACTATTCACCTTACCTGGTTGATGTTTTTACTAATGAACACAAAGTATATACAGCAGAATCCCAATTGTGTGACACAAATAAAAATGTTCACTGCTGTCTTCATCTGAGAAGACCATCGACGTAGTTTTGTTGGCCCATTTGCAAAGCATTGTTCCACAGTCTCAGCAAAGTCATATTGAACTGGAGTTTTCGACATCTTTTGGAGTCTTGTCGCACAACTCAGTAGAATGTGTTGACAGTGGATACAAACTAAAGCTACAAACATTGTCAGAAACGGTCCAGCTATTAATCCGGAGTTCTTGAATGCATCTCCCATTGCAAAAAGTCCTGGACCAACATTTCCCTTAAACAAATGGATAAGTGTTTCAGCATACCTATGAATGAATATGATTAAATGTCGTTGTTTAAGAATTGTGATAAAAATTGATAGATATTTATGACGTTATGTAGAAAATGAATTTTCCCCGCTTTCAGAGAGTGAAACCCATTCTCCAGAGAATGCAATTCATTTTCTGTATATATTAAAGATACTCACGTCGTTGGATGATCAACAGTGATTCCATGACCTCCACTGTTGTTGTTGCTGTTAGCATTCTGATCGTTCTTCAATCCCAATTCTTTATCGTGCAACTTGTCATCTTGATTGGAGGGTTCTTTCGTCGTATTTGCTGGTGGTTGCTTCGAGTTTTGTGAAGGCTTTTCCATTTCGACGCTTTAATCTAAAATCAAAGAAGATAATTTCAATGAGCACTTTTAATTTTGAATATACACTTAGTAATAAAATTGTTATTTAACATGAACGAATGTGATTATCCACTCAACAACATGATCAATTGCCACTTGATGTACGATCCTATCGCGGTGAAGAGCTGACATACATCATGGGTTTTTACTAACTCACTTGTTAGGTGCAGAAGTTTAGAAAGTTTGCCTCTTTGAGCTTCAGGACAACAGATCACTTGCAATTGATGGAATGTTTTATCAATCGTTGGTGTTTTTCAAACAACTAATGATAATTCAATATCATGAACGTCAACAAATTTTATATTATCTACTGATAATGTTTTTGAAGGTGGAAAAGATTCCTTGTTTTGTTTTCATCATCCAGAAATTTTAATTTCCTCTTTTAACATGCAAATGCAAATGTTGTTATTCTACGTTCCACAACTTATTTATTTTATTATAAAAGACATGTGGTTTTGAAACAGGTCGACTACGTCAAAATCTTTAAATAGCAAAACATCACTAACGACAACTTGTCTTCGTCTCGTCTAAAATCGTCAAGCATTTTACAATGCAATTGTGTAAATACTTGAAAGTCATGCATAATTCAAGTGTGATAAAGCCTTGACAATATGTACCATTATTAATAAGGAAAATGTTCATTTGTGTCAACAATAAAAGAGTTTGCCGGCAATATGTAGTGTAATTGAAAATACTTTTATTTAAATAACAATTGTGTGTATAGCATAATGACCTTATTGAGATGTTGTGACTCAAATTTGCGTTTGAAAGAACGTGTTGCAATTATTAGGAAAACCGACATGTTTCCTTTAAAAATGCAATACTGTCAAATGCACGTGACCAAATTGAGTTGATTTTAAATTTAATTAATTTGAATTGTTTTGTATTTGAATAAAATGATGTGTGACGAAAATGAAAGCTATTATCTTGACGAAAGCTGATCCTTGACACAGATAACATTCTGAATTTAAGGATTAAATCTAGAGATAACTGATTAGGTTAATCTAGTTATTCTACCTGATTTCTGTTAATCAAAGTAGGGTTTTCGAATGCTTTTTATCTCAAATCATAAATAATAGCGATATTAGATAGGTTTGATAAAATATTTTGTAGTTATTGAGTAAGATAATTGAATGCACATTAAATTTGAAGTATAGGGAGAATTAGATCAATCACATATTTCAAGGTTTTAAAGTCGAACAAGTATTGTAAATGATCAATTTGGGATGATTTTTCTAAATTCTCTCTCGTTACTCGAATAGTACAAAAACGCATTTGAGTAACCTGGAGCAACTTCATGAACGAACGTAAATAAATTTGACATTTGACATTTGAATTTCTAACGTCTGTTACATGTACCTGTCAAATGAACAGGATTTTCCAACTAGTTTGAGCAAATTTCTCGAGTAACATCTAGCACTTTCAAGTATATTTCTTCTCCGTCACTTTTCGTTAAATTCTCTCAGAACAATTTTTGCAGTATGCTCCGAAGAAGTACGTGAACTGACCTATTATTTTGTTATTTTTCGGTTATCTTGGTGCAGTGTCATTAAACTTTATGTGTTCAAAATATGTAAATAAATAAACAATTCGTAGTGTTATCAAGTTCAAGTTGTAATTTTCATGTTGCAAAAATAACTTTGCACTGTCTCGCCATGTCAGTGAACGTGAAAATCTATTTTAAGCTAAGATTTTGGCATTTACATCAACTTTGCATTAATAAAACACACCTGCGGAATAAGTTTATAAAATTTCTACTCGGATAACAGAGACAATTTCGATTTAAATGTTAATATTCTCTTTGTTTTAGTTGATTTGAATTTTTCTGTTCAAATATTTATTTGATAGATTTTGGTATCGCATACCACTTGAATGCATCAAAATTACGTTTTCACAAGCACTTATCCATGATAGAGTGCTAACAAAAATAATTAACACTCGGTAAACAATTTGACTTCACGCAATCATGATTATTATATCATGTAGGATACACTACCTGCAATGGATCAACATTGAATGTGAAAGTTTAAAAGCTACTTGCCACAACCGCACTTAATCTAATCAACGAAAGCAGCTTAAAACACGAAGTACATAAAATTTAGTTTAACTTTGAATGAATGTGATAAGGAAAGATGCAATTAATCAAAAAATACGCTTTTATCTAATAAGCTAATTCTTGGTTTAGCTGTAAGTGTTGTTTCTCATGTTTCATCATAAAAATATTTGAGTTTCTTCAATTAAATGTCTTTCAACTTTAGTTGGATGTGAACAATGTTTTATTTGCACAGTTGATTTTATTTTTATTTGCACAGTAGCTTTTTCAAATGCACAATCATTTTCTGTGAAATATTTAAAATTCTTAATTAATAAATAATCATTCAATTGAATTGAAAATTTTCGTATATAACTTTTACAGACGGAATTTACAGCAGGAGAACTGTTAAAGTAACAGATTTTTAACATGACTACAAATGTTGGTACATGATAGGAAGGAACTGAGAGAATTTTATTAATTTGGTGCTTTATAAAGTGCAGAACACATTTCCTTGGAATATTTAACATTCTTAATCTTAATGAATAAATAATGATTTCTTCTAGAATTGAATTGAAAATTTTCCTTTTTGACTTTTACAGACGGAATTTACAGCAGGAAAACTGTTAAAGTAACAGATTTTTAACATGACTACAAATGTTGGGATATGACAGGAACGAACTGAGAAATTCTTCAAAATTGATTTCCGTGAAATATTTATAATTCTTAATAAATAAATGATGGTTTTCTTAATAAGAAATTATTTTTATATTTAACTTTTACAGAGAGAATCTACAGCAGAAGAACTGTTACAATAACAGATGGTTAACATGAGCACAAATGTGGGTACGGAGTTTACATATGATAATGCAGTTTTTTAGCATAAAGAACTCCTTAAGATGGAAAATTTCCACAAACGGAAATGGAATTCTTATCAAACGCTAGCCCTAATATGAAATCCCCAACTCCAACTTCAACTGCTATTCATGGGCAGTTTTACGAAGATAGACATAAGACCAATGTACGCCAGCATTGGTTTGTCGGTCACGGGTCGACTTAAGACTTGCGACTGCATTGGAATGTAATGGAAAATTACGCAATGGAAAATTTCCGAGACTGGAATCAGTCGTGTCCAGCATTAACATGCATTTTTTGTGTTTTTTGATGAGATAATGAAACATATTGCAGGGAAGAGTTTCTGTGACAATCGTTCACTCGCTGTTATTTAGCATGTGTTCTACATTTTATCATGCGTAGACAACCAGTAATTTTACAGAATCCGGAACTTCCAACGTTTAACAAGGAGATCGCAAGCGACCACCTAGTTACACAACTCCTTGAAATTGCTAGGAAAACACCCGCTAATGAGGCATTAGGAAAATTCAAAAGTTTGAGAAGTTTGAGTGTGGTCGTTAAGTAAACCTTTTTAAAAAACAAAAACAAGTTTTTAACAAAAATTTTTTTTTTAGAGCGAAATTTAATTTTTTCTTATTTTCAAAAAGTTGTTTTACGGATGAAGTCACGCTTCGTGCGAATCAAAAGCCCACGTTTTCGGTACCGTAAAATTTGAAAGTTTGCAAAAATTATAATTCTGCTTTTATGGTTTGGTTATAGATAGTTGATTTTGTTGTAACCGAATATCAAAAATCTGAAATTTCATTTCCAGAATGGTTCGTTGCACTGGTCACCTGCTACGGAAATTCTCAATTTCAAGCGAAAACAACATGATATCGCACAGCCTCTGTTGTTTTAATATGTTTCATTATGTAAAAACAATCAACAGCTTTTCTGGATAAAACTTTGTTTCAGAATGTTTCGGAGTTTACCATGAACTTTCACTATTCAATCAAGTGTTAACAAAGTGATATCAACAATATGGAATATCACAGAACTAAAACTGCGACTTGTGCTTCAACTTAAGGATTACAAAACTCGGACATCGATTAAGTCTATGGAAAATTCCTAAAGATACTTTCAGAGTGTCCCCTCATCAAATGTTAAACATTTTCCCCGAAGTCGGATGGAATTAACATAAACTAGCGTTAGACAGTGTAATTAAACGTTTTGCTGAATAATTAACGTTTGTGATTCTTGTTTATTACAAATATTTTTAATTTTTCTTTTCAACTTACATTTATGTTTAATGAAATGTGAATACCGTTTGAATGTAAATCGGATAATTGTAGTTAGTCCAATGGTCGTGACTTTTAAATGTTAAAAATATTTCTTGAAATTTACACTTTTAGATCCGAGAAATCACTTGAACTACTTTTTCCAATAGCTTTCGTTTCACGAAAAAGGCTTCTTAGCAATTTCAAAATTTCCAAGATTATTAACTCGTTAAAATCGTTAGATCGTAAAATTTAATTTTCTTTTAACACAAAACTTCTTTTGTCACTTGTACTATTGTAAATATTTAACTTTTAATGGTTTTCGTTAAACCGTCACTTCAAAGAGAATTGTTTCCTACGAGCTTTCGTTCACAACAGCAACTCGGAGACTGACAGTCAGTGATCAGCAGCAGTGAGTCTACCGCATTCAGTTTTATTTGCTGCGTTAATGAGGCGCGGGGGGTTGTCTGAGGCAAAAGCTTGAGCACTTGATAGTGACTGATACCACTGAACGCCATTCGTGTTCATTCATTCATTCATTCATGTGTCCAACACAACAGAACCACATTTTGATTCCAATTTCGCCGTTAAGAAATTAATTATATTTTATAAAAATTTCAAAAAAGCTTGTTGAAGGACAACCATTTCTCCAGAAAAATTAAAAATGTTTATCAATGTACTCCAAATGTAGTGTTGTCTTTCGTTATTATAATCTGTTTGTGACTTGAGTAATTTCGAAGACTCGTGGATGATTTATCACAGTAAGTTTCTTGTGGATCATTAGATCAAGGTTCTTTTTCAATGATTGACAAGTGCAGTTGAGTGATTTCTGCTTGCTATCATTATGTCCAACGTCAATAGCTAATAAAATATGCAGACAAAGTCTATGTAGGTACTCGAGTTTGAAATCCCTATACCGTGAAATTTCCTTTAATTTAATTTCCTTTTCATACAAATAACATTCTTTGAGTCGAAATCCTCTAAATTGAAAATCGGTCTAAGTTGAACTAAAACCTTTGGCTCCTAGCATTAAACACAAAGTGATTGCCATCTTCTCAGTCGAAGAAATAACGTATTTCGCAAATACTGTATACCGCACAGTGCTGCCAACTAAATTCCACTAGATCTTATTCGAAATTCTACTAGAATCTACTAGATTTCGAAAACAGTAGGTCCGTTTGTTTTGAGTTCGGAACTGCTCCGGAATACTAAATTGTACTTTTAGTACTCAGTTCCGCGTTTGTTTTGAAGTTTGGTGTAGTACCAAACTGTTCCATTTTATCATGAGAAAGTATGAGAGTTTGACGATTTTGTTCTCACTTTACCCTGACGCGTTGGTTACAACGGAACAGAATGGAACGTTGGAAGTGTCAAATTGCACTTTTAGTACAAAGTTCCACACTGTTCTGAACTCAAAACAAACAGACCTAGTAGGTAAATGTTAAATTGACTCCCGATTTCAGTTGAGATATCAGTTCAACCGTGAACCTGAAACGGGAGAACGTACAAGTAAGTGGTAAGTATTTTGAACTGATATGATATCTTAGCTGAAACGAAGAGAGAAACTGATCGAATCCCTTTGTCTATATCAAAAATCGACTAGAAATCTACTAACTTGGGAAAAGCTCCATGGATTCTACTAGATCTAGTGGAAATTCTACTGAATTGGCAACACTGGCGGTATAACGCGCGATGCCACGGTGTGTGTTTTTGGATGGTTGTTGTTTTTTGATATGGAATTGTTTAAAATCTTTCATGGTTCCTTATCATTGAAAAAAAGAATGCAGTGTTAGAATTTAGTTCATTAGAACATGTCGAAGAAACAATGGAAAATCACTGATTATATAAAAAAAAAAAAAAAATAATATTAATAATATTTTGTATAACTCAATAATATTAATTAAATTAGAGGACTTTGACTGTATATCATTATTCATTCAAAATATGTTAGTAATCATTGAACTAGTTCCCTATATTTGAATTTTAGCAAACTGTTTTGAATACTCCTCCACAAAGAAGAACATTCAGAGCATTAAGACTTAAAAATGGATATCAGCAACGTATCATCTGATTTCAAAAGCAAATCGAAAACAAACTTTCTTGTACAAAGTTGGGTGGATTTAAAGAAAATTTTCCACAAAATCTCCGATCCATGAAAATCGTCTCATCAGTAACTGAATGTTTTCATAGGAAAACCTTCAATTACCAATCAGTTATGGTTGGACTGAAGAGGTTAATAGCTGAATACAGTTTCTTTTCATTTTATATTTTCATCTTTAGAAAAGAAATTAGTCGTAAAGAAAAGTTTGTTGACAAAAGTTCTAACAGAATGCGTTCCTATATACTCTATGTGCTGGTTAACGTTTTCGGGATAACCTTTGGTTATTACTTCTATCCACAAGCATTTACCCCTCGGTTTGTGTTGCAACAACTGAAGCATCGAGATCACGATCCTCCGCAGTATGCTAGCATTGAGCAAATGGGTAGTGTTTTGGAGGACTTCATCCTCAACATGACCACTGAGACAAGCGTCTCCAGCTTGGAGGAAGTCGAGACTAACTATCTTCCGGAAATCATCGGTGAACAGAACATCAATGGGAAACTGGACATGCCAACTGTTGAATCAAGTGTTGAACCGGAAGTTTCTGTTACCAATACAAATCAGTGGTTAAATCATACAAAAACTCAACAAGTGTTTTCAACTGATACGAAACGTAAAACTAAAAGACGAAAAACTAAAAAATCTCATCAACATGTTGGACCAAAAGTTATCCTAGGAACAGCCATACCAGCCGCTGCCAATAAAGTTCAGCATCCAGTTTATGTGGGTAAAGTTTCTGTGCCCATTTCAGTTTTCTCAGAATACGATTCAAGACGAAGTAAAAGGAGTTTAGATGATAACATGAATACCACTGGAAGTGCTGAAGTTAATTCTATTCCGAAAACTTTGAATGAAACTGCACCATCGGAACAAGCAGCATATCCAATTGGACATAATAATAAAATTGACTTCGATGATGATGAATACTACTTGGAGTACGATGACTTCAGCTACGAACAGGATTTTGACGATCGCCACGATCTGCCAGTGATAGTTTCTAGTAGTCATGATGCAGATCAAGGTGGATCACTGAATTTGAAACAGTCATTAACAACAGAGGAAAATGAGGATTACGAGGATGAGCCTGGAATTTTTGATTACGTTAGTGGATTTTTCTCAGCAATAGGTTCTGCTGTTGGATCAATTCTCCAGTACACAAGTATACCGAAATATGTTCAACAAAACAATGATGACTCCTCCGAGGACGATGAAGAATCTCCGGCAAAAATTGATTTGAGAAGACCAAAGTATCCTCATCATATCCAGAACGAAGACAGTTCAGAAGTTGTAGGCAGTGATGATGACAAAGGAGTATTACTAGGGAAATGGTTACGATCGTGGTTCAAGGATAATCTAGGAACGAAGTGGATGAGTTCTTGGTTTGAAAAGAAAGATGAAGCAGACACAAATCAGAAGGGATGGTTTTCATGGTTCAACGGAGAGGAGGATAAGAATCCGGAAAACGGGAGTGAAGACGATGAATGGGTTTTCGACTGGTTTGGAAGTGTAGCAACAACTGCGACAAAGCGGGCCACAACAACTGCAGCAGTTCCAATCCTTACGATATCTGATCCAATGAAGAATCCTCAGAACTGGATAGGAATTCTAGCACAACATATTATTAACTCAACACCATCAACGACGACAACGACGACAACCACAACCAGCACAGCACCGACAATCGAACGGAACGATGTAGTCCGAGTGGTGTCGTACAGCAAACATCAAATATGGCGACTGAAGCCTCGCAACACTGACCAGGTTGAAGCTTTAGAGAAGTACAAGTCCAGCAGGGAAGGAGCCAAGCTGCAATGGCTCAAGGGACCAAGTTTAAGGTACATAACACTTTTGTCACAATCATAACCAAGCTATTAAATTCGTATTGCAGAGGATATACAGATGTTCTTGTGTCCCCAAAAATGACAAATAACCTCGAAGAGACACTCAGTTCCGAAGGTATTGACCACGAAGTTCTCGTTTTTGATTTGGGAAAGGCTATTGAATATGAAAACGCTAAGAATAACGACAATGAAACATTGAAGCTATTGAACAAAAATGGATATCCATTCACATGGCAGAAATATTATCGTTATTACGAAATTGTAAATTTTGTAGAATACCTTCAAGTTCAGCATCCGAATATTGTTAAACTGCTACACATCGGCAGATCGTATGAGGGTAAACCTTTGGTTATTGTTAAGATCGAGAAAATGCGCAGTCCACAACCGAAAATCAAGAATCCGAAACAGAGGATTAGAGTCAGGAGGAATCCTGCTGTTTTCATTGAAGCAGGGGCTCATGGTAGGGAATGGATTGGACCAGCTGCAGCCACATGGATCATAAAGGAATTGATCAAAATCATGAAGTCGAATGGTAAGTTCTGTGAGTTGGAAGTTTCTAGCAAAAGTGTGATCTGGTTGTGTTGCTACAGGAACTAACCCCGAGGAGGAGATTATTAGAAAAACTACGTGGTACATCATGCCGGTATTGAATCCCGATGGATACGATTACACTCATGACTACGATCGTATGTGGCGAAAGACGAGATCAAGGCATAAACCACTACCCAAGGGATTCATAGATTCCGCACTGAATTGGTTACAACAGAAGCCGCAGAAGAAGTCGAAAATGTGTTACGGCGTTGATCCAAATTGCAATTGGGAGTACAATTGGGGTCAGAAGGGAAGTTCCAAGTCACCATGTAATGAGTTCTATGCTGGACCGAATGTATTTTCTGAGTTAGAGACAAGGGCTGCTTCGAAATTCTTAATGGATCATCGGAAACAAATTAAAGTATACTCTTACCTAGCTAGACCAACATTACCTAGTAAATGATTCCATTCATTCCAGATATTTATCGCTCTTCATTCTTATGGTCAAATCATTTCATATCCGCGGAAGGATAACTCCGTCTATAATATGCAGAACTTTGATGATCTTACTGAAATGGCTGCAGCTGGCGCAGAAGCTTTGCGGAACGCTGCTAGTACTACAAGATACAGAATTGATTCAGAAAACAACCTACTCGCCAAAAAGTCAGGTACTGCATTGAGTTATCTAACAAATTTCTCATCTAACAATTGGAAACTTCATTAAGGCTCTTCTGACTACTTTGCTATGTACGAAGGAGGAATGCCGTACAGCTTTACATTGCATCTGGGAGACAAAGGCGCTCATGGATACCTTCTACCTGCTTCTTATATTGAAGCGACTTCTAGAGATGCTTTTGAAATAATTAAATCAATGGTTGACTTTTTATAATTAAAATTAATTAAATTATTTATTTTACTATAATAATACCGTCTTTTTTTGGACTTGAAAGTATTAATCCAGCTATAACCAATAAATATGCTTACAAGTTAGTGATATTCCTGAGAATTCCATGTTCCATGTCCAACTGTACTAGATATAGGTACCCGATTATAGATTTAGACTTTTCGGCCATTTCTAAACACTATCCTGCTTGACATTTTATTTAAATTTATCATTAAGATATTAAATTAATTGAAATACATGTAAATCACTTTTATATTATCTCATTAACACCAACGCCGTACACTACCTTCGCTAATTCGAGGATCCTTGCTGGAAATTGGCGCAAATTCTATACCCACCAAATTCAGACATTGCACTCAAAAATTGGCCAGTCTTACAATACAGCGGCTTAAATTCGCATGAAAATTGTCGTTGTCAAAGTGACAGTGACATTTCAACACAAAACACTCAGTGACATTATTCTCGCACGTGTGCTATATTTTCGTGGAGGAATTTAAATGAAAATGGAAAATAATAAAAATCCTAAAGTAAAGAAATTCGATAGAGGAAAATCTATGAAAATACTTAAAAGAGAAAATGACTACGTGTTGAATTTATTAGAAACATTTAACGTTCCGGATTCTGTGGAAGGTAAAGCGCAATGAATTTGTTTAATTGTACTTAAGCGGCAGAAATTTGTTTGTAGATGAAGATTTAGATGATTTGCTAGCTCCAACCGATGGGAAGCCAATTGTTAAATTCCCGAAATTGGCTAATGCAGCAAGTCGTGCACAAACGGCAGAAGAATTGGAGCAACGATTGGAAATGATCAAAAATAAATTGAAGTCAAAGAAGCCAAAAGCGTCCGCCAAGGAAAAGAAGAAAAAAGAAGTGAAACGTTTGAAAAATAAAATGAACCATAAGAAAATCCTTAAAGTAGAACAATTGAAACGTGAAGCCGAGGAAAATGAAGAAATTGAAGACACAAAGGAAAAGCAAACCCAATCACAATCACAATCAAAACCAGTGTTCAATGCTGATGGAAAGATGATATTTTCAAAATTCGATTTTGCCTCACGTCCTGGCATTAAAACAAAAAAGCCTAAGAAAGACAAAACAATCACTAATCCAAGAGAGGCGTTGAAGAACCTTAAAGAACAAAAGAAGCAGATAAACGAATTGATTGAACAGGGAGAGGAAGAGAAAGCTCTTCAAATCAAACAGGAATTAGCTTGGAAAAAGGTGTTTGATAGAACCGAAGGGAAGAAAGTTAAAGATGATCCAGCCTTGCTACATAAATCAATAAAGAAGAGAAAGGTTCAAAAGAAGAAATCCAAACAGAAGTGGACTGAAAGGAAAGAGAAGGTAGAACAGGATATTGCAGGACGACAAAAGAAACGAAAGGAGAATATTGACAGGAAGATCCGTGAGAAGAAAGTTAATAAAATGAAAAGATTAACTAAACGTGGACGGGTCATTCCCGGATTCTAAGGTTAGGTAGCTCTTAAAGTGTCCTGTATTTTTCTAAGTGATTATTTTAAAAATAAATGTAAATAATGTTTTTAATGAACGTAACTTTTGTTCCCATTAGTACTCATTACAGAAAAATCAATTTTTATTCAAATTTCTTCAAATACTCGTCTAGCCACAATTGAAAGCTGTTGAAAAACGAATCGATTTCATGGGCATTGTCAGTCACACTCAAACGTGGTGAAGTTTCAAACTGCATTCCAGTTTGTCGTCTAAAGTCTTCATTCATGTATATAGCAGCTACAACGTCTTTCGGTTGTACCTCATTTCGGAATGATAGCTTTGCAAAAGACTCAGACATTTGTTTCAATGCTATCAATCCTCGATGTGTTATAGAGTCTAACGAATAACTTATTGAATATATTTTGCTGTGAACTAATTTACCATTATTACCTGGTTGATCCTTTCTTGCTGAAACAAAATATTTTGTTACTAAAGCATTTGCTTCGGATGTGAATTCAATATTTTGTTGAGACATATTTCCCACAAATTCTCTTATATCATTTACATTCAAATCATCATCATCGATATCCTGATTTTTGTCTGATAACAAGAAATCAATGTATTCATCTGATGCATCTTCAATAATTATTGGAATACCGAAAACCCTAAAATAAAAATTAACTTAGGGTATTACAAAACTAGAATTAATTACAAAATTACTCCATGAAAATTTTCATTGTTTGCAAATCCTTTTGATTATATTTATAAAAACTTGTATAACACCAAACTGCACAATTTATTGGACACGATAGTGATGATTTCTCTATACGAACTTGCCCATTTTCGATTTCATTGAGTATGGAAGATTTTAATTTTGGTTTTAAAAGTGCCCAGTCTCCTAAAAAGAATATTCCTCCATTTGCCATTAGAATTGGACTAGCTTCAATCATATTCTCCTTGATTAAGACTCCATTTGAATTGAAAGTATCCGTTTGGGCTACAAATCTCTTAGCCACATTCCCTATTTGATGCATTAACAAATTTATTGTAGCTGTTTCAGTACCCATTGCAACAATTGGCAAAGGAATGTACTTTGAATTTTTCTGGAAAAGGAGCATACAAATTGTAGAGAATTTTAACAGATTGATTTACTTACCGTAAATGAAGTAACACTTAACAATAATGCCATTTTAAGATTGAGAAAACAATTGTTTGGCATAAATGATTGACATAGCTTTCCGGCCAAAAGATAAATATAAGAGAAGTCGGATAAATATTTGCATTCTTCATTATAAAAATGAAGAACACTTTGAGATATTAAGGAAGGATTTGATAAAATTGTGTATTCATCATCATTTGTCCTCGAGTTCCTTGGATCAATGGAAGGTACTTTCGTTTCGATTTGATCATAATTATACAAGGATATATTTGTCAAAGTGGAGTTAGTCACGTTAGTTGCATTTTCATTACAATTTGTCCGTGACTTCACTGTATCATAAGTCATATGTAAAGATGAATTTCTTAAACTCGAAAAGTCCTCGACTTCGTTTTCTTCATTATTTGTACGTGATTTGACTGAATGATAAGAATGGTTGACTGTATCCTGTCGGAAATTTTGATTACGAAAAGCGAGTGGTGTTGAAGAAAACTGGACCTCATTGCTTTTAAATCCAATAGCTGAATCACTTGATTCAACAACTGAAATGCGTGAATTGGATACAGACTGATTGCGAACGGAATTGATGTTTTCTGATGAGGAACGATTTAACGTTTCAGCGTTTTCAGTGTTGGTACATAAATCTATCAATTCACGTCGTGGCGTAAGTGATACTACTCCGGATTCTTCGGATCTTATAGAAGGAAGAACGTCAAATGATGGATAAGAACTCTCTACATGTTTGAATTGTGGATAAAAGTTTGAGGTCGTGTTGAATTCACATCCACTCATCAAAATTGATTCATTGAAATCTGAGAATATTTCCAAGTCTTCTTCTAAGTCCATTCCTTCAGTAGACATTTTCTCTAATGTTGAGTTATATTTAAAGCTATGAAAACTTTTTTATTAAAGTTGTATATGCCAACAAAGCGATAGGCTTGACCCAATATTAAAGGAAATTCACACAAATTATCTATTAAAAACAAATTAACAATATATTCTTATCCCAATTGCATATATACCTGTTATACGGACAAAAATACAATTAATAACTTTTCCAATTTTATGGGGAATGAATAAATTGTCGCATGGAAATACTTTTAGTGTTCGGAAGTCAGACATGGAACGTAGTTTTGTATATTCCTTCATGTAATTTCCACAAATTCCACAGGAAGGAGCTAAAAATGAAGTACTGTAATAATTAAAAGTACATGACTATCAGAGAATTGTATGGACTCACCAACACTGACTTCACTGGTTATCCTATTTCCCTTACAGCCGTTGATGCAATACCAAATCGATTGTAATCTAAAAACATATTTAACTATTATTAAATTCAATTTAAAATAAAGTTTTCAATATCACTTACATGTACTTTTCATGAGTTGAAAAAGCTGACAGAATGCAACGTAATGTAGATAGGCCAGTGGTAAGTAAATTCTTTTGTGGATCAAAAGGCAAGGTGTTTCCTTGAGAAAATCCCACCAGCCTTAAGGTAATATGTAATTGCTCAAATAAAATATGGTAACCAATTAACTGTGTTCTGTATGTTGCGTTAATGTATCGTAGAACACATTTCTTCAGTAAATATACAAAACGAACTGGTTCTAGTAGAAGTAGGTTTAACAAAACTTTTAGTTTCTTAAAATCACTACGGTTTATCTGAAATATTATCAAAATTGGAGATAATAACTGCTCCGAATTGCAGCCACTCAATTTGTAATTTTCAATAAATTGAAGTAATTCTTCATTTATTAAATCTTTTGTTTTCTTCAGTTCAATTAATTCTTGAAAATCTGAAATAATCGAACAAGACGAACTTCCACTGGTTGTACTCATTTTTGAAATATTTCAACGGCTAAATTTTATCGTTCACTTATTTCACTATAGATGTCACTTTGATGCAAGTCACATGAATTCAAATTCAAATTGAACATACCTCAGAAAAATGAAATAAAATTTAAAAATAAAAATAAAACTAATTGAATTTTTCCAGGACATTCACAGGAACATGTAAGAAAAGATGAAATTATTAAAGTTTCCGAATTTGGTGCATTTATCATATCAACTAAATATATTATTAATGTGTCCCTTGTATTTGGTTCAGCAATAATACATGTTTTATATTGTAAATATAAGTATAAGTCTTTTAGTTTAGAATTGTATGTATTAATTTAACTGTTAATTATTTTATAAAAACAATTTAATATAAAATCCATTTACTCTCATCTTTTATTTCGCATTGTTAATAAAAAGATAAAGTTAATTATTTTGCTAACAAATGTTTTCATTTGCAATTCTTGATTTTATGTTGTATTCATATGTTTGTTTTATGTTATATTTCGGAATTATTAGAAAAAAATTTTCAAATCGAAATTTAACATTCATATTTTCCATGATGTAAAAGTTTATATCATTTAAATAATATTTTTTATATAATGAATCGCTTAAGAAAATTTATATCTCTTTCTTAGTGAAAAGTAGACCGTTTCAGAAAGTAGAAGCTCAAGCTCAGATTAAGTTACTATATGTCTGCAATAAATCTAAATTTTGATTCATACCTTTTCTTCTTTTAATTTGACAAAATGTTAAATGAAAAACATTACTTTTATACCAGGACAGATTATAATTCAAGCATAATATTCAAGTTGTTAAGGAAATTCAAATTTATTGCAATAACCAAGCAAAAACCAAGAGGGTGAGATAAAAATGATTATGTAGACACTATCTTTGACTGACTCTTTGGGGATATCTTCCAAAATCGTGAAATAACTTTGAGCACATAATAGCTTTCCGAAGGTACCATCCAGCAAACAAAATGTAGTTACACACTTGCAATATGATAGACACACTTTATCTAAAATTGAACTATAGTTATCATTAGAATTGTGCACGTAGCGCGTAAAGTGTATGCCTAACTATATAACTACTAGGATTTCAACCTATACAAAACTGTAAGCAACATGATATCCCCTATTAGAAGTCAGTTTGAACTTTGTCTACTGTACTGTAATAAAGTAACTTCAAGATATGACCATATCCAGTAACTATAGTTCTGGTGAAATACTGAAGTTCCAGTCACAATGCAACGCAAAACATTATAATAAAGTAATAAACAATTTTACTTCACACAAAACAAAATTAATAAAAAGTTATGGTCTCAAAATGTTATCTCAAAATGTTAAAAGTTATTAATAAGAGTAACATTTCGAAATGAGTACGATGAAAGGAGTAAACTCAAAGCATCCATGAAAATTTCTAATTTTAGTGAAATAAATAGATATGTGGTTGGAAGTACTTTAATAGTATCAAATTAGTCGAATCAGTTCGTTCGTTATTAATTGTTAAAAATGACAATTAGTTTCGTGTAACGTTAAATTAAAATTTTCGTGGCTGATTTTATTTTATTGTTGATCTTTATTACTTTAATCCTTGTTTTACTCTTCTATGTCAATTAAATAAAACATATATTATGTATATAACTAAAAAATAATATATATAACAACAAAAAATGTGCCTCATAAATTATGAAAATAATATTATATTCTATTGTTTTGTATTTTTATCTTCTTTTACCTATTATCTATATTATATTAAACAACTAGAAAAGTGAAATTACATTAAATTATAATAATAATAATGTTTAGAAATCATAAAGAGACGCATCATTTTGTCAATTTTTCGGAAAGGTATAAACGTTACATGAAATTGATCTTACCAAAATCAGATGAAGTTAAAAAATTAAATTCATTTTTCTGTACAAATTGAATTAAGCTTGTTATATTCTCCAAAATGTTACACAATCGCTTCATACTATTAATACAGAGATGTTAATTTTTTTAATTTTTCTTTACTACACCCTACAAATTTTAGAAGACGAATCCCGGGACTACCCATTATTCGAACATCTTAATATTTTTGAATTTTTATTTTTTCCAAAATTTTTGCCACTTTAAATTTTTATATATAATTTTTTTTTTTTTTGCTTTTTCTTTTTGTACGATTACGATACATACACATCTAAAATAAGGAAATATTCTTATCTGCTTTACTTTCACTTCTCATTCAATCTAAATGTACTTGTCCCACAATAAAATGTTTAAATTTTTGCTGCTAATTTAGCGCAACATCTTGTTTATCTTTCTGTTATGTTTTCATAATGATGAACAGCATAACTTCGATTGGTTTTTATCTTCATTTTCCTATTAAAATTTCATTAGAATTTAAATTATAAATTACTGGTTGAAATTGGAGACTTTTTTTTGGAGTTTGTTTTTATCATATGCTTTCAATTTTATTCTCTTTATTTTAAATATATGTATGTATATATTTAAAAAATATTAAAATAGCCATAATTGTAACTATAATAATAAAATAATTATAATATTAATTAGTCTGTCTATTTTTATATACTTCTTAAGTTTTTTACAATTGTAATATTGGCTAAAGATCATCCGACATAAAGGAATTTTGGGATTTTGATTCTTCTAATCGACGTATTTGTTGACGAAGATACATTATTCTGAAAGAAAAGAGAAACTTTAATTAGTTCCAATTTCGTTATCGCATTGATATTTTTTATTCAAGAGTTATTTAAAGTTAAATTTATCTATAAAATTCAAGAAAGTTTGTTTCTAAAACAAATTTGTATCAACATTGAAATTTCACTTCATTTCATAACAAAATTGATATCAAGATTTTCCATAAATCACACCAAATTAATTGAATTCGTACATGATCTTTTTACTACATCATCAAACTTTAACTATTTATATATTTCATACTTTTGCTCTTGAAGTGTGGCGGTTATTTCGGTGATTCTAACTAAACTTCTAGCACATTTAAGCTCTGTTGACACTTTAGTACATTGTAAATCGCCAAATAAATGCGTCTCTTCTGAACACTTTTGGGCCTGAAAAAGGAATGATTATTTAGAATTGAATATATTTTCGAAATTAATAATTGGAAAGGTAGTTTCGACAGAATGTTTCTAAATGAACGTGATGCAAAACTAATAGTCATTATAGTTTTATATATTCTTTTTGTTTCTGATTCGATCAGCTCTAATTTTCATATGGCAATGCTTTACATAAAACGGGGACAAATAGTCCTTCAGGCAATTTTAAAGGGATGACAGTACAAAAAAAAAACAAATTTAAGCACTTTAAGCAGAGCGCTATTTGTTAAATTATGTTATATAATTGTTTTACAAGACGATTTTCGTTAGTTTATCGACCTTTATAAGGAACAAAATGCTCCATTGTCTAATCAGCACAATTATGGCACGAACACCAGAAATTTCAGAGAGACACATATTATACGATACCATTAACAAATGCTTTGAAAAATGCATTTGAAAATGATTCATACGATTCTTTGTTCATCCTCTGTCTCTTAGTGGACTCCCAAGGGGATTTTAAACGACGTTCGTTAACAGTCATCAGTTTGCATTCAATACATTCCAAATGAATCATTATCTCGAAACTATATCCTATAAATTATTCAAATGGGATTTATGTTCATTTAATTGAACTCTTGACTAACCTGCTTTTCTAATATATCAGCTGGCCAATTTGTAACATGGGTAATAAGATCTGCACGGAAATATTTTGCTAATTTCGGTGACAAATCTGGCCCTTGCGATCGGCTTGACTGTGAAGAAGCCACACAACTTTGTAGGCTACTTATAGAAGCTGAAGTTGTTCCTTCAATAACTGAAGATAGGAATAAATGATTAATGATAGATAAATAACGAAAAATATATATTGATATGTTACTTTTTCTTTGTTCTACATTGCCACCACTTAAATCTAATTCTTGTGTTGGCGTAGGTGGACCTTCTCCACCAACCATTCCACTAGAATTAACTGACGGTACTGTAATGCTGTTGCTCCCACTTTCTACGGTTTTTAATCCGAAAGGAGTATTACATGTGTATGCTGTTGGTGCACCGCCAATCGAATTTTTCGGATGACTTAAAGGAGATGCAGCATGCATATGTGGTAAGTTGTACAATGGTGAATTAAGGGAATTCTCTCTAAAATAATTATAATAATTATATAACACAGTAAGGATTATATTCTAATTTAAATGATTCAAATATTTGACACATTACCAACCTTAGCGCTGCCACACTATTGCTGTTATGATTTAAATCTGAATTATGACTCGAAATTATGGAAACATTTGAACTCAAATTCGTTCCTGCTACTGTTGTCACACCAATTGCATTATTAGAAACTCCTAAATGGTGAGACTGTGATTGCTGTCTAATTAGGGCATTATTCACTTGTGGTAATGCCTTTTGTGAATTCATTTCACACTGATCTATTTGTTTTAATCCACTCGTCTGTGACATCATCTTTGGCAGGGTCGTCAATGTACCTTGCGGAGGTCCTGGAGCATTTGAATTCAAATGTAAATCTGAACTAACAGTTTGTTGTACTGATTGTTGATTAGGATGATGTAGTTGATTCCCTGCCGTTGATGATGGTGTTCCAATTGTCGATGATGAGGGTGATGATGCTGGGATACTTGTATGCATAATACCATCTATCTTACGATGACAATTACTGTTTACTGGTATAGACGACAAACATGTTGTTGATGTTGCCGCCGAGGCAATTCCACTATTTACACCTGGAGCGGGGAAATGAACTTGTGAACCTGTTGGTGTCGCAGGATGTGACGCCAATCTTGGTAAGGCATTTGCTAGCAAAATTGGTGCCGTTGCTGTTGAAGCGTTTGATGAGGATTGTGCAACTGACTGTTGTTGAACAATAACATCATTTTGCTGTGCTGTCGGTGTACTCGATAAAGAATAACTTGCTTCTGACGTTGGTGTTGAATCCCCTGGACTTATATCCATTTCTTGATTTTCTAAATTGAAAAATTTTACTTCTTTTTATGCAATTTTTGTTTTTACTTTACCATCATGTCGTCTTCGGTGGGTTGGCGGCCCTCCATCAATTTCATATGGCCACCTCAATCGTGAATTTCCTCTTGAGCTGGAATGTTTTACGTAAGATGTGGCTGAAGAATAATCTTCAGATTAGATATATAAACTCGAAAATATTCAAATTTTACTCTTACATGATCTAGAAAAACGATCTTCCCGATCCCTATCGCGTTCCTTTTCTCTGTATTCTCTGTGTTGTTCCTTGTTTTGTGTCCTTTAACATGAAAATAAATTGTGAATTATATAATTATTTTGTAAGATTTCCATGGGTACCTTTCTTTTTCTATCCATTCCTTTGGCTTTTCCCACTGTGAAACTTCAGTTTTACAATTGTAGTAATACATTTTGCCTGAAAGATCAATTTCACGCTTAGTATTGAAAATATTTTCCAACCAAATTCAAATCAAACAAAAACCAAAATTCATGTAAATGTTTGAAATTTTTTCATGGACTTCAACTTGAAGTGTTAATTTTCTAAATAATGTTTATGAGAAAAACGTGTTAACTATATAAACATGGATAATAAGTTATGATTGGAACAAAACATCTTATCAACGCCCAACGGAAGTGGGTAAAAATATATTAACCGAACTTTCCTTTAGTATGAATTTTGGTCAAAGTGAAACGAAACAACACAACAAAAATCTAAAGAGATGAGATGTTCTAAACGTTAGTGTTATAAAGCTAAAGTTTTATTAAGCTATCTTTAATGTAAACCAAAAAGAGCGAGACATTCTTTAAGTGACTTGAGCTAGTTACATAATTTTCTATGTGCAATACAATTGATGCTTACCCGAAGAACTGACATGTTCACTCCAATCTCCAATCCGAGTAGCACGGTCACTTCTGTCGCTACGATCCCGATCTCTATCCCGATCCCTATCACTACGATCACGATCTCTATCACGATCACGATCCCTATCCCTATCCCTATCTCTGTCACTACGATCACGCTTACTGTCGCGTAAATCACGATCCCGATCTCTGTCGCGATCATCGGATCCAGAATGTTTGTCTCCGCTACTTGTTCCACATAATTTTGATGTTCTTCTATCAATCCGATCATGATTAGTTCTGTGTTCGGTATCCCGATCACCTCTTCTATCGCGTTTGTCTAAAATAAATACATAAGAGTATTCATTTGTCCATTGAATCACACTGTTTACTCAAACAACTAACCTGAATACTTATCCTTTTTATAAATGTCCCTTTCCCTTTCCCGGATTTTCTGTAAATAACTAAACCTATCCCGGTCACGATCCCTGTCACGCATTTCGTGTCGCGGTGGAGAATCTAGTTCAGGTGAATTTGATCTATACGAACTGTTTCCATTGCTTATTGATGCACCAGCACCCGCACCACCCGGTGTTGGGGAATTATCTCGGTCACGTCCATAATTGCTAGAACGGTTAGTGGCATCTCGTTCATAGTCTCTCTTTGACGAACTGTATTTGGAACTCTGTGGAAAGAGAAGTTATAAAAATGTAATCAATTCTATACACGATTAAAATTTTCCATCAAAATATAAGAATTGATGATATATTTTTCACTTAACAATAAAAATGAAAATCACAGCAATTTGAAGACAAGATTCTGATTCAAGTAAGTTAATTCAATTCCATTCCTACGTAATTGAAAAACATCTAAATAAGAAGGAAATGCAATTTGATGTTATTTGTTTGTAAATTTAATGGAATATTTGCATATTTCTTTCGATTTATATTGAAATATTTGTTATATTGGCCGCGTGTGACAGATCGATAACAAATCATTCCATGTTAGGGTGAAAAAATTTCTAATTGTGCAACAAAAACCCTCTACGTGCGTTCATCTGGAATGCACTTCAATTGAAGTTTCCGCAAGAATTTTAACCTTTTTCATTGAATAATATGTAGCGAACTATTAGTGAAAATATGAAATTTACTCTATAATTTACCTGATAAGGATGGGTCTGATGCTTTTCAAAGTACCTGTAAAGAGCAAGAAGGGTGGGAGGAAGTATTAAAATTTTTTTTCTGTATCTTTAAACAAAAATTTATATTTTCAATATAAAATAGAATAGCTTAAAACTATTTTTACCCATCGCTCATACGTTGTGGTTTTCTAGCATGCATTACCATCAATGCAATTTAGATAGTTTTTGTTCAGATCTACAAAATTATATATTTTTTGTTTTTCGTTCGAGCTGGAATTTTTCCTTCCTCCAATTTTCTCCTTTTAGTCATGAATTAAACATTTAATAGTTAATTTATAATTACTGACTAATAATTTACTCAATCGAAAAACTATATAAATATGAATTTTATTTTTCTTTCAATTAAATTGAATACCAAATTAAAAAAATTTTCAAGTCAGTCAAACTTGCAGCACTTTAGTAGACGCCGCCATGTCACATTCGGTGTAGTTGCTCACAAAAAATGTGAAGAGAAGAGAAAATTTCTTTTGATGAGAATTTCAATTAATGTTGAATTTGTGTTGTTCAATAGATGTCGGTACTGAAATTTTCACACATTTATTCAAAATATCACCAATATTTCAATTTTTCATACAATTGGATAATAGAAATATATTAATTTCCACATAATTTTCATTTTAATCTATTAATTTTAACACAAATATTCATTTGATTTCGAAAAATTTCTCACATCTTTGTTTGAGTTCATTTCGAACAGATGTCAGTGGAATTACAACATAGAACTTCAAACGCGTATGCAACCCTGGACGAATATATTGCTTGAGTACTAAACTTACAAGTGAAGTTGGCGCTTTTAAATTGTTCCTCGGCAAAATTACATTTTGTGCAATTTTCTGTTTAATGATCAATACGAAGGTGTTGTAAGTTAATTAAAAGGTATTAACATAATCCAAAGAAAGGATAATTTGATAAATAAATTATATGAAATTATAAGTTTTATTCACATTATACAAATGAGGTGAATGACGCCTTGTTTTGGTGGCGGTCAAACCTTTAGTCCAGCTCCAGACATGACTAACATATTGTTTTAAAATTTTTCTTACTTTCAGGAACTTTTAAAACGTTTTAGACATTCAGTCAATATGATATCATGAACTTCAGAGATATATTAAATCTATTCACTGCAACAAATAACATGGATTACATACCGGCATTCAGTACGGTGAAGGGAGTCTTGGACTACTGTGATGAACATGTTAAAACTTTGAGTAAAATACAATTCAGAGGAGGTAAATATTAACACAAACCCCAAATCCAGAATGTCTCAGACATCTTGCTTTAATTTTAGGTAATGATGAATATATCAAAACCATTGTAACAAGGTTACGACAAAGTTTTGATAAAAATGAATACTTTATAAAAGTCGAAGAAGAAAATAATGATGAATTTGTATGCAACATAAAACATGACAATGATTTACGTAAAATAACATTTTTTCTAATGTTGAATACAGAAGCAATATATCCATACGATTTGAAAGAAGATAACAAAATCGTTCATTTGTTTACATACATTTCTCAATTGCCAAAATGTTTACTTATCCACATACTGTGGGGTCTTAAGTTGGATAAATATTTCTTTGAGTGCATCAGATATGCGCCAATATGGTTTTCGAGTCAGTTCATTGAAGAGGGAATAAAATCGTTGAAACATCTTGAAGTCTACGATGGATTGGAGAAAGCACATCAACTCATAGAAAGTATGCTATACAATGCATCACGCATTGAAACGCGTTCGTTGGATAATGAAGTGAAACAACAATTACTTACTAAATACTTGGATTATACAAATGAATTGTTACGACAATCCTATTCGCCGGATTTGGAAAAGTTCACAGGATGGTCGACTCGTAAGCGTTACAAGTATCTAGGCTATTGCATTTTACATCTTGCTAACATGTGTATCTATGCTTTTGATGTGTTCGAACATAAGTTAAAGAAGAAACAAGATGATGAATACAAAATATATGAAATATGCACAGAAAAGTGTCCTATCATCAAAAATTGGAATTGTTCGGAAGACACTGTGGAACATTTAAAGCAGACAACAATGTGTTTATTAAATTCATTGCACTTCAATATAATGTCCGTCACAGTAGATATATTTATTTATTGGGCTGAATTCGACATCACAAAAACACTCACATTACAAACTGAAATTGGAAATAAAACATTTCACATTATGGAGCGAATAAAAGCGAATAGTGCCTTAACTCATGACATTACTTCGGTTCTACATATTGTAGCTCTTCGTCCGAAGTCTATTGAAGAGGAACTGCGCGAGGCTACAATTGGTCATATACTAAACAAATTAGATGAAGATGACAATGGTAATAAGCCCCTGTGGCTGAAGGAGTTGATCAATCGTGGTGAATTAGTTTTCGGTAATGAAGAATGCTTGAAATCTATTAGAGATAATGTGAAACTCATTGACTACAGAAGTATATGCAGTATTTTGGAATATTTATCAGAGAACAAAAACGTTAGACCTAGTGATGAGGAAGATGAAGGTGATATGGATATAGATGAAATTGATAATGAACAACGTGAGACACTTATATCTGTTGTTCAATCGTCGTTAAAGAATTTCAATAAATCCCAGTTGGAAGAAATTATTTATAATGAAGTTAAATTCTTTGGTCTCGATGTAAATATTTGCGAAGGGGAGAATTTTAATCAGAAAAGCATAGAATTTTTCAATAAATCAACTGAAAATTTTGATATTCTAATGTTTCTACAACTATGCTTAGAGAATCCTATGCAAATATTGACAAGGTTTTTCGGAGAAGCATGTAAGTCAGAACAACAATTGAAAAACTTCTCACTAGTGGCCAAAGAATGTCAATCAGTATTTTCGAATTACAATGCAAGTCTTGTTTGCGATTTATACACGGAAAAAGTCTTTGAGAAATACTATCCGGAAGCTGTAGCGATTATTTTTAGATATGGAAATGTTACCAACTTATATAGGTCTTTCTTCTATCCAAACATTAAGACTCTTTTAGCTGACGAGATGTTTGATCATCTTCTAATCATAATGAAGACACTTTATGTTATTGCGAATGAATCGGAGAATGAAAATTGCTTTGATATTTCTACGATGCCACTTTTGGTTATCAGTGCTCAAGTTTTGGAAGAGTGTCGTTGGGAATTAATGACTTATGAAACAATCAAAAACGAGGTTCTTGATCAAACAATAAAATTGATTAAAATCATATTGAATAAATCGAAGCCAAGTTTAAATGGTAAGTGGAAATATAGATTTTCATAATAATTTAACAAATTTGCGTTTTAAATTCAGATAAACTATGGATTAAAGAGAAAGTAGCGAATTTGGGTCCGCTAACAACATTCTACCTCCAACCGTTAATAGCTGAAAAAACTGAAAACATTTTAGAATATCAGAGAAATAAATGTGAACGAAATTTAGAGTTGAAAAACTTTTTAGTTACAGTAAGTTTTAAAATAAATTATTAAAAAATACAATTGAATTACAGTTGATAATCTTTTCAGATGATTGTACGATGCAACCTGGAAGAAATGTTGCTGATTTCAGATGTTCCTGAAGCATGTGAATGCCTACATAAAGTGATTTTAGCTCTGTTAAAAGTTAAAAAGGACTTCAATGAAAATGCAGTGAAAAATATAAGACATTGCTTAATAGGATACGTTAATGTATTGAACAAAAATTATAAGAAATTAATTACATCCACAGATGATGAGAACGAAATTGATAAACAAAGTGCAGCTTATCTGCTATCTGTTATTCTGCGATTATTGAATAATGCAGAAGATGTGATAGAAACCTCTCTAATAATTGAATATCAAAATATTTTGTTAAAAATCTTATATTTAGCTAAACCATTGAACAAACAAGATAACGATGAATTACTTGAAATGATATTGGAAAATAATTCAACTGCATTCGAAACATTTAAGGAAAAATTAAAATTAGTATTGGAAAATGACAGTACTAATAAAAGTGATTAAAATTTACCGCATTGGATTAAATTAAAAATAATGTTTTTAATTATACTCGTAGTTGTGTATATTGTTGCATTTATTTTACTATGAATTCAATTAAAATTGTTGAGTTTTCAGAAAATGTTTTTATTTTAACTCTGGAGTAATTCTAAAAATTCGCGCCATCAAATAGAAAGTTTTTCGAACCTTTCGGTGAATAGCGAAAACATTAAGAACTCTCCACGGTGAATGTGACATTTGCATTTGTTTTTGTTTACGTTTTGATTTTGAAAGATGATAATCTATTTATTGAATAACGAAATATGAATAAGACTTCTTCAAAATATCGCAGATCTTGGGAAACAAATCCTAGTTTTCGAGGTAAATTGTAGTTTGTATCGTTTGCAATAGTATAAGGTCATTATTTTCTATTCAGACTGGATTGAAGGAGTTCCAGGAAAGCCGGACAAAGCGTTCTGTCGATCGTGTAAATGTTACCTATACGCTCATCGCTACTCCGTCCTGAAACACTCATGCACGATGAAACATCAGGCAAACGTTTCAAAGGATAAGATACAAAATGAAAACATTTCATCACAGAAACTTTTGATAGATTGTAGCAAGAAAGACGATCAATCTAATGAATTGATCTCAGTTATCAGTCACAATGAGTGTACTGAAACCTCAGACATGAGCAATCAACAAGAAAGTCATGAAGAATCTCATTTGTATGAGGAAATTCAGCATACGACTGCGATCGAAGATGACTATGAAAATTATATAGTTGAACCAATTGAAGAAGTAAACAGGCCGGTAAGAGAAGACTTCGTAGCTTAAATGCAACAGAATATTGAAAAATAGATAGCACTTAGTATTTCGGAACCTAAAAAATGTTCACGCGCACAGTATATATCTTTGTAAACAAGATAACAAATTGTGGTATCTATTTAACCATAAATTAATTTTCAAAAAGATAGCAAGCATCATCGCGGTTGGTGCACATTGATAAAATTTCATATACTTAAACTTTGTGGAATAATTTTCCCAAAGTTTTCTATCCGCATTTCTTAGTTTTTCTATCAAAATTTTGCATGCAGAAATCCGAACGTTTTATTATTCGAGTAACAACCAATTCAGTAGGTTATTTCTATCGAATAACTAGTGGTTTAAAAGTATCAATTTTTTCGCAGGTGGGGAATTCTGTTTCTAACATGTCTTCTACAAGGCCTCATATATCTACACACATTCTCGACACAACAAGAGGACGTGCAGCTGATAATGTACCTGTATACCTGTATAAATTAGTTAATAATAGTTGGGTGTTCATAAAACAGTCCACAACAAACACGGATGGACGGTGTGCTGATCTCATAACAACAGATGAGTTCCAGTCTGGACAATACAAGTTGCATTTTGATGTCTCTGTGTATTTCAGTGCGATTGGGGTGAAAACATTGTACCCTTATATAGAAATTGCATTTCATTGTGAAACAGGGGAGCATTATCACATACCATTGTTGCTCAATCCATTCGGATACACGACCTATAGGGGAACATAGAAATTGATTTATCAATGTGAAATGTATCGTAAATACGAATAAATAGGATAGTGACTGCAATTCTAAATGCTCCCACTTCATTGTTAAATTTGTAATTTTAGTATCTCTAAAATATTTTATGGAAAAATCTGGTTAAAATTTTATCTCTTCGTTTTCCTTCCTTTAGGCTTTTTTGACTCATGCGGATGAGGTAGATGTGTTGGATGCCTATCCAAATACACTCCAGCTAGTTTCTTTATAGCAATTCGTTTAACCTTGCGCATTTTGGTCCCAATCTGAATCTCCTGTGTGAATTCATCAAGGATCTGACTCACCAATTCCTTATCTAATTTGGCTCCGAAATTTTGAATTACTTCTTCGGCTTCTTCGCGTTTTAGGTACTCAGATTCGCCTTCATGTAACTGCAACATCAAATGTCCAAAATCACGTCTTTTCTCTATCTTTTGAGCCGACATGGCTTTGAATTTGGCACGATCGAGAAGAATGTGTTTGAAATTCACTTCCTTTGGAGGAATTGGCTTAATTTTTCCTTTGAATATAATTTCGATTGAACGATTTTCCTTCATGATTTTTGTAGCTAGATTAAAAGAATCCTCTTCTAAATACGTGTAGGTTCCGAGTGAGAAAACTTGTAAATTCTTATTGATAGCCAGTACCCGAATCAACTCGTACAATTCACGGTCGTACCATTTGTTTCCACCAACGTAAACTTCTTTCAAAGAATTAGACTTCTTAAGCGCTCCACAAAGAGCAGGCAACTCTTTGTCTCCCATTATGTTATTTTCCAGTCGCAGTATTTTCAGAGTTTGATTCGTTTTCAGAGCACTTCTTAGATAGTCAGCAAACAGTGTTCCACATAATCCATTCCAAGATAAATCAAGACTTTCTAAAGCTTTATTGTCTTTCAGAGCTTTGAAGATTTTAACAATTCCTTCTTTCTCCGGATACAGTTTATTCCAATTCAAATTTAGCGTTTTTAACGTCTGATTGATTTTCAAGAAACCAGAAATTGTCTCAGCTGTTGCTGTATGAAGATTGTTGTAACTTACATCAAGATGCTGAAATAATTGTTGCTTATATAAACAACTGGTAAATCGAACTTGAAATTTACCTTGCAAACTTTGTTGTTCGCAATAGCACGAAAGACCACTGCACCACCAGCATCTCCCAATTTGCATCTTGATAAATTTACATATAATATACTATGCGACAATAGCAGTCCATCAGCTAAAACTTCTACCCCTTTCAATCCAATTCTACAACATAAAATAATTAATAACAACCTTATAATATTAGTTCATTTACCCGCAATTTGATATGTTTAAATATTCAAGATGCAGACTTTGTTGCATCAAATCTGATAGAGAGATGCATCCAATTTTATCGAATGCACTGTTGGATAGATCAAGATGTTTCAAAGGTGGTATTGGCGGTCTGCATAACGTATCACACAGCAAGTAAACTCCAAGATTCCCTGGGGAATAGTTCTTATTGTCGAGAATAATTTTACTTTTAGGTCATCTAAATATTTAACAATATAACATTACCTTGAGATTTAACACAGGATCACCTCCCAAACATTTTTTCACTGATTTTATTGGTGGTGCTAGGTATTTAAAGCATTCTTCACAATATTTTTTGAATCTCTTTTCTAGTTCTTCATCGAAAGGAAGTTCCTCCGGGCCACTTATGTTCTCTGTTTCAATTTGCTGCTCACCGACATGGTTCGATAATAAGTTTTCGTCTGAAATCATATCTAAATATTTAATAATGAATTTTTGGCTAAATTTAATTACTTATGTATTTATTTAAAGCAAATTTTAATAACAAAAATGTATGTTCACTTCCATTTTTGCTCAGTAGGCTATTTCAGGCTCACTGAACCATTCTTCGTGTAACCGGACATGAGTAGATTCGGTTTACTGAGCGGTCTGAACCGATTCTATAAAGTTCATTCGAATCTGGCAAGAATTTCACGCCAAAGCTGTCAAAACACACAACACCGCTTTGAAAAGCTGACGTGTGAGTTCTTTAAAGTTTTTAACGCTGAAATACGCTCGAAAAAATTGTAAATCATGTTCAATATTCAAACTCACATGGTAAACTCCAGAATAAATACCATTTGTTAGTGAATCGTAAATGAAAGTTTTGAAAAATTTAAACTTACAGGACTTTGATGGTCAATCAAAGGCGGAAAGGCTCTCAAGATTCATAATCACATTGTTTGGATTCGTCGGACTGGTTTGGGGCGCAATTATTCAACAATTTTCTCAAACAGTATATATCCTTGGTGCAGGATTTCTATTAGCTGCATTGGTAAATTATAATTAATATAGTTTGAACAAATTTTTGTCAATGAAACATTTATTGCAGCTTACAGTACCTCCATGGCCAATATACAGACGAAAACCACTTAACTGGCAAAAGGCTCGAACAGATGCGAGTAATGATGACAACAAGAAGAAAAAGAAATGAAATACATGTAGTTTAGAGAATTCAGAAACAGTCTAAAACGTTCCAAAATTAATAAAAAAGAATTTCAATACATTCATTATAATTTATTAGAAAACATTGTTATATGAATCTTCTGTATGACTTCAATTCATTGTGATCATAGTAAAAATGGATGAGATCATACATATGAGAAAAGAAAAACAGCAAGTTATCATAATGTCCAGAATATGGTACACAAATTTGTCCGTTTTCAACTTCAACACCATCAACAACACGGGTTTGTCGGAAAAATTCATCACAAAGTTCTAGGTTTTCAAGACCTTTGTAGTTCCTATTGAGACCCCAGGCATTTACATGTAGTTCCAAAAGGAATTGATGAATTGCTTCTATTGTGGCTAGATACCATCTAGGACTGCCCTTTTGATGTCGCCAGAACTGAGAGAGACGGTTTTGCAACACAACCGTTTTCATTGAGTTAACTCGTTGGTCTTTGTAGATTCCTCGACTTTGATTCCATGTACTATCAATAAATACTGCTCGTTTAACAGGCAAGTTGGTTAGGTTGTAAATAAACTCGGGATATTCTTCGAGTGCATCCGTTCCTTCAGACGATACATCGTGGAGCCGTATTTTTAGAAGTGAGCCCATGTTATAACCTTTTCTCTCAAGCAATTCACTTCGAACTTCAGTTTTATGCTTCTCATCAAATAGGCTTCGTATATCAGAGCTTTTCGCTCCAGGAAATATGAGGACAGTATCTTTCTCTGTGGAGTAGTCCGGTATATCCGGGTATAAGAAAATTCTAACATCATCTGGTGCTAAGATGGGAGCATGAGCTGCTGTACTTTTACCATCAATTTCACTCTTATGTTTGATGATATCAATCTTTACTGGTAGCTTGACCTTTGGCAATCTATCCTGCAACTGCTCAACAGGTAAATAACACGTATAGCAAAAGAATTTACGTGATTTGAAACATTTCATGCATGCACTTCTGCCGTCAATACAGTTCAATATAGAATTGTCATCAATTTTCATGCTCTGGAAAGGATATTTTCTAGGAGGATCTTGTGTGTTCAACATGATTTCAAAAATGTCCTTTACAATATCACTATTCTAATTAAATTCGTTTCAAATTTAATATATCACATTCTAAATAGAAACCAAAGTTTTTGATTTTGTTCAAATTGACGTTTGATTTTCGATTGTTGACAGAAACTGTATTATCGACAATATTTTCCAAGGGTCGAACAAAACAGGTAGGCGGATGTACGGAAATGGAGAAATCAAATTCAAATATAATTTATTTCCGTCATAAAAACGAACAATTAAAAATAATAACTTCAAAATTTGAAAATTTATCCTGTCTTTTGGAAACAATTCGGTAGGATTTGTATATCCGGTAAATGACAGATTCCAGAATTTTGGCGCAATTCGAGCATACTGGATGTGTTCAGTTCATTCTCGCTTAATTTTAATAGTTTTTCGTCAATTATACACATGATAATTTACTTTTTAACTCATCATTAACACCATAGAGGTAAATACTGTGTTAGTTTTTAAGCAATTACTTTAATATCTCGATTTCAGAGTTCAGTACTCCTCCCTGTATGGGGTGAAGATCACTTAATGGCTGTGAAAATCCAGAACGAGGTGTGTAAATTATCTAAATTCATTAAATTCATCAATGAGTATCTCATTAAATACACGTATGAATAAGTATATCTCATTGAATTGACTATCACCTTTAAAACTTTCAGTTGATATTGATGAATGATTAATCTAATGACCTCTTGATTGATACTTAGTAGTTACATTTTAATAATTTTAAAATTAGACTGATGTTAGTATTATCTATACACAGGTAAGATCTTCTATGATGCCTCTTATCTCTTCTGTCCGTGGGACGACAAATGGCCTTGTTCGTGTAGACAACAAACTTTTGTTTATTCCACATATTTAGATATTTCTAATATAGAATTCCTGATATTATCCAGATGAATTTGACGCAATTGAGTTTCAGTGCTCCACCCATAATACTCAGGTAATAAGATTTTATTCAATACAGAAAAATTTTTAATTAAAGTAAATATTTCAAAGTAAATTGCAATAGAAAAAGCTTCTTCATGCCCAATGCTAATGAGACAAAAACACAATACCATCCAAATGAAATGCTTGTATTATTAAAATAACACGATGTACTCAAACATACCGCAGCTTCTTTTCTATGTTCTTTTTATAGAGTACTCACTGTCTGACTTCGGACGCGCCTTGCAGTTTTGTGATCTTAAGGGCTACTTTGTTTGCCAGTCTTTCGTTGCAATTAAAAATTAAAAGATCGTGGCCTAGCATTAAATATTTTTAGGTGTTTCAAATGAATATGGTTAATTGTGTAATAATTAAATCCTGATAAAAGTGTTTTTTTGTTTAACTTCCTTAGAGTGTGGTTACAGTGATTGCAAATGAAATTAAGATAAAAATTTTATAATTGTAAATTTAGCTCATATTAGGTCATATTTCACCTAATTTCCAAAAATAGGAATAAATTTTGCAAGTAGTAAAAACTCGTTTTGTTTCGTTTTGTGAATTGTTTTAAGTATTCCTTCGGTTTGAGTGGGACAGAAATTTTTAATGTTAATTTTAAAATTTTGTTTAAAGTGAAAATTCTAATCAAATTTTAGAATTGTACAAAATCATTTTAAAAAAATCTTTTAATCTAAAATATTTAAAGCTCAAAATTTATTTACGTGTTATTATTGCACGAAACAGACAAGTGGATGAAAATAAATATTAGTAGGAAAATTTTTTCATCTTGTTCAACAACAGAAAACAAAAGACCAGCTTTCACCTCAAGATCATTATGCTAAGAATTCTTGACAAATTGCCAATGCAGGCCGAGTGCGAGCTGATTCATTCAAGTTTTTAAAACAATTTTTCTACAATTTCCTCTATGGCATTATACTTTTATGATGATTTATATTATTGATTATCCTCAAAGGACATCTACATCAAACAGATTATTAATTTTCTTTCGTATTTTATAAATTATTTCTATTTCCGGATGACAGGCGTGTGCTCTGTATCATCAAGCCTGCTCGTTTTAGGACCGATCGTTTATTTAATTTGGCGGACACAGATGGTGTATTTAAATTTTTATGAAGCTTAGCAACAAAGGGTACTCTTTTTAGCACATTTTTCCTTCTATTAAATGTTTCTACAAAAACGAGGCCACAGCTGGTAATCTTCTTGCCGTTTAGAATACTATCACATTCAAGATTCTGGTTCACTCTAATTGATTTGAAATATATCCACTTCTTGGATTCCTTCAGATGGTTGGTTATTCCAAAACTTGGTTCTCGGAAAAATTCCGGAAATCCCATCTCTCTGATTTTGAGAGCAGGTGGTTGATGTGATTACATGTTATCCAACCTATTATTAATGGATTCTTTTGGATGGATCCAACGTTTCTTGTCATTTCTGAACAAATGTTGAGGTTGAGCTCATTTCTGAAAAAAAATAAAAGCTTTTCAAAAATTTTATCACATAAATGAAATAAATGAAATAAATGAAATAAATGAAAATGGCGTAAAAAACTCAACAGAGAGTTAGTTAAAGAGTTCAGGAATGTTTACTAAATGAATAAAAATAGCATCGTTCTCTATTTCCCATGTCGGCCTTAAGCTACTAACTCATGAATTGTTTCTTGTTTTACTATATTTTAAATGAAACTATCAAGACATATTAATTTATAGGTTCTGGAAAGCCTAGAATCATTTTCTAACTTCTAACATCAGAAATGATGAAAATATATTTAATTTGATGGAAAACCAAAATACAGTAGAACCTCTTTTATCCGTCAGGCACGCGACCAGGAAAAGTTCTAAAAGGAAAGACTTGATCCTAGATTTTGAGGATAGGAGTACATTCACAAACAACAAACTTAACGAACGATACGTCTATTTAAGAATTTATAATTTTATACATATTTACATAACGATAAAATCAAGAGAAATATTCAATGTGATGGTAAAAAGTCGGTTAATTTTGACAGCTCAAACTGTGCTTCACTTTCGTTTTCGGTGACGGATAAAACAAGTTCTACTGTAAAACGTTTGCTGGTCGCCAACTGTTGTGCTGATCTGGATCTTTGTTCTTGTTATCATTGATTGGTTCTGTTTGGTATCTAGAATAGTTTTAATTTGTCCAAATGCACTTCCATTAAAAAGACTTAAGTTTCATTATCTCTGTAACGTTTTTCATAATTTCAGAAATTTCTTTAAATTTACACAAATGATTAATTTTTATCAACAGACTAGGTAATATAAATTTAAAAAAATAATTATGGACAACTGGAATGTTTTATCAGTTCAAACAGCTTCTTCGGCTATTGGCCGTGATGAAATGAATTCGAGCTTTCGCAGGAAGAATCTGGTACAGTAATATAAAAAATTATTATGAATTAAATTAAAAAAGCTTTATGGATAACATATGGTATCTAATAAAATAAAAGATCACTTCTGTGTTGCTTAATTTTAAAGAGCACTTTTCTTCTGCTTCACTCACATTTACTAACATAAAGTTTATTTTCTAAATAACAAAACATTTTTCTTTGGTTCTTCTCACTTTACGAGCCACTAATCAAATCAAAGATTGAGATTTGGATCTCATCAGTCTAGCTCGTCCGATCAAACTCTTAAGTTTCTGATTTTCCTACAACAGGAACATGTCGTAGTCCGCGCTCATTTTCACTGTTAAAAATAGCATTTTTCACTAGCCATACGACGTTCTGGTAGTGAATATTTTGGAAAATCTAAGTGTGGAAGGAAAAAAAAACAAAATATAATTGTGCTTTTCATATTCATTGAGTAATCACAGTTTTTGTGAATAGTTCACTAAGTGCCATCAAGTAAATCTAAAAGCAAAATGGATATACCTACTGATATTTGGGGTCAACTAGCCGTCGAGGCTTCTCAAATGTATCTCGAAGATGGACCAAAGAGGAGCCCATTTGCAGATACGGTAGTATTCCAAAATCTAACATTGACCAAAAATTAAATGTAGTGAACTATTAACAAACAATTTATACTCGTATAATAAAATTCTTATGTTGTCTTAGCAATTAATATCCTAATATGGTCTCTATAACTCAAACTACAAAGCCTTCAATTCAGGACTAAGTTAAGAAAAAACTAATGTGTTGTAACAAGTTTTAATATTAAAATAAAGTGTGTGTTGATTCGAAAAAAATAAAATTGATTTATTGAAATTGTTAATTTCTGTGTTAAAAAGTGTTAATGATGCGTTAAAAATGTTCTAATTTAGTATTTAATGTATTTAACAATAGTGTTCAAGTTATAATTATAAATGTCACCATTTAAAAATAAACAGTACTCACTCTCACCGAACTGGATGCTGAAAATTTTCTCTGCATTTGAGTGGTATCTGATTCTCATGTATTACCTGTTGCATATAAATTTTCAATCATGATCATTAAAAATCTACTAAAGTTAATAAATAAATTGATTTTAAACATTTTCAGACTATTGAGAAGTTACCTGACAAAGTTCTTTTAAATATATTTTCCTACTTATCCCATTTGGAAATATGTCGTATGGCAAGAGTATGTCGTCGTTGGCGACAGATTGCATACGATACTCGCTTATGGAGACAAGTTTCCTTACGACCAGAGGTATCAGGATTACATGTTGGATCACTTGAATCTCTACTTGCTCTAATATCTGTACGGTTTGGTCCATCTTTGAGGTATATCGAACTACCGATTGAATTGATAACACACACTGTGTTGCACGAACTGTCTGGAAAATGTCCAAACTTGACTCATATGTTATTGGATTTCTCAACAGGTAACTTTTGGTGAAAACTTCTGTTTTATAATAACTATTATACTGTTGTTCTTGCAGCTATGCAATTGCATGATTTTAGTGAAATGCAGGCATTTCCTACAAAATTGAGATATATGTGCATATGTTTGTCTGAAGTCATCTTCATGGAAGGTTTTATGAGAAAAATTTACAACTTTATTAACGGTCTAGAGGTACAAAATACAAATTTAATGATTGTAATTACAAAAAAACTTTACTTACAGGTACTTCATTTAATAGGAACTTATGAAAAATGCGAAGAAGAGGAAGAAGAAATTTATGAAGTTATTAATGTTCACAGACTAAAGTCAGCTACACCGAATCTGAGAGTAATCAATTTGTACGGCATCAATTTCATTGACGATTCGCACATAGATGCTTTCAGCTCTAATTGTATTCAAGTATTAAGATTTTTATATCATTTAAAAACAAATGTAAACCTCAAATTATCATAATCCTATAGTTAGAATGTTTGGCTGTAAATTTTTGTAACAAAGTCACGGGCTCTACGTTAAAAATCTTGATGCAACGATCAAAACGATTAAGATGCCTTTTGATGAACGGAACTAGCCTTAAATCGGAATATGTGATGCAAGTTGATTGGGACAAATGTTCTTTACAAGAATTAGATATAACAGCAACTGATCTTTCGAGTGAATGCTTAATAGATCTTCTCACAAGAATACCTTCTTTAAGGTTTCTAGCTGCTGGGCAAATAAATGGATTCACTGATTCTGTTCTTAAAGCTTGGATGGAAACTACTTCACCAAGGTACAAATGTATAATATTCTATCAAGAAGTCTGTTTATGAATTGTCTTTTGGTTCAGATCCCTTATTGCACTCGACTTAGACTCTTCTGATAATTTAACAGACGAAGGAATACACAAGTTTCTATCCCGATTTGGAGGGCAACTTCACGCTTGTGTTTTATCTGGAATGCCTCATATTACAGATCAACTTTGGATGGGCATTTTACCTATATTAACAAATGCTAAGTTAGTTATTAAACAAAATAAGTTTTCATTGAAGTGTTAAGTGTTAATTAATCTCAGGATTCTTGTTATGGGAACCGCTGAAAAATTGGGTGTCAATATTCATGTTGATCAACTGATGGATGCAATTGCTTCAAATTGTGGACAACTAGAAAGATTAGAATTAAGGTGAGAATTCTGAAAGTAATATTGATCAACATGTACTTACTTGTTATTGTCTTTTGATTTTAGATGGGATCCAGACAATCTACGTTTTTCAGACAAGAGTCAAAAGGCAATCGATTTACTTCGTGTTAAGTGTCTTAAACTTCGCTGTATGGTTTTAAGGTATGTCACTAAATTCTAATCATTGATTTACAAATTTGAAACTGTTAAATATCTAAATAATAAGTTAAATTTGATTTGATTTACTTTTAAAAATAATATTATCGAATTTGCACCAAACAAATTGTTTCTCTACAGTGATGGACGTTATTATGAGACAGTTAAAGCCAACTTCGAACGTGCTGATCGTTTGACTGTTGTACGTACAACAACATGTTGTCGTGTTTCTGCATATCATTTGATTCGTAATTACAACGATTTAATATTTAATTGAAATTTCATTGATTTCTTAAATAAATCAAAAAATAAAACAATTATATATTTCGAAATAATTTATTTCTATATGTTCAGCTTTACTCGCGCTCACGCTCATGTCTCTTAATGGAATTTTTAAACTTAATTTAAAAATAATTAAAAAATATACAATGTCCATTTCTTTATTTTGTTTTTCTCTTTTTAATTTAATTGTTAATAAATATATACAGTAAATTGTGTCTTTCTTCTTATCAACATAATTTCAAATTTCATCATATATCCATTTGGATAATCCATTTAAATTTGGACAACATTTTAAATTATCTATTTTTTTTTTTTTTTGTTTTTTCATTCAAAATTATACATTGAGACACAAAGTTATTACTTTTATTTATATTAAAACAAAATTTCGAATATACCAAATGATAATACATAATATAATGAGAGAAAGATTATAAATTTGTAAAATTTTGTATTGAATTAAATATTTGTGTGTAAAAACGGTTCTATTTATGTAAGTTATTTTATAATAGCACTTTTAGGTATATAAATAAAATAAAATTGATTTTGCCACCTATTCACCTGTACAAAATATAATGAAATTAATTGAATATATTACATGATTATGAAATGCAATAATTTTTATTGTAAAGCATAAATTTAATAAAACAAAAACAAACAAAACGTAAATATTATAAATAAGTGTAACTTGCAGACAGGAATTTAGCAATATTAACTGAAAGAATTTCATTTATTTTCCCTTTAACAATGTCTTCATCTTATGTTGCAAGTTTTTCTTCATATTTCATGTGTTAAAGATTGACTCAAGATAAATAGAAAATTAATTTTTTAGAAAATTTATTCAAACTGAAATTCAGATTTATATTAAATCACTTTTATCATTTAGATTCATCGTATAAATAGGTCTTTCGCAGTTCGTTTTCTTCTTACTATTTATAAAAATAATTTCAGCTACTGTTTTCATTCAATCAACTTCATTCATTCCTAAATCATTTTCGGCGGTAAGTACTTGACTCGAATTTGATGGTCGATATCTGGCATTACTCGTCGATGGAATCGGTGATGATGATAATTCGAATGCGTGTGATCTCTATAGGTGAGGAAAATAGAAATCAACGAAAAAACTATTTTAGTTGTTTTTATGTACCAGAACAAAATTAATTTGTTAATTTACATTCATTGCCTCCTGATTTAAATTCATATTTTCTATGTTTTCATTATTTTCCTGTTCTGCTTGTTGTGGAGTCTCTTTTTCATCTGTTTTACCATCAGAATACATCATTATTTCATGGCATAATGGACAACGATCTTGAACGTATAACCATTTTCTCAAACAAACACCATGGAAGAAGTGTTTACATCGTGTTATTTTAGCTGATGCCATTTCCTAAATTAAGAAAATTCCCTATTAGCATTTTAAAATATTTTATTATAAAATTTTTCAAATACCTGATAACAAATAGCACAAACATCATCGAAATTCTGTAACTGAGCTGGGGTTGCTTCAACTAATGATGAAATTTTATCAACTGCTGTACGACGTTTCATAAAAACTGACCATCCAGCTTTTGCTTCACACCAAATATTGAAATATGCATGAATACACATCATAAGTGCCCTAATTGCGCCGCCTATAGCATTTTGTTCTGTTATTTTCCGTCATAATCAAAAGAATAAACCAAAATAAAAATAAAACACATCACCACACGCATGCCAAAAAATAAATAGAAAATAGAACAAATAGAAATATAAAGGTTGTAATTTATGCAATAATAAATACCATTACTATCATGTTTTCTTTAACTTCTGTTTAAAATTTGTTTTTACATCATGATTAAATATAATTACAATATTAGACTATTATAATCATCTACAAAAATAAGCATTTCACAATTGATGGCGCAAATGGGAGATTATGGATTATTTTTGTAGAGAGGAACTTAAAAATTTATCTTTAAGCATAAGTTTAAAATTATCATTCAAATCGCAATGGTCACACAAAAATTTTTATTAAGGTTATCATAATTACCTGATTCAAAAATTAAAATCCAAGCACCATTGAAGAACAGGAATATTCCGAAACAAAATTCTACAGAATTTCCAAATGCCCGAATGTAGTAAACGTAATCATCCAATTTTTCCCAAAATGTTTGTCTTCTGGCATCTAGCAGAAACAGAGTGTATGTTGCCAAACTTACTAAAACCTGCAAATTACAATGTTATTTAATAAAATTTTTCGAAAAATATTTGCAATATGGAACTACGTACCTTCACAACAACTTCAAAAGAAAATGCTGTAACTGCTAATAGCCATGTTGATGATGAATGCCGCATCCACAGTAGAGTCAACAATAGAATTGGTGTAATTAGAAGAAATGCACAAACAATTAAAGCACGAATGTGTTTCTTCTTTGATGGATTTCTAGCAGCACTTAATGACATCAAAATTGGTGATACAATATTGTGTAGAAAGTGAAGTAAAGCAGATACAAGAAGGCATAAATTTCTACATAATCGAACAAATCGTTTTTCTGGTGTTAATGATGTTAAACCTGTTTGTAGTGCTAGAATGTAAAAGAGTAGAGCTGAAATTGTCCCAATTGATTTATCTTCATCATAATCTTCTGATAGTAAGAAGTATTGGAAAAACTTTCCAATGTAATGACATATTATTGACACAACACTGCACATGCCTAATAATGCAGTGAGTGTCTCACATCCACGCACGATCAAGTTTTGAGCTGTTGTAAAGAAAGTGACAGGTACATCGCTTGTTACTAATATAGTCACTAGTTGTTCTAGCAATCTAAAAGTAAACCACAAAGATTTTATTGAAATAATAATATAAATTTTAAAATCAATCTTGCGGTTTACCTAATAGTCCAAAACGCACGTAAAACACATGGAACATTGAGTCTTTGCCATTCATTTTCAACCAAAGCTGATAAGCCAAAGTTAACAGCAATATTTCTAGCATGTTGAAAACCATTGTAAATTGTTCGAGCAACATCCACAGAACTTGTCCACAATGATAGTTTTGTTAAAATTAGTGGCAAGACAGCAGCAAATGCTGGTGAATGCTCTAGGACTGCATTTGGCAAGGGCAGCATTGCTAATAACAATGGCATCAAGAAAGAAAATGGTAGAGCTTTTTGAACAAATGGATGCCTGAAAAATAAAATAACTCATATTATTTGAATATCCTAAAATAAATATTACAAAAATTTCAATATCATACTTTGGCCCTAAATGAATATATGCGAATAGCATTCCCATAAACCATTGTGCGACTAAATGTGGTAATATTGACACAGCAACACCCCCTGGATCCAATAGCCTCGACATATTCAATGATAAAACATCTTCAAGTAAACATGGACCGTCTTTTATAAGTGCTAAAGCTGAAACATTACTCCAGTAAGATAGAAATATTAATCCCACAGATATGATGGACATGTAAACGATGACCAAGTGTCGTGTCCAAAGCATAAATACACAAATTGCAGATATGCAACCTGGAATAAGATAATAAATTAATATACATTTTTATGAATATTACAATCTTGTTTTAATTATAAAGGTGCTAATAGAGAGACTAGGTTTGAAATTGATTCACTTTATTCAAAGCAAAGTGAAATAAAACCAAGAATTCAAGGTCATTGTCGTATAAAGCAACATTTCGAAGAAATTAGCTTCAATAACACTTAATTTAACTAGCAGAAATTATTGAATGTGCAAAAGAAAGTACATATTTTGACACAATTTGCAAGGAAATCAACAAATTAAGGAGAAACACGATGAATTTTCATGTGATCAGTTGATATGTAGGTAGGTAGTACCTATATATGCAATTTATAAACTTCCGGTTATAATATTACTGTATAGTAAATGAAAATCAAGTTTTCAAGAAAATTTTTGTTGCTTATATGCAAAATTCAGGTCGAGCATATGTCGATAATATAAACATAAATTCATTGACCATTCATTCAAGAGGTTATGTTTGCTTATTGAATTCATTTTATACGTTTTGAAATTATGGATTTCTTACTTAAAAACAAATTTTCATGTTGATTCACCTGGAATTTGTTGTATTTATTGAAAATCTCCTGACTTATTCAACTTACCAAGTAAACAAATGAGAAATTTTAATGAAGCACGTAATAGTGAATGATAGAACTCTGCGCCATATACTAGATTTTCTGCTTTGTATTCAATTGTAGTATTATTACTACTACTATCATTTGATGTTGCATTAAAGTCAGGATCTCCATCTGCATAGATTTTATCATAAATGTTGAAGCTAATTTGAAGAATTTCATCGATCACAAACAAGGGTGGCACCCTCATAATAACATCAACTAAACCCAAAACTTTAGTTCGTATCGACATTTTTACACCAGAAATTTTCCACAAATAAATATCTAATCAAAATTCAACAAAACTAATTTAACAAACAGACTACTTTTTGACACTTTAAATAATACTTTAGAAATATTTAATTTGAAGAATTGAAAATTTTTTAATCTTCTTTCCTTTCTGACTTTTGACTGCCAGCCCGATGAATTTTTTTTCGTTATGTTCGAAAGCTTTTCTGAAACCTTTTCGAAATTCGATTTTTCAAGTGCATGCAGACTTGACGTGTTCTGTATTTGGTCGTATTCGTGTAAAGCTTGGAAAATTTTCGACTGGGAAGGATGTCGATATTGTGAGCAGCCGGTAAGATGTATTTCAATTAATGTAATTGAATTAATTACAAATTTTGAATTGGTTTAACAGTTTGCCACCGAAATATATGTGGCACGATATCATTTCCAAAGAAAATTGCATTTAAGGATATTGTCGAAGCAAAATGGTGGCCCGAATGAATGAATGAAGAACTGAACTCGACAACATTTTCTTCTCAGTTTCCTCAACGAAAGTCTTAAATTGTTTTACAAAAATTCCATAATTAAATTTAAATATTACATTTAACTAACAAATATATGTGAAATTCTCAGTACTGAGTGTTCAAGTCATCCCTGGACGCAAGATTGTCGCATTGGGTGAGTAGTTTTATACATATCTGTGATGTTAATATATTAAAAAAGGAACAAATAATGAGTATCGGTTAAACGGTTTATTATCAAAGTAATATGATTTGCAAATTTTCGTTCTCGGACAGTTTTCTCCCTTTTTTATTGAATTTAAGGGCCGAATTTATCGCATTTTTTCGCGCCCTTTTATTACAATCGTGACTGGCGATGCATTTGTGTGAACAAGTTCGAAAATGTAGCGCCACATATACGTGAGTTTTGAAAACTTTCCGGCGAAATGGTATTGTCATAGTGACAGTTGTGAAAAATATTTTGATAAGAAGTTTGTGTGAAATGTCAAAACAAGGTTAACGATTTGATGCCCGGAAAATAAGTATTAGTAACTGATTTCTGGAAAAGCAGCATAATTAAATTTGATTATTTTAGGAATATAAATTTGTAGTACAATTGAAGAACAAAAAAATACGATAGATGAGAGTTACATAATATTCCCGGCACCAGGATTTCACCATGAGACCTTTCGGTAGAATAATTAAATTTTGCTCCCAATTGCCACAAACAGCATTTTCGTGTAAGACTCGTTCATTGCATGAGATTGCCCAACAAACACAAGCAGTACCGTCCTCAAAATCAACTTCTTTCATTGAATTCAAACACAATTGGCCTGATGGAGAAAAACAAACCTTCCAAAGCGATATGCGCATCTATCCCGATTTCCTAACAGATGCTGAAGAAAAAGGATTATTAGATGAAGTTGAAAACTACCTCAAAAGATTACACTACGAATTCGACCATTGGGACGATGCTATTCATGGATACAGAGAAACAGAACGTAAACATTGGTATCCTCACAATAAGGAAGTTTTGCAAAAAGTCGGTGATGTTGCCTTCCACGGCAAAATGATGCCATTTATTCATGTACTAGATTTAGCAGAAGATGGTGTTATAAAACCCCATGTGGACAGTACAAGATATTGTGGATCAACGATAGCTGGCCTATCTTTACTCTCGGATTGTGTAATGCGCCTTGTGAGAATCGATGAAAAACAGTATGAACAAGACACTGAAAACTCACGTCGATTAGATAATTTGAGAAAATTCGATTATTATGCTGATGTTCTATTAAAACGAAGATCTTTGTATGTCATGACCAATACTGCAAGGTATAATTTTACTCATGAAGTTTTGGGAAGAGATAAATCATCATTTAACGGTGACATAGTTCCTAAAACACGACGAATTTCAATTATATGTCGTAATGATCCGTAATTTTGTTGAATTTTATTAAATGTAAATATGAAAAATATAAATTGTTAAATGTTCATGCATTAATTTTTGATATTTATTAATTATTTTATTAATAATCCTCAATTTCAGGAATGAACGAAAATATATTTTCAACATTTCAATCAACGCCAACTTCACATCGCCAGTTTGATCGAATGTTTTGCTGGTCTGGCACTACCATTTCTCATACTTTCGTCATATTACATTCATCCATCTCGTTCACTCTTCCACAATCACCAGATGAAAAGCGAGTGACGGCTGATTTTGTTCAGTTTATGATGAAGTTTTGATAAAAATTCATGAAAAGAGATGTCGATTCGAATCGTTTTCGTGATGTATCGTGTAAATAAAAGTGATTTAAAAATAATAATTAATAAAAATGGAAGTGTTTTTTCATGAAATAATACGAGAAAACAAGTTCAATTGAATCGTGTAACATTTATCACACAAAATTAAATAATTTCCTTGAAGCATATTGTGAAATTTTTACTTGAAGAAGTGAATTCCAAAAGGAATAAATCGAACGGTGTATGGGTTATTTCTTTTCATTCATTTCATTCGTGTGTGTGATTTAATTATATTTAAATGAATATCAATCGAATATTTAAATGAAATAAATAAGAAATTTTCATGTTTTCAAGTGTCAAATACACAAGGCAGGTGAATAAGGAAGTGAATTTCGTTTGTCACATGCCAAAATTTTCTGATCAAAATCGAATGTGAAAGTGTAAAATTTGATTTTCTTCATTTCATTCGTTAATTTTATCCCTCTGTCTCTCTCTCTCTTGTTTTTTACTGTGTACGAATATCGAATTAAAAATAAAACATATTGAAGTGTAAAATTCGTGTTTTGTGTGTATTTTGAATTTCATTGAGAAAAATCAAAATAAAAAATAAAGAAAATATTCAAGTGATTTTGTTTCTGTTCCCATCGGATATAAAAACCCAATAAAATGGATAAAATCAAGGATAAGCCGTCTTCTGTAGCTTCATCGAACTCCGGTGCTAATGGAAAACCAAAGGAAAAGCGAAGGTAAGATTGTGTGAGTGTGAATTTTATTCGGCCACATCTTCTTATCATGATGATCATATTGTATTTAAATGATAAACAGATAATTAATTGAAAAATTCAAACATTCGAAATAAAAATGGCGCGTTAAATTTTTTTGATTGAATTTATTCAGGTTATAAAAAGATACATACATAAGCGTAATAGTGATTATATTAATATGAGATTTAAATTACAAATCTGTGTGCAGTTGGAAAATTAAGTTGGAAAATTAAAAATTTTACATAATAAAAGTGCGATGACATCCGCACAGTTGCGTACTTCGTTCACATTGTTTTCATTTGTTTTTGTTTCGTCTGTATTATCTCTCGGGCCAACAGATACTCCATGATAGATTTACACCATGGAATTACTGTAAATTTCCATCGGCGTGTTAGTTGTCTAATCTAATCGTTGGCGCGCGTGTGATTGTGTTTGTATGTGGAGCGCGTGGAGCATTGTGTGTTGTGACGTTTTTGGATTTTGAATTTTTTGGTTTTTTTTGTTGTTTCGTCAAAAAAATCATTTTTTCAAAATAATTTGTTGTTGTTCTTGCTTTATCATCTGACCTCCGCATTAACATGAACAAAAAATTTTCTGAACATGTCCAAACGAAGCTCCCCTTCCATTCCGGATGCAAAGTAGGTCGCACAGTCTCATCGTAAATTTTGATTACCGCCCATAATTTTCATTTTCTTCAAAATTTTCTTCAACAATCAATCTTTTCAAATTATTTACTTTTTGGTTTTCATGGGTTTTAAAATATTTTCCAAAACCCCCTCCACTCACTCATACAGCGCGAAGACTTTTCTCGAATGGAAAACGAAATGCATTTCTTTGTTGGCTAGCACAGGCACAGGGTGATTGTGTGGAAAATGGAAATGGAAATTGAATTGCAATTGCTTCCGATTCGAATTTTCATTATTTTATTTTTTAATTCATTAAGTACAGGAAGTGGACTCGATGTCAATAGTAGAATTAACATGGTCGATTTTCATGAAGACTGCATTATCTCGGAAAATAGCAAGTTTTGCTGGTGTAATTTCAACTCTCTAGCAGAGTCTTCTAGAAGCTCACTTGCGGCGGTCTTGTAGAAAAAAATTTCGAAAAACAGAGATAGTACAGTCTTCATGAAAACCGACGATAAATTTTTCATTTGTCAATTTTACATGGCAGATATCATGTTCGGATTTTGACATCTTGAAGTGTATCAGCTGACGCAAGGCTTTGATTTCCGTGTTTTCAAAATCCGACTGTTTATCAGTGGATTCCGATAAAGCAAGGCAAAATAAGACGAAAATGTAAGATACAATTTTTACGTATTTCCCCTCATTTTCGAGATGTAGCTAGTCAAAGTTTTGTTATTAATGTCAGGGTGGCCACTTTCGGGAAAACCGGGAAAATTCAGGGAGTTATTTTTCGATCAGGGAAATCCTGGAATTGGTTTTCGAATTCATTTTTTCCTAATTATTGTTTTCACTATCAAGGAAAAATGAATGCATTCTTGTTCAGTTTAAAATTTGCTGATAAAAATTCGTTCCGAGAAAACCCCTACGGCCGGTGACTAGTCTAGTCTAGTCTTTGTTCATCGTTTTTGTTCATTTCTTCATAGTCAAGTCATTCTTGTGGTGAATTCAACACCGCGGATAAACGAGAGTCTACTGTACTTGTTTGCTGTTCTTTAACTGGAATTCTTCACTATTTTTTCGTTTCTGGGATGTAAATAAGTTACGCCCACCATGTTACTTTTTTTAACATTTTAGCAAGTTATTTAGTAAGATTTTTAAAAACACAAACACACAAGCCTGAACATATGCAGGACATTTTCATGCTAAACAATTTAAGTTGTTCAGAAATTTCTTATGATAGTTAATATACATTATGTTATATCAATATATTCGTAACAAAATTTCCCAAATCTGTCGGAAAAATTTCCTAACGTTCTTGTCAGATTTCCAGCTCAATTCCGTCTCATATTCCAAAAAAAATACATTTTCTTAAATTTTATATCTGAATTCCGACTGTTTTAAGTCACTTTTCCAACTGATTTTTCCACTCGGGGTGCTGAGAAAAGCAACGGTCTTGAAAGCCAATTGAAGCATGTGAGTGACTTTAAAGAATTTATAAATTTTATAGTCAGGGAAATTTGGCCGAAATGTCATTGGAAAGTCAATTAACACAGAGAAAACCAGGGAAATTTGTTTCAGAGAAAAGTGTCCACCGTGTCTCATAATACATTAACAATCTAATAAGTTTCATTTAAGTAGCAATAGTTGATTGAGAACAAATGATTTGTAAGGAGCCGTAAGTGACTAAAGTTACTTAATGTACAGTGATCTGCCATATTATTAGACCCACCGTCTTGAAATTAATTTTGAGAGAAAGTTTTCTACTGTTCTATGTCTACATTTTTATGTTTTTCTTATTTTGTTGTGTTTCATGAACTCTTGGAAATGTGTGCAGCTGTTTCTGGAAAAACATTTTATTTTCAGCTGAGTCCCCAAAAACACTAGTTTGTTTGCGTGATCGTGATCGAATTTTTTTACGCGAAAGAGTTTCAAAAAGGAATTTTTAACATACAAAGTTGCATAAGCAGTAGGGACTAGGACTAATCAAGCCTCTTGCTGTTGCCAAAAGTTAAGCTGGATTCACTGGTCCTTTCGGCACGTGCGGAACTGTTTTTTTTTATATTGAGTTTTGACAACTCTCATGCTGGATTCATTTTGCGGCGAATTCAGTTCTCTCTCTGCCAAAGTTGAACCAACTTTAACTTTCGTGCGGAAGATTTTTGTTTTCACCGTGAATGTGTTCCGCGTCGCGTCGTTCAATTTGTGGATTGTTACGAACTCAAATATTGAGTTTTTTTTTTCCAAAATGTGAAATTATCAACAAATGTTATAAGAGGAAGAAATTTTGTTCCGTTTCATTGCCAGAGAGTAAGTTTATTAATTAAATGCACTTATAAGCTAAAATACAGCAATTGGGAAGCTTCGAATTGAAAAAATGCGTTTTTTTCAAATTGGTCTAATAATACGGCACACCACTGTATATCTGACCGAATTACAGTTGACCGTGGTTAGAGAGGTATCTTATGGATTGTCATCATTAACCTACACCCTAACCTACCTACATTATGAGATAATATACGATCAAAACTTTAAGTAGTGATATCTCAGAAACGAGATGAGTTATCAAAGAAATGTATTAAAACCAAGGCAATCATAATCTTCCCTGAAGGTCTATCAGCTAACGATTCTCAAAAACAATCCCTTATTGTGGAGGCAGATGGGAGTTCCTTAAATTTTCGCTTACTGCTTGATCAATTATCAATCCATTTATTTTACCACTTATTAAATTTTTGGCTTCTCCATTTGACATAACTTGACTTGACGACAATGAATTTGGTGCTTCAATGTACAGAATTCAGATGATGTAATACCAAACTGTAAACACACGATTCTGGAAATTCTTGTAGTCTCATCGATGTAAACAAAATTTTTCATATTTTATTATGACAAAAGCAGCAACAAATAAAATAATATGATTTTTAACCACAATATGATTATCCAATCGGATAAAAATACCATTCAACCTGTTGATATTGAATAGTAGCTTTGGGTCCTTGATTGTTCTATAATCATAGACAATGTTGCAAACTTTCATGACGGTATGTTAGGAGTTGTCCTTAAATGTTCCTAGCAACCGCTTCCTCTTCCATATTCTGGAGGTATGAGACATCCTTTCGCTATTTTTAAAAACATTGTTTCAATTCCGAGCTAAACTTTTATGAAAAGCTGTGGATGTTAATCTTAACCGATTACATTCTTTATATCCGCTACTTCCTATGTTCTACACGTGTTTAATGGGATCTATATCCAGTCGTGTAATACATCTTCCCCCAGGTAGATACCACATGTTAGCATAAACGGTAGGACAAATGTATTCTTGTTATTCGAAGTTGACACGGAAGTATTAAACTTACCCTCGTCGTAGTTTCGAATGACGTGACGTAACTACGTAACGTTTATGACGCAAATTCGTTGCTAGAACCAAGTATGCAATCATCATATCATCTTCCCTATTTTCCATCACATCCTGGTCTTGTGAAGCTACAATGAATGCTAGCATCGACGTGTTACTAGCTGTGTTCTTTTAGTCACTCTAATAGAACTGAACTGTCAAATCCCATACATTCTTCAGAACAAGTCCAGTTCTGAACAATTACTGGAACTAGATCGCTAGTTCTGAACAGCATATCCAGAATGGGCGAGCTAGAAATATCCAGATGGCGGCATGGTTTATTTTCCTTGACGCGAACCTAAATTTTCCTAAAAATTCCAAAAAATCACATTTTCTTCAAAACTTTCAGTTAATTTCATCTGAAAATTTAAATTCAAGTAATATGTGAGGAATTTATACAAGCAAGGGCTAACAAAATGAAAAAAAATCGAAAAAAGTTCATGTAAATATAAAGTGAAGTTGGTAAAAGTTTGTAATCTATCAAGAACAAGTCCGGTGCGTTCTTTTGCTACTCTAGTTTTGTACTCGATAGCGATGACCAAAAGAACACGGCTACTGTATTCATAACAATAAGGACAAATTATATTCAGGATTCCGGTTGTTGTTGTCAACATGGTTACACCCCATTGAAAGGCTTACCCTTGTGACGCTTGGAATCGTTTGTCGAGATAACATCTAGTGAGAATGTGAAAAATTCTAACTTGTCCAGTAGGTAGAGAAGGTTCTAGAAAACTTCTATCATGGCAATGGTTTCATCACCTCACGAAAAACCTAAAACCTAAGACGAATTCTTGAAAGGTTATTAGGTTTTGGTCAGGTTTCAGTGTTACCCAACGATACCTCAAGGTTCTTTGTTTTCACTTTGTGGTTCCACCAACACAGTCAATCCGGATTTGAGAACTGGAAGAATTCCGTGGCATTCAACTCAATTTGTGTTGGGGGAAATTGGTATTGAGCTTGTTTTGGAGCTAAGATTTATTGGAGTAGAAGCTCAACTTAAAAATATTTAAATTTAATTGAAATTTTATTCATGTGATGGGGAATGCTTCTGTTGACACCAAGAGTGCACTCTTCTTTGGGATGCATGTAACGTTGTTGACCTTATTTAAAAGCAGAGCTATGAAATTGTTTCGTGGTGTACATCGATGCTTTGGTGATTGATTTTAATAGGGATCACTGTCGACTTTTGATTGGAATAAATTCCAATAAATTATTGAAAAGACTTGATTTATGAAGGCAATGGCTCAATCAAGCAGAGGTTCTATTCTGAAACATTGTAAGGGGATCAGAAGTTGATAAATGTAATATTGCACGTAGTGTTAAGGAGAAGTATAGGAATTGGTCCCGAAAATTTTTTTTTCAGAATTAGTTTAGATCATCATAAAAAGTAATGAAACGTAAAGAAAACACATTTTTGAGACACTTTTTCATTCGTGTGCCGTCGTTGTCGTCGTCGTCGTCGTCGTCGTAGTTGTGCGTTAACACGATAAGTCGAAAAGTAGTGAAGACAATTGAAATCTGTAAATGCCAAAAGTTTTGTATCCCAAAAACCTAGTTTAAGTTCGAAGATGAGCTATTTTCGACTTGACCCAGGGGTAGTTGCCCAAAGAAAAATGTTAAAAAAATGACACTTTTGTATGGAGAGGTACCCTAATAATGCATTTTTTTTGATTTTCTTCAGAGGAAAGTGCTATTATTTTGCAAAAATAATGGGGGTCTCAGAACAACATAAAACTCAATTTCCTGTAATTTTTGTCAAAAATTGTAATTTTTTCGAAATTTGTTTCGGTCTTTCTTTATGAAAAAAAATACGGACAACTGCACGGAAAAGTTAGGGATTACCAATGTAATTCTTTTTATTTGAAAATAATTCTCTAAAGAAACCCCTGAAATCCTGGGTCATTTGGAAAAAGGATTTTCCATTGAATTTTCCAAAAATAACAATTGAAGAAAGGGTGGCAAAACGTGTTCATGTTCGAAAAGTTCAGTTTCAATGACCCAAATTTCGTTCGGAAACATGGAAAAATGTCTCTTCAATTTTTCAAAAATCATCTTTATGTAACTAAGAAAAAATTTCTTTTCCTTTCATTTTTATTCAAAAAATAAATTAGCAAACATTTATCAGACAACCGAGGGAAACAAGCAACCCAGTGATCGTTTAATTCTTTTTCATTTTGCAATGAAAAATAAAATTCCGCCTTCGTCAGAAAAATTGGGTCAAGCAACTTTCAATGTGCTTTTCGGTGATATTACGAGAAAAATTTTTAATTATTTTCCTGATAACGTGGCGTAATTTGCGCATCATTCGAGTGAATTTAATTTAAATTTTCAATTTGAATTCAATTATTTTGATAAGAACTTCAGTTGGAACTGGAATTTGCTGATATTTATTTCTCAAACATGTGGATTCCTATGAAGGTATCTATTCGTTTCAAGGCATAATGCTCCAGCCAAAAAAGATATCTTACTCAATGAAAAGCTATCAAGAGATTGGCCAGACGTCCTCCATCTAGACAACAGGTTGACCAACATAAATTGTTGCTTATCTCTCGACATGGAACCGGATGACCATCGTTTCCATTATTGATTGTCATGTTCTGTACCCGGTACCTGGTACCTGGTACCCTTAGACCTTCTAAAGATCCGCTGATATTCAAGTCTTTTATTGCATCCCCTGCATTATCTATTGCGTTACTTCTGGGCCCAGCTCCAAACCCTTTGAAGTACGAGATCAGTGATCTTGGATCATGGATCTTGGATCAAGATCCTCGTTAGAGGGCGTCACATTGCCGAATGATCTTCATCTTTCCTCTGATAGTGCTCCACACTTTATCAAAAGTTTGTGTGCAGATCCTCTGTACTATTTTCAAAAACTGCAAGAATCATTTTAAACCATACCACGTGACTTCTCAAAATTCATAAATTACAAAAAATGTTAAATTATATCTGTGCATTTTGCTTTTAATGCTAACAAACACCAAAAACTATGTCCTCGAGATATTCATTTATTTATAGATTAAAGGTACCAACACCAAGTTGTTGAATTGAAACAAATTTAAAAAAAAAATGAGAAACAAAAATTTTATTTTGTTTATGCATTTTCTGCGAATTATTTAAAAAGCTTTCACGCGCATTCTGTTTAACTAAAATGTAAAAATAAAAAGTGCAAATAATTGAAAAAAAAGAACGAATTTTTTGTTGGTTTCAAGGTGTGGACAAACGGCTGGCGACGTCATTACTGTGATAACGATAACCATTAAGTGATAACGATGTTTTCAAATTTTTTTTTTCCAGCTGCAAGCGCGTTTTCAATTATCAGAAGTGCTTGTGAATGGAGGCCAATTGTAATGGGAACCTCCTCGCATTGGAATTTGGACTGTCACTACTTTAAAATCCATGAAGCTTTCAAAAGCTGCAAAAAGTTTTCGCAGATGCACTTTTTTATTTTTAGTCATGGCCACAAGGTGATTTGCAAATTTTTGCAAGGCTAAATTTTGAAGTGTTGAAAATAAAATTTTATTTGCAAAACTTTCAAGGTGGACATTTTCCTGTGATGCTCCTGAATCTGAGAAAACATTTTGTAAAATTTCAAATCGACTTTAGTTATGAAGAATTTGCAAGTAACAAATCCAAGAGAATTTCCAGGTCTTCCGACATGTGCTAATAAGAAATTAAAAACTTCTTCATATTTGCTTTAAGCAAATTCTTTTGAAAAATTGTATAGAAAAATCAATAGAATGTGGAGCCGAAGAAGAAGAAGAAGAATAAGTAGTTGATAATTCTGTTCAATGCTACAGGGAAGTTATCTTATGTGTGAATATCCAATTTGTTTTGGTAATGAAATAATTTTATCGTTGCATTCAAACTTCTTGTGTATCGTCTGGAATTTATATAACATTAAACATGATAGCCACTAAGTCTTGTGTGAGACTTTTGTTGTTAAGCTGGAATGAAATTATTTTAAAGCAGTTTTAGTTGACTTTAGGCATTATCTTATCAGCGACAGATTATTCGTATTTATTAACACATGGGTTTATGATTTTTATAAAATTTAAAAATATTTAAATTAACATTTACCGCTTAACGTGATTATTAAAACGGATATTTTTGGACTTCCTCTTCTTCAAGATAGATTCAAAAATATAAAATCTTGTTTGAAATTGATAATAACTGATTGACGACATTAAACGGATTGGCCCATGACCGCAAAAACCCCAACAACCTGTTTCGATTTTGATTTACATTTGAAAACATAACCTAACGAGGGACGTTTTGTTTCTTTTGGAATTAGACGAATGAAGGAGCAACAATTTTCGAATTTTCGAAAATCCATTTTCGAAGATACCTCATTCATTTCGCAACATCTTCGAAGATTTGTGGAAAAGAAGCCAGACGCACATTAAGATTACGTGCATCTGGAGGCGTATAGTTGAGGTTAAAGATTTAATACATTTTTTATCATGGTGAGTTTCTGAGAAACTATAAATTTGATGTGTTATTTCACTGGGGTTACAAATGATAACACTAAATGTGTCAATGATCAATTGAATCCATCAGTGACAAGTTTCATGTGTCTTCAGTAATGAAGGTTGAATAGATGTCTCCCTGTACTGGCCAGACTGAATGCACATTGACTTGTTATCAAATCAACTTGACGTCAAAACTGCAACGATGCAAATTATGCAATTCGGTCTACGTGCAAGTGACTGTCCGTGCAATGGAGTGCAGCTTGTTCTCGAACCAGTTCTGTTGGGATGCACGTCCATTTTGCGTGCATGATGAAAATTTCTTAATAAGATTGATCAGTTTGGGGCTATTTCAGTTTGGAAGAAGAACATTGAACTCACGCGAAAATTGACTCCTCGTCCACGTGTGGCGTTGGAAAAACTTTCGGCTCATGCGATTTTCAAAATGTCAAAAGGTCAAAGTTTTGTAATTTTTTCAAGTTTCCTGTGCAAATGCAAATGCAAATTGCAAGTCAAGTGCAATTATATGCACGAGTAACTATTTATCCATTATTTCAATAGAACATAACAATTTTGATGAAATTGCACCTGAATTCGAGCGAAATTAACTCCGTGAAAATGGACTTTGGGATTTTTGGGGACTTCCACATGGTTTTATGACGCAGAGAATCTGCAAAGTACGTAAAATTTAACAAAAAACTTGTTTACTCTGTTAGTCACACATTTGAGACCAGGTTGTTTTCCTGAAAAAAATCAAAAATAAAATTATTATGAATTTGGAATCAATAAAATTCCCATATCCAATTCTAAAAGATTTCTTTTTCTCTACCGAAAAATTTTGAATATGCAAATTTTCTAAAACCGGAATTTGTATTTGTTTATAATTATAGCAACCATAAAATTTTGATTTTATTTATAAGTTTCTTTCCGGAATTAAATCAAACCAGCTGTTTCCGAGGTTGACTGTGATCAAGGGAATCTGTATTTTTATTCTTCAAAATTTGTTTTGAATTACGTCATTTACATATCTTTTAGTATTATTTAATTTATTCATTTTGACAGGAATTTGGGGGAGAGACTCCCTTTTTAGCCCCTCGATTTTGAGAGTGGAACTAGATAAAGAAATGAAAATAAAACAACTTTTGTTTTACGAAAATTTCCAAATTTGTTTCGTTTACCAGATATTCGTAAAATAAATTTCGAAATTTTCTAACCTAAAAGTGTGTTTTTGTTTACATTTGAACAGCGAACATACGCTCAATTCCAAAATATTTGTAAAATAAATTTTCAAAATTTCCTAACCTAAAAGTGTGTTTTTGTTTACATTTGAGCATATGTTCGCTGTTCAAATGTCATTTCCCCTCTTTCTGAGATCGGCGCCGAAAATTTATTTTACAAATATTTTGTAATTGAGCGTATGTTCGCTGTTCAAATGTCATTTCCCCTTTTTCGATCTCAGAAAGAGGGGAAATGACATTTGAACAGCGAACATATGCTCAAATGTAAACAAAAACACACTTTTAGGTTAGGAAATTTTGAAAATTTATTTTACGAATATCTTGTAAACGAAACAAATTTGGAAATTTTCGTAAAACAAAAGTTGTTTTATTTTCATTTCTTTATCTAGTTCCACTCTCAAAATCGAGGGGCTAGAAAGGGAGTCTCTTGCCCTTTTAATCCTTCCATGGTACATAAGGTACCAATCCAAGTCAATGGCTAACCAAGAGTCTCAAGTGTCACGTTTATCAGATCATTCCAGTTCTGAACGCCAAGCAATACCTGACACTGACAGCACGCTGTAGGTTATCGAGAAACGAGTGGCAACTGCAACAAGTATTTAACAGAGAGCTGACTGAGTATATAGAGTGAAATCTCTAACAGCAAATAGTTCAGAAAGATACAAGATACAGGATACAGTGTCCAACTTGTTAGATATAATAGCCGTGTTCCTTTGATAATCGCTATCGAGTGCAAATCCAAAGCAGTATAAGAACATACCGGACTTGCACTCGCAAAATGAGAAATTTTTACAAACTTCAGTTCAAATAAAATTAATTAGAGGTTTTGAAGAAATTGTAATTTTGTGGAATTTAAAAACAAAAAATTTGTGGCAAACAAAATGAACCATGTCGCTATCTGATTAGTTTCGAGTGGAATAATTTTAATCCACTGATTATTTAGTTGAAATTTGCACTGGATAAATGTATGGGAGTTGACAGTACTGCACCATTGGAGTGAGCAAAAGAATACGGGTAATGGTTGTTAACAGGGTGGAGTAATCACACCAATTTTGCGACCCACTCCGACTCAATGGCCAGAAGGCCCATTGTGGTGCCCTTTAAATGTTGTTATCCCATCCCTCTCCTATTTCCACGCTTGGGCAAAGTTCCTCAATAGCTGAACATCCATGACTCCTATTTCCTCCAACCCCCTGAAGGTTTCTCTCGTCAATATTTGCCTCCGACTTTCGGCCAATACTGGGCAGGAGCCACAATAGATGTTCCTCGTCGCACTCCTTACACGAGGTCTTTGTTGCTCTTAACAAGCCCGCCGTTCTTGTCACATCAATTCTGGGCCACAATTGCCTCGAGTTAAAGCAGTGGTCTCTGTTGCTCCATCTCTTGTTGCGTTGTTCTCGAATTATCCTGTTGATGGTCTCTTTCAACAACATCATCTGTGGCTTTGTCGAGTTAGCTTCTTCAGCACTGTGAATTTTGGATTCCTTCCCACATCGCTGTGTGAGGGTCGCCAGCAGAGGCTGACTTTCTCTCGGATCTAGGACATTGCACCCCGGCAACTTGTCACAGTCTTTGACTTGATTGTCTTAGATTCCAGTGATCTAGGAGCTGCTTGACTGTCGTTAGTCTCGATGCTCTCTCTATCTGGTTAATTTCCGCTTGCAGTATACACAGTCTTTATTGAGTCTGTGTGACTCCTTGACTTCTAGTACCTCCGAGTATATGCCGACACCAGTCCCCGTTTCAGTAATTGAGCCGTCCGTGAAGACGCTTGGTTCAATTTGGATATTATTAGGCTTGGCATTTAGATTTTATATTCTTAAAAATATTGACTCCTGATTTTTTTCAGAACCTCCGATTGGCAGGACTTTGATTTTTTCTGTGCGTAGAATGTATTTACCATGGAGTCACATATTTTAGCAAACATCATGCCCACTTCAATTATATGCCGTCTCAATCTCGATTCAAAGTCAAAACCAATTGACTAAGAAATATGATTGGAAATTTCCAAGAGATGGCGCCAAAAAATCGAAAGATTTTTGATAAAATCAATAAATAACATTTTTATTTACAACATTTCGTGCAATGCACCCTTATTTCTGCATTTGATATCAATCACTTGAAACTGCAAGTTTTGAATTTATTCAAAGGAAATCAATTGCAGAGACGAAAACAAAAGTTCAAAAGTCTTCTGATATCTAAATTGCCACTTAATAATCATTCTGAATAAGCCGAAATTAAGTTTGTCTCACCTGGCTCTTGTTATCCATTGAAATTTATTTTAAGTGCTGCCTAACCCCTTATCAGTTTGGAAAAGTTTAAGATATTATAATCAGGGCTTTTCTGTTTGCTATTGCTGCTATTATTTTTTTCCTTTGTTAATACGGATACAACTTTCATGTTTAATTAGTGATTAATGTTTAGTTAGTCTTGAAAGTTCGCTCTCTTGAATAAGAGGTATTGTTTTAAAATCGTGTTTTATAATTACTATGAATTCGCCAACATTGCCTTGGAATTCGGTATCGTCTCCGTATTTTCTACATCAAAACCCGAATCAATTTTGTGACTATGGAACTGCTAATATTTCCCCGGAGACTTGTGTCGACTCGGCAGGTTTCGGATTTGATTATGGCGAGAGCGCGAGTTGTAACGAATCGTTTGGGGAAAGTCAGTTTGCGAATAATGTGACACCACCGGGTGGTTTTAGTGAATCAAGTGTGACGCCAAACTTTTCAAACCTCTCCACTTTTTTCGAGTACCAGAATTATGGTCATGCGACTCCTGCGGCTTTTCCTCCGCCGTCTTACTCACAAAATGAAGTTGGGCCTCATGCTCCGTGTCAAGGATCTAAACCATGGGACTATTCTCATTGCTATGGGTACTTTGACCAACCGTCTTGTCATTTCATGAACGTGGTGGACATTGAGGATTTCTTGTAAGTAACTTTATCTGTTTGTCATTGTAAAATTGTAAATGTTCTTTATCTGGAAAATCGATAAACAACGACAATTAATTTAATTTAGTTGAAGCTTAACCCTCTGTCTAATTGATTTCGTAGTTAATTGCCTTAGATAGTGGAAAAATTTAGAGAGCGTTGAAATTCTTTTTATTATGTGTTTCATTTATGACGAACTATGATCACTATCTGATATTATCGAACATTCTCATATCAGAGTCACGTTCCAGACTCGCGTTATAGTTTTATGATCCGCAAATTACGTGCGGCAATTAAAATCATTTTATATCGAAACGATTAGAAAACCTGTACCCGAAAAACTTTGACTTCATTTCATCTAAAAGTCAACGGTAATCTCTAACTGGAAAATAATAAAAAAAAATTTTGACCTTTGAAGGTTTACATGATGTTTATGTGTTTGTGCTTGTATGTGAGAAAATTTTTCTGTAACGGCCATTTTGAATAAACTTTTTCTCTTGATGTTTTGTCGTCTCATTTTCATATTTTGACTCAAAGACAAAATTTAAATATATTTTTTGTTTTTTATATTTTACATATTGTTTACAACATATTTTCTATTTTGAGGGTTTTGTAATTTTCTATTTTGAATTAAATCAGCTGTCGCCATTTGTTTTCAAATGACTAGTTTACATCCGCCATTAATTAAAATATTGAAAACACGATTTTGAAACCTGAAAAAAAAAACACTCGTTATATTCCATACCTTATATGAATAATTAGTAATTACACTTTTATTAATACGCTAGGATGCACTGATGATCGACGAATGATTGCACTTAATAGAACCTTGTGATTTGTAGCAACTTTGATCTCAATTACAAAATCATGTCAACAACAATCTCCTTGTTTTGCATATGATTAAAAACATTGATTGCACATGGAATTAAGTAATTTTCTTAAACAACCACTTGTCTCAGGGTCAAGTATGCAATTCCAATTTGAATGTATCACAATCAATGCACGTAACCTTAATTAAATTTCTTTAAAAAATCGAATAGAAACCAAGCAACACTTGGAGATTAGATATTTTCAAAAGGAACCTCTTACTACAACTTTAATCACTAACTTCCGCTTCCTCAATATTGTTTTTGAGAAAACATTTATGTAATTCCAGGAAGTTTGTTAAGACTCTATCACTTGACTTTATTTGATTTCCTTCAAGGTTTTTAAAGAACTTTTTTGTAATTCCTTAATTTTGTCGACTCATTGACGTAACATCGAAAATTCTAAGAACATTGAAAAGAGATATCATTCAAACACGCAATGTTGCCGTACTCCTTACTTTAAATGTAATTAAGTGTAATAAAGTAATTAATATTTTTGATTGGCTATATAAATCAAATTTTATTTAGTCTAGTTACTTTCGATTAAATAGAGAAGATAAACTTTTTATGATTACAACTGAAAGTGTCACCATTTCGTTCTTTGTTACCTTTTGATGATTCAGTGTCCACTTAAAGGAACGTTCACAATCTTAAGTGAAATTGAAAAGTGAAAGCTGCTCGCTCTTCGCTCTTCAGAGAGCGTTGCCACAAGGACAACGTGAGAGTGATTTTTTATCCCTTCCTCACATATTCAGTGAAGCATCAAACCTTCTCTTTTCGCCGAAAAATCCATCTGTTGTATATGATATGAGCCTTTGTTTCCGAAAGTGAGAATGAAACAAGTGGACAATGTTTTAGGTTTATAGAGAAGGCACTTTAGGTTTATAGAGAAGGAGTCATGCATCCCTCCATGTATAAGAAAGTGACAAAACCCACAAAGTGCAGGCAACAGGTTGAAAAGTCTAAGATTCCAGGATCTGTGTCTATGCACTTGTAGATCTTGACAAAACGTTGTCTTGAGTCCTTTCTTCCTTCTTTGAGCATTTTCAATGCATTTTTGGATAGCATATTGAAAATCGAAAAAATCTTTCTCGTTCAGGTTATTGTCCCGTTGAAATTTCTTGGAATTGACCATAGAATCAAAGGAATCAAGCAATTGTAAATCAGTCGTGAATGCAATAAATAAACATTTACAAACTCTCCCAAAAATGGAAGTCAACCACAGTCCACAAGACCCATCCAGCCCAGAAGATGGATGAGTGCCATGATGGTGTTTGCACTTGCGTTTTATGCAAATGTTTTCTTGGAATTCCACAAAGCATTGTAATTATAAAACCTTCAACGAATGCAAATGTAGCATAAGAGTCACTAAGTCACTCATTTGGACAATTGGTTGTCAGAGAAATCAATTTCAATTGAAATTCGAAGACAAACTTTGGCCTGATCGTTGCAATTCCGGGCAGAACTCGCAGTTGTAATGACGTCAATTGTGCCATGTTAATATGCACGTCATGTGCAAGTAAGAAAACAATTTCAAATTGAAACAAGTATGTACAACAAATTTCAAGTAATATTTTATTCATCATTAAAGAAGATGTTAACCCTCATAATGCGTAGTCTTATCTTGGGATGGGGTTCTTGTCCAGTATCTCTGTTTTCAAAGTTGGAAGACCTGTCTTATTGCATAGCAACGCCAGTATTCGGTAGAAAACTATACTTTTTATTAGAAAAAATGATGTCAACTATATCTGTTTCCAAGACATTCTCGCATTGAGCGGTTAATGTTTTCGTTTTACAAGATAGTTATGTCACTACTTTAGTAGTAATTATTTAAACAATTGACTTCCGCCAATTACGCGAACGATAACATGACATGATTGGAAAGTAATGAAGAAGATAACAACATTCCGGCAAACATGAATTTTCGGCGTTGTCACATTTCAATGACAATATCACAAATACTAGTATTGCTTGGTTAAATATTTAAAATTTATTTTAGTGCGTAAGTAGGTAACGTTTCAATTCAACCTTCTAATCCATAAAAATAAAATTTTCTTTGTCACAATTGCAAGTGCATTCCCTGGTGATAAGTTTCCACTTCTTGCTAGAAATTGAATAAAAACTAAAAGGAAAATAATTTTCCCTTATCACATTTCCAATGCTCTCTACTCGAATTTGTTTAAATATTTCTATTTAGGCCGACATTTGATTGACAGCGGCCCCATTCTGCAGACAAACATGTTTCCGGAAATTGTTCAGAGTGCACTCAATTTTATCAAATTTAATTCGGCTATAATCATTAAAAGTAATTAATTTAATGAATTGGAATCTTCAAATTTGGGTTCAAAGAAAACCGACCGGGTCAAGAGGTTAACTTCGAAATGAATCGAAAAAGCACTCTTGAACCTATGTACACTGCGGCTTCTGCTTGATTGAAAATTAGTGTATCAAAAATTATTCAATGTAATGCCTTGGACAGACTGGACCGTTTGTATCGGAGAACCAGTTCAAGACTGGATCAAAGATCCCAAAATTGAACCAGTTCAAGGTGCGTTTTGCATCATGGCGGAGAAGTACGAGAATCACAAATTGTACCAGAATCGTACTAGAAATTTGAATGAAAATGACATTTCCTATATCGTTCTGCTTCCATTTTCTTCAAATAACTTCTTGCCAACAATTTGCTAATAAAAACGTTAATTTTAATTCTCGCGAAATTTCCATTTTACTTGTCAAATCAGTAATGACTGTTTCATATGAAGGGAAGAAAATAAAACCACACACTTTTTTTACGTTGGGAAAAATCTAGCAAAAAACCCAACGATCTTTATTCTTCCAATGCCTTGGCGAGACTGACTCACCGACCCTTTTACGTCATGTACAAAATAAATTCAATTCGTAACAATGACACTTGTCACTGACTACTTGTCAAAATAGAAACGAACGACAGTAACTCACTTTAAAATGAGTCGTCTGTCGCAAGCGTTGAACTGGTTCGTAAGCGTTGAACCGCACAAGGAATCATTTCTGACAATCGGATGATGGATTTTCGTTGTCCTAGAACTCGCGATGAAATTGTTTGACAAACTTATCAGCAACAAGTTATCACGAAATATAAATATAATAAGTTAATGCATATAAACTTATTACACTCCAAATAATGTTTCACAATTAAAAAAGTGTTAATAGTATTTTCACGGACATTTTACATGAAATGCAATTTAAATTTATTTTTCCGAAAAGTCATGGAAGTTCGCCTAATCGATTGAAGGCCAAAATTTTCAATATCCGTTGCAATACGATTTATAGTGAATTGAATTGAAAGCGTGCAATTGGAAAATAATTCAATGAATTTCAGGGTTTTTACAATTTTCACAAAATTTCCGCAATTATCTGTAGAATTTGTCATTACTTGAATTTCGAACAAGTGCAACATTTATTTGTTCAACAAGTTATCATTTGCATGTGGTTTTCAAAAATTCCAGACACTAGTTACACAAGCATGATAAATAACAAACAAATTTAGCTTCCTATTTCATGATATTCGAAGTGGCTATTTAATAGAAACTTGTTCTAATTATTTATTAATAGAAAAAATAGAAACGAAAAAACATTTAAATTAGGCCATTAAAAATGTGTCTACGTGACACTAACCAAACATTTTTAAATGCACACCATGTTGTGTTAATTTTAAAAATGAAAATTTGTTATAAAACAGGAAAATTGGAAAAATCAAGTGCTTGCTGCATTTTTAATTAGATTTCCATTAAAACTCAAACGAAGTGCATTCGAAGGAATGTGGAAAAACGTGAATTTTCTTCCATCAACTGATCAAATGTCGACATTACCTATTTACATTTTGATTTGAAAACTTTTTTAAAATACAGAAAAAATTAAAACTTAAATAATAAATCACTGTTTGTAAAAATATTTAAATGTTTATACGAAAATTTTTTAAAATTTCTATTTTTATCAATTTTCGATAAAACCACCATGCACCAACATGAACGGACAAGTTGGATTTTGTTAATTTTCTTATTTTTATTTTGAATTCTCTAACTGTCAGTGACCCAGATTTAAAAGTTTCTTCTCTCTTTCTGTTGTACAAACCGAGAATCACGTGATAATCAACTTCAAAATGGCATTTTCAAAAATGTTTTATATTATTTATCGATATGTCATTTCGTGTTAATCATTATTTATGATTTAACGCATTTAAATGTTGAAAGTACAGAGCCACGAATTCATTGCATGCTCGAGAGTCAATTGAACTTGCAGCAAAGAAAAAGTGACCTTTCGTTCACAACCTTCGATTGCTGTTTAAGTTATCTCTCACTTCATGAAAGTGCAGTGAAATCTGTATGACCACAGCTTTCTTCAATGATGTACCCTATTCCCGCTTCATATTGACTTACAACAATTTTCGTAAATTACTCTACAGAACCATCAGTTTGAATATTACAGAAACCCATGGTGAAACCAAGTCCGATCATGGTGCAAAAACTCAGTACGATTAACAATAGCGCATAGTCGGCAAATATCGTCCCCCTCCGTTTTTGGAAGTCACACCACATAATTTTAAAGGAACGTTCATAATCTTAAGTAAAAGTGAAAACTCTTCGCCCTTCTCTCTTCAGAGAACGTTCTCACAAAGACAACTTGAGAGTGATTTTTTTATCCCTTCCTCACACATACATGGAGCGAAGCATCAAACCTTCTCTTTTCGCCGATAAATTCATCTGTTGGATTTTTCGTGAACTACTTTTTCGATTCGAAAACAAGGATATGAGCTTTTGTTTTTGAAAGTGATCACGAACAAAGTTGAAATGTTCAACAAAGTGACAACTTTTCACTTGCATTTAACATTATGAACGTTCCTTAATGTTTCCAATCGACAGTCCAAGCATTTTGTCAGCTACTGTCAATGAATACATGTGAAGTCCTATGATATGTTCTTAGGAAAAGCAAATAGTTGATCCAGATAAAGTTTTTATGAAAAAGTCTTCGGATAAAACTGAACACTAGTCTGAATAAACCTTGATAATAACATTTAGATCAAGACCGGGGTTTTTATAGAATTGCTGTTTAAAGTAACATTTAGAAAATTCCTAATATCATCCGACTGGACTCAAATCCGGGACCAAAATTTATTTGCTCAGCTTATATGAAAAACTAAATTAGATAATTGAATTAATTGTCTGTTATAAGACATTATATCATGACGTTATAATTTTCCATAGCTTTGTTAGTCTCTATTAGCTTATAAGTTTAATATAATATAATAGATAATGAGATTATGAGTTATGTTGTATTAGATGAAAATTATTCGGATCTTCATAACGGATCTCCCCGGGACGAAATCAGGAGCACATTTTGTTTTTCTTCAAATTTGATTTTTTTGTTTAACCTACTGTTCTAGAATTTGTGTCAAAGATCAAGCTTTATTGATTATATCTAAGAATGAAAAGGTACTTTCACCAACATTTGCAGGTCTTGTTTATTATAAATCTACCATTTTTTTCCATTTCCCTATTAATAAACAGGGGACGATATTTGGCGACTGTACCCTACTAACCATCAACAGCAACACAACCAGTGTATCATGTTCTAGAATCTGTTCCAAAAAAATCCAACAAGATGTTTCATAATCTCACATCTTCTTCAAGAGTCAGTTAGATTAAGTATTCTAAGGTTATCATTACGTTAACGTTCAAACTTCAAATCATATAATCCGTAAACCATCATCAGAGGCTTCTTTTGAAACAGAAACCTGATAGATAATAACCTCATAACCATCAAAATTTCGTGAAAATGTTGTCAAGGAAATCATTGCTAGTTATAGAAGCCTTTTCCAAACCGGATATTTTTCATATAAATATAACTACGTTGCATAAGAGTGAACGTGCCTTGCTGAGCAATCTTTATGTTAAAGACAACAGAACATTGTACCTACAACAATTATCAATCGGTTTTAATACATTTAGCAAACATAAACAAGGTTTTCCCGGTTTTGTTAATACATACTAGGTAAAATAAATGTTTAATTTCTAACAAAGAATTCCCACGAAATTAATTAATTAAACAATTGTAATGCAAGAAATCAATATAATGTTTCGATTAATTGGAAATTTTAAGACAAAATCATAACACAGACGTTGAAGTTTGTCAAACAGATTTGGGATATCACTTCACATTCATGAGATTCATGAAATTGCTTAAAACAATTGGTAAGGGGGCATCAAACCTTAGCGTTAATACGTGCATATTGTCATGAGATATCAATCAACATGTTCTCCGTTTTATCTTGATTCGCGGGAACCTAACTAATTCCAAGGAACACAATGAAAGTCAGGAAGAAGTCGTGAAACAAGAGTGACCCCATTTCGTACGACATCTTCAATTAAATTGATTCAAAGTGGAATAATGAAAAAACAAAATGCATTTTTAAATTGATAAAGTGTACAAATTCGTTATCACGAACCAATTAAAACATCAACTTCAATTAGGGTGTCATGGAATTTATCATGGAACTGGTTAGTTGATTTGTCCCTGCCCTAGTTTAGATTTATTTTCGCGAAATTCTCAGACGAAACTGTGGTGATAAGATTTGCAAAATTTTTCAATGGAAGATTTTTGATTTGAAACATTTAATGAAAATGAAGAGATTGTAAAGATTTCCCTTACAAAACCCGAACCTTTTCTTAAAATAGATGACTGGAAGGTTCTATTTTAAATCGCCAGAAATGAAAATATCACAAAAGGCAGGTCATTGTATGGCGAGGGATTTTCAAAGATTTGAAAAATATTTAAGTCTCATCCCACGTGAATTTTGATTCAAAATCAATCAAATAAAATGAAATACTAATTTTAACCTTTTTCTCATTTCAGGAGTAACGAGAAACGTAAAGAAAAATGCCGTGACGCTGCTAGGTATCGGCGTTCCCGTGAAACAGAAATCTTTTCCGAATTAGCTCATGTACTACCTCTCCGTCGTGAAGATATAGACCAATTGGATAAAGCTTCAATAATGCGGTTATCAATAGCATTTCTAAAAGTCAGGGATATGTTGAATTTATGTAAGCTATCAAGATAATTGGATTGACATTTTAATTAAAGTGAATTTTCTTTCAGTTCCAAAAATACAAAATCTTCCAGCAGAGAAAGAAAACAGCAAAGATCAAGATGAAGATGATGATGATGTTGCTGATGAGAAACCAGCAGATATGCTTAAAAGTTCCGATGCTCATAAACTCTTGATACAAGCATTAGATGGTTTCTTGATGATTCTTTCTAGTGAAGGAGATGTTACGTATGTTTCGGAAAATATTTCTGAGTTTCTGGGAATTGCACAGGTAATTTATAATTTATTTACAGTGGAAAGATCAAAATTCATGTGTTACATTTTCATATTTTAGATTGATATACTAGGACAACAAATATGGGAATATAGCCATCAATGTGATCATGACGAATTGAAACAAGTACTCAATGTTCGTCGGTCGAAAGCAAAGGACGATAAAAATGAGGATAAAAATCCTGATGGCTTAATCACTGCACATTGTGACTTATTCGTTCGTTTCAAATGCACTTTAACTAGTCGCGGGCGAAACGTTAATATAAAAAGTGCTTCGTACAAGGTATATACATAAGGAGACTTAATATTAGCAATAATATAATATTGTATTTGGATATAGTTTAAGTTAGCAGGGAGGAAAATAGATAGATATTAAGTGTCAGATATACAAAGATTCATAGGGAACTAACCCTTAGATACATAAACTAGTAAAATTACTTGTTAAAAATATTGTTAAGGATTTAGCCTTAAAAACATCTCCTACGGTCCATAATCTACAACACACTTGAAATAGATTTTCGAAAATTAAGTGTATAGTATGAGTTGGTTTATTTAACATTCTACATTCACCATTTTCGATTTTATAATTTTAATATAATGTAAATTTGGTAATGTATAAGTCCTGAATACATTTTGCCTTATTTACTTCCACAAACGATGAACATCTACTTAGATATACCATCTTGCGGTGCCACATTGAACCACTTCCATTTGAATCACTCGTGGACCATTTCAATCCTCTTGTAACCAAACAAAATCTACCAGAATTTATACAAAAATTTATTTAATCGTTTAATGCTATAAAAAAAACAATTCAATCAAAAACATTTTAGATAATATTAATTTCTAAGTAATTGAGTGTTTGCAAATAGGCAAAAACCACTTTATGTATCTAATCCAGACAATGTTATTATCTAGCTATTTGTTATTTAACCAATGCCTAAGCTCCTAAAATGCTCATAATTAAGTAAATTCAAATATTCGAAAACGTTTTAGCATGATATCTGTTAGATGTTTTTAACAAAATCTGTAATTTGAGATTAACCACTTTTACATTAGTGATAACTAAAAGTGGAAATCATATTTTTTGTCCTTGTTAGTGTTAGCTAAAATCATAAATTTTTAAACTACTAGTGATTATATTACTTATAAATTTTTTTAAATTTTGTTTTTCCAAAACAATGACTGTTCCAAGAAACATTTATATTTGATTACGAGTACATTTTTAAAAGGCATATCTATTTTGCAAGTGTCATTGATTTTGATTAGAAGTTGAATCGGAAAATTCTGGTGATGAAACAGTACCATGAAATTGAAAACGGAATTTTTGTACTACATGGTCATGGTGATTAGATAGGAATATCTCTAATTGTATCTTAGTTCAATAACAATTCTGGTGCACACTTACCTGGAAAATGAAACAAAATAAATAAAATGTTCATAGATAGAGCCGTAGATCAAACAATTTTAGAATAATAACTTACCACAGATAACACGATGTGTATAACGAATATGTGTTGTGATAGACAACAAAATGTTTGTACAGATGTTTATTTGGGTCAAAGTGATCCAAAAGCATAAACCAAATATTTTTTGTGTCTTGTTTGTAATGTTTCTCAAGGAGAATTTGAAGCCTAGTTGAATTTGTCCAGATGGTTATTGAACTTTTCAGTATTTTTGAAAATTTACATTTTGTCTTATTTTAAAATACACTACTTAAGTTTTGTCAAGTTAATAAGACCATTTTATTCACAATATTTTGATTATTATCACATAAAATTCACTCTAAACATTTTCAATACTTGCAAAACGAAATTAGATGGAAGCATTTTATAAGTTTCTATTCTAGTTCAAGATAATAGGAAATTCAAGATATATTACGTTCAATAGGATTAAACAAAACTGCACATATTTTCATAGTTATGTTAAAATAATATTTTTTACCAATAAAATGTTTTATACTTTGAATCCTTATATTTAACATAGCATACTTAACGATGAAAGTAGTGGATTTGCAAGCTTGTTTTGTATTCTAAATCTTGCAAACTATACTTTAAAAAACAGAATCAAGAGTAGGAATTAAAGTAATCATAATATTGAATCGTTGATTTTAGTTTTCAGAATTCAGGATAAAATACTTGGTAAACTTTGTAAGCTCGTTATCTCTTAAATCCTTCTAGAAGAATGTCGCGTTGAATTCAGGAACATAAACTAGATTATGAAAGTTTTATTTATTAACACCAAATAGTAAATCTATAAAATGTTAAATAAGCTTTAATTACTCAAAAGAAATTTATATCTATATTCATGTTTGAAAATATTTTATAATTGTATAATTAATATTTCTTGCAGGTCATTCAAGTTACTGGTCACACAGTGATGAATTCAGAAAATGAAAGTCTATTGATCGCTGTGTGCAGACCTTTACCACATCCCTCAAACATTGAAATTCCCTTAGGATCGACAACGTTTTTGACAAAGCATTCATTAGATATGAAATTTACATATGTTGATGATAAGTAAGTGTTTGAGATAAAGATAAATATTAAACAATCTTAAATAAATGAATTTCCTTCATCCACAACAGAATGCTGTCGTTACTTGGCTACGAGCCAGAAGATCTTCTTGGAAAATCATTGTATAATTGCCATCACGGAGCCGATTCCGAAAGTCTTATGACTTCATTTAAGAATGGTTAGTAAATTGCATAAGATACACTTCAAATTTTATTTCTATGTTTTAGATGAAATGATACTGATTGAATCATCATCATATTGAATATGTGATGGAATCACATGATTTAGAATAACTAAATAATTAGTTTGGGTCTTTGTTTTCGCATGCCAAAAACATCAAAACTAATTTTTTGCTCGTTTCACGGAAAATATTACTTCTCTCAAAATCACATGCTCTTTTGATGTGACTACCATAATCTTCCGGATGCTAATTAAATCGTAGTGGATTTTATCGGACATATTTTGGTGTAAAATCTTTAAGATCTTGTGATTGATTAATTAACAAAGCAACAGTGTTCAACAATTCAAAACTTCTTTAAGAAACTTCAACTCATTCTTGATTTATATTTCTTAATAAATTTAGAACAAACAAAAGTTTTATATCACTTTGGTCACAATTCATACAAAATTTGAAAGTGAAATTTATTTTCATTTTGTTTTCTATGTTTTTGTGTCATAGATTTTGTCAAATTGCCAATTCACCAATTATTGTTGTCACATATTTGAATTGTTTTCCGAGATGTTTTTCATTATTATTTGATATTCATTGAGTGTTACTAAATTTAATATAGTCAGTTTTTATGGTGGTTGAAGTAATTGAAAGTGATATTTTTGAATAATCAAACATGTGATTCAAATTGAGGTTTCTGTTGTTTTTGATAAATTTCGCTTCATAACATTTTCATCCGGTTGTATTTTCCATTTGTCAGAAGTCTTAATCCTGGTGTAAATCATTTAGGATAATTTTTCAAATTCCTTTTTCCTAGTATTTTCTTTTGACCATAATTAAAGATGAGTCCTTTCACAAATTGCACCATCCCATCCATAAAAACCAATTTCATGTCTAGTCTTTTGTAAAATTGCAATTCAATAAATTTTTCAATTTAGTTTCTATCGAAATGGTTATGAAAAATTTCCGACATTCTTTTGCTAAACTCTTAAATAATAATAGTCTTAAATTTATTGATTCAGTTATTAAACGAGAATTTTAAATTATTTGTTTGAAACTAAAGGTATAACAAAATATCTTTACAAGAATAAGACAACATCTTTTTCTCAAAGTTTCATTGTTTTCATTTCTAGTAAGATCCTTAATATATTCGAAGGATGCTGATATTATTATAAACAATTTTCTGGTCTTTACCTTTAATAGAATAAAATGAAATGCAGCAAAATGTTGAATTTGTTGAACCCTCACAATCCTTCAACGAGATGTGCACGTACAGTTGCTAAGGCTGCAGTTTCTTGGCTACTCACCTGAATTGTAATATTGTCTTATATAAACTTAAACTTTTTATTATTTATTTTTTCATTTTTTGAATACATTTACCTTTTGAGGTCATTCTCATATGATGATTACTCGCATGTACTGAACACGATTTCCAACGCGTTTCATGTTTATGGATGTGGTTTAACCCTGCAGGTCCTTGTATACCACATCGTAGTCTTCTGTTTGTTTAGATGAATTGTCTTCTTCTCTACAGTTGCAAGGAATTGCTTTAGGCACACGATAAGCATTGAAAATGAGTCGTTTGGATGGAAAATTTTTGATTTATTTTGATAGAGATTTATGTTTACTTACGAGATTATATTATTATTCCTTGAATGTAATAAATTCTTTACTTGATTTTGAGATGATACTGTGATTTGTAGACTATTACTTTATCTAACTGCTGTTTTAGACAAAGAAACTTGATAGAATTGTTATTTTTCAATAGAGACAATCATTATGATAGTCAGCAGTTAATTCAATAAATTGTGATTGAAATCAGTATAGTAAATGATATCTTTATGTTTTTAATTATTTACTCAATTCGATATGTTTCTTAATCTTTCACATTGAGTGGTTGTTATCTTTGGTACAAGAATTTGATTTTACAAAATCAAGAGACTCTTGACATAAAAATAAATTTAATGAATTATTTATGAAATTCACCAATTAAAATTGGAAAATAAATTTTATTCAATTTTATTGATAGAGAAATTTTCAAATTTAAATTGAAATTTAATTAATTGAATTTCATTTTTTCTCATTTTATTTTTTAACTTGAATTCAATGATCCATTGCTTAAATATTTGAATAAGAAATCAATTGACGAATTGGTTATGCAATTTAATTTGAAAATTTAATTAGAATTCACTTGATTTATTCTTTTAATTGAATTCAATTTTAAATTAAAAATAAATTAGAAATTTTTTCTATTTCATTGAACAACTCACAGATGTACTCGTTTGCAATAACTCAAGAACTGGTTAATATCAATTGGAATAAATAAATTTAGTTAATGAGCATTGAATAAATTTGAAAATAACTTAAAATGATATAGTTATCCTTAAAGGATTAATTGTCCAATATATTTTCATGTGAATTTATTTAACAAATTTCAAATATTCAAACATTTTTATTTTGCTCATTTCGTAAGCAGTTTATTTTCAATTCTATTTTCTATTTAGTGCGAATATATAATACATAAACTAATCGTTAGTGATTTTATTTTAGCCTTGAACTCACGATGTAGATCTACATGTCGTTGATATTAGTTTTATTTTTAAAATCGTTTGAGATTCGAATGATCTGTTTTGTTGTTGAAATTCATGTTGCATAAATCAAAATGTAATGAATTGAAGAATCAATTTTGACCAAACCCTTTCTGTATTTGAAAGTTTTCTCTATGTTAAGTAGAAATTTACATACGAGTGTAAAACAATCTATACCAGCATGTGTCTGGGATCAATTGAGATTCATTCTAAAATTGTGATTTCTTTAAGTAAATTGATTAGATGAAATTGAACTGAAAGAAACGAAGATACCAAGCCAATTTAAGTGGAGTGGCTGTTATCTACACCAAAGTAGAGTTGAGCATCATAGAAGAGTGGAGAGTTTAAAATGAATTCATAAATTCAAATAGACAATCGCTATTTTAGTTTTGTATGTAGAATCAAAGAACTCATTGCATTCAATTCCTTGTAAAGGTCAATAGACTGTGATTTAAGAATTTCGAAGGCCAAACATGTTTCTTCTTGGCAAACGTCTTTATTTATTCTTCCTTCACTGTTACAATTCTGTTTTACACAAACATCAGTACATAAATCTCATCTATCTCTTTTGATAAGATTAATTTAAGACAGTAAAACGAAAATATTTTTCAAAGAAAACATTCAAGTAAAACTTATGTTTTCCGGATGCTTTTTATTTTCGAATTACTTGCATTCTTCTGAAGTTCAGCACTTGTTAATTGCTACAATTAATGTTGCAACTTAATGATGAAACAATTTTCATTTGTATATTATACTATTTGTGTTTGTTAAGGTTTAGTTGATTAGAAAATTACGTAATCTTGACGTGTGTAAAATTGACGCGATTTATATGAAATCGGCTTTATCACAAACTGATGGCGTTTGGAACATTTGGGAAGAAGTTAATTAGCTGGATTATATTTCAATAGTTTTGGAAATGACAATGAACCGGTTTTAGTACATATTTTTTAACTACATTCCAAATTTTTCATTATAGCGTCATATGAGGGTTATCGACGAGTTACTCTAGGAGATTCAGTAAATTGGGAAATAAATTGTTTCATATCACATCTTTTAAATTCCATTTTGCAGGTATATACCAATTGTACAAATTAAGAAGTTGTATAAAGTTTTCTCTTAGAATTTAATAACTGCAAGTGATAAAGATTCATCCAGTATGTACTGGATGTCTCCGTGTATATAACACTCTACCTCTACCGCTTTCAATAATAAAATAACTAATAGGTTTTACATTACATTGTGACGTCTTTTGGTTTTATCTACATTTGGAAATGAATGTTTCTTATGTCAAGGTTTATTGAATTTTGGGAATATTAACCTTTTAAGTTTGTTGTTTTGGTGGTTTATTAGCGTCGTGCCTTATGTCATATATCACTTCATGTATTTCGAATAAAATAAATTATTTACTCCTTCACAACGCGTATACAACGAAAACAAAGATCAGGCATCTGTTTGTGCTATAAATAAAGTGTTATACAAAACAGTGGCCACGTGTGGTGGGGTTGAAGATGTGATCTAAATTTAAATTTTAAACTATTGACATTTCGGTAATTTGCCAAAAAACGAAAAATGAAAATTTTGTTTAGACAATGCGTTAATGTTTTAGTAATTTACCATCACGTGCCACTGGAAAAAATAAATTAAATTAAATTACACACTTCCTTCTCTTGTAAAATTCATTTGCGGTTTTCGCCATGATGATCGCAATTAGTTATAAACGCGAAAAATTGTTTTTACAAAATCATTCGACTTAGAATCATCAATACCAAATCGTTATCGATAGATTCTATTAGGAAATTATCGCACCAGGAAGAGGTAAACATCATTATCTGTTGAGGAAGGTGTTATCTCTTCCTATTACAGTTCTCTATAACTTCAATACAACGTTCAATGTTTCAGATATGAGGAACAGATCTTTAAGGTTTTCCCGTTTTTGTGACGCTAGTCTAGTTCTTTTGGTTTGAATGGAAAGAATCTTCAGAATAAATCCCATATGCTATTCATAGTTCTCAGGATCTCAGGAGAGATTTCAGAATAGGCGAGGATCAAGTGCAACTCGCATTGCGCACCTGTTTTATTTTGCAACCGCTTTGTCTGGTTCAGAAGTAATTATTTTATTTACGCATAAGAAAGACAAACAAAAGAAACCTTGAAATTGCTTTCTTTTTTGTCAAAATGCCAATTTATTTTTTTAACGTTTTTAATTTTTCAACTGAACTTTTAAATGCGTCAAACTTTTGTTAAAGCTCCCGCTGAAAGAAGGTTTTGTTTAATGCGTGGAAATTGCTGAATTTCGTTTCAATTTCTAAAAGGACATTTGCCATTTTAGTGCAGTGTCTTGCCTAAAAGTGATAATCAAATATTATATTAATATTGTTAACTAATTTGATATAGGTGTTTCTATGACAACTTCAAATTCATTTTGTCCTCAAGAAAATAAAAGACCCTTAAGTGTTATACCCAAAAACCTCAAAATTTTAGCTTTTATAACGAAAGACAAACATTTAAACCACACAATGACAAATGTCCTAAACCTTCTTGCCTCAAGTATCCTTGTAAACTGTTAAAAATCTTTTGTTTTGTTGCTTGACATGTTCAAGATATCCTCAAATAAATTTCCAACACAAAAACACTCGAGTTTTATATGCGAAACTCAAGTTTAACGATTTTAATGTATTTTGTTTTGTTTTTATTTTGAAACGAAGACAGCAAACATGGCGGAAATTTCACAAATTTGTTTTATTCACTCTTGTCAAATATGTACATTTCATAAATATACACCCTCGTGTAGCAAATGTTAATGTGCGCAATGGAATTTAAAAGTAAAAACGTAAATTAACATTAAAATCGACAAATTACATCAGGTGGAACTAATTTCCTCAAATGATAATCTAATTACATTTGCTTCCGTGTATTCTACCTGTCGGCAACACGAACAATTAGTTAATGTTTTCTATCCATTTCTCGTGAAAGATTTTTGTATTAGATATGCTGTCATAAGCAGACAAATTACTCCCCATTATTGTTGTATTTAACATGTTTTTTACTTATTTCCGGAAATTAAGTAAATTAATGCTTGAACATTTACACTCATATTTAGCAATTGGAAATTGACGATCAACTTTGAAAACGAACGATCTGTCATACATTGAAATATATTTGTACTGTCACGCGCATGCGCAGATGAAAAATTTATTTTCTTTATTTTGTTGCAGAAGATTTACGTGCACGTCAAAAGTCAAGTTCCACTTTAAATTTTTCATTTTCGATTTAATTCTTAAATGAATTAATAAATTCAAAATTGTTTAGTTGATTTTTCGTTATACCTTTTGTTTCCCATTTTGATTTAATATTGAATTTATTACTTTCAAAATTAACTATAATGATCCCAAAATTAGCCATTAAGTTTGAAAGTGTGTAGTCAAACTGTTACAAAACGTGGGTATAAAAGGACCTTTTTTTCAAAACAAAAAAGCATCTGACGTATAATTTCATGAAAAGCAATAGGCTAAATTTCAAATTTCCTACTTACTATGCGAAGAAGGACTTGATACTGGTGATTTACTTCGAAAAATATCCTTGCATAAAAAATGTGTACACTTCCTTTTAATCTAGGACATTTAATTTATTATATTAGATTTTGTTTTATGTCCTAAGTCAAGTTTTTGGAGTTCTTCTTGTTGTCCATTCGGGTGACATTATCCTTGTTGGTAATCAAATCAAATTACAACTGAAATTGGATACATTTCTTAGAAAAATAAGGACATTCTGTAATTACAAGAACAACACACTGTGTGTGTATAATGAAATTGAATATTTATCTAGCTTTGATGTGATCCTCAAGATTGCCATTAAGCGATACTGCAACTGCATCTATGAAAATACTAAAGCAATTCTTATTAAACGATGCATAAGACATTTATTTTTTCGGAAAGTGTGTGACAAACAAACGAAAATATCCTTATCCACAACAGTATCCTTATATCATGTTGCAATGCTGTGAAAGTAGAAGGATCGTAAAATGTTAAGTTGCAAGTCATGGGGAAGAATTGTTGTCTCTATGTTGTCTCTATGTTTCTTTATCCTTTTTGTCCACACCAAAAGGATTATTTGGCATTACAAAATTGCTTATGACACCCTGGTGCATCGTTGACCGAAATCACAGAGAAATTTTATCGTGAGGAAAAGTTATGGTTTCAAAGTAGAAAAGTAGAGTAGAAGAGAAGTAGAGAAGTCAGTGGAAATAGTAGAAGGTTCCATCCCCTTTTCATGGATTTTTCGTTTTATTAGTTTTATTATAAATTAACTTTTCATACGTGGTTTGGTTTGACAGAAGTGAAATAAAAATTTTGCTCTTTTTATATTTTTGCTCTATCATCGATTTTGAAATTTACTGAAGGCCAAAATGTTTCAATGCAATTCAAATAAATTTTTATGTTTTCTTTCACGAAAAAAGTCCCGGGGAAGGTTGTCTATTCTTCTTCGGTTTGATGCAGTAAAATAAAATTGCTTAGTTTGATTCAGTCAATTTAGTTTTTATGCATTTCGATGTATAATAAATAATACAAACTATTCTACGACAACCAGAAAAATGATTTAATTCCATTGAAACTGCACTGGATTCAATTCTATTTGAGATGATCACAATCTTTATGGTGATTTCCGTGATGCTTTCATATGGATTATCTGTAAATCGTATTAGGATATGCTAGACACATAGTATCACGTCTTGGACTTTATTAACTTATTATCCTGGCATTAATTAACCAGTCACGTGTTGTGTTGTGATACTCACTTACACCCGGAAGATACGGGGTTATTCAACTTAGGTATACTTGTCAAGCACTTGTCTTGTAAGTAATCGAATCTTGTTAACTCCCAAAAAAAGAAAAACCCAGAGAAAATCAGGTTAATTTTCTTATGTTGGCATTTTTCCGCATCCAAAAGGACAAACAGATGAATAGAAAGGAAACCTTTAAAAAAGGTTCGTTTCTTGAATACAAAATGAATGACAAATACTTATTGGCACATGTTCTATCTTTGTTTCATAGCAAAATGGCATAAACAGGATACTGTACGTGATAATACAGAGCTATCTATTGGGAAAACTATGCAAACGAATGTTATTGAGGAAAACTTGTGGGTTACATGTTTTGAATAAACAATATATATGAAGGTCCTTGGAATTGCAAGTGAATGGTCATTATTGTGGGGAAAACAACTCAATGAGGATAAGGAAATTGTCGAAATGGCGGCCAGAATTGGGTACCCTTAAATGTCATTAAATTCTTGAAACTCTTTATTAGTCGAAATTTCCTTTTGAATCCATTCACCCAGACAGAGATGTCTCTTGACATTGTTCAAGCAATGATTCCCGAGTCCTGAGTCCTTAACTGTTTTTTTTATATTGAGTTTTGACAACTCTCATGCCGTACTCATTTTGCGACGAATTCAGTTCTCTCTCTGCCAAAGTTGAACCAACTTCAACTTTCGTGCGGAAGATTTTTGTTTTCACCGTGAATGTGTTCGCGTCGCATCGTTCAATTTGTGAGTTGTTCTTAAACGTGCGGCAGATTCATGACGAACGAATGAATCATGATCCAAGACACTCTCTTCGCGACGAATTAGTTCCGCAGGCGCCGAACGGACCAGTGAATCCAGCATTACTATGCAATTACTATGCATTCATACACTTTTGTATAGATTTTCTACATTTAATGCACATTTTATCGCAAAACAATTTTCATTCACTATTAATTAACACCGATTTAGTTCATTATTTGAAAAGTTAATTTTTGTTCAAATAAGTACAAAATTTTCACTTGAAATGCAAATTACAAAATGAAAATGAAACGTTTATTTTGAATATTTCAATTTTAATAACAGAAATTAATGAAATCAATTGACTAAGTCCACCCTGAAGGGAAAGAATCATTAGTGAAAAGCTGAGTAAAGCTCGTTTCGTAAATTATTCACGAATTTAACGAGTAATTTATGCAAAAATTTAAATTAACGAAAATCTTTAAAATCATTTTTGTATTATGTCCGCCATTTTTGTTGTGAATTTTGTTGCTTTGCTTTTCACACACAAAATGGAGCCTTATTTTCACCATAATTTCGACAATGGATACTTTGTTGTAAGGATATTTTAAAGGGAAGAAAGGACTTTTATAGCTCGTCTTTATTGTTTGATAGTGTAAATATCGTCTTCTTGCCGGGAATGGTCTTTTATGGTTTGTTTTATTGCGGATGTCGCTTTTAAATTCACCGTGGTTTCACTGTCAAGCTGATATCATTAAGAATTTTACGGTCTTCTTAAAGACTTATCTAATGATAATTGTCTTTCAAAAAGCATTTTTTTATTTTAGATTCTTTAAATGGATCCCTGATTGAGCTGATCATCTGTCACTTCGTATATCCACATTCTGTGTGAATATCTCCTTCAAAACCATAAAGAAAGTTGCATGTGTATCTCACATCGGTTATAGACAAGGTTTTTGTACGGGGTTTTGTAACAAAGCATAACCTCGAGAAAGAAAATAAAAAAATGCAGGATATCCTTCGAGGAAAACCTTCATAAATGTTGAAGTCATGTCTTGGAAGACATCTTAAATAAATTCTAGCTAACGAATATAATTTGCATAATTAAAAATCAATTTGTCCTTGCATGTTCGACAAAGTTTCCTTTTTTATATGAAAGGCAAGTTTTATATTTTATTTTTTCCTTGCTCCTGGCAATGGTAGTTGATAAAAACTCTTACAAAACTTTTAATATCTTGAAAATTTTCTTAAGCACTGGAAAAAAGGAGTTAAAGACACGTTCGTTTTACATAATGAACACGAAAAGTGTCTTTTTAATTTCCTCCATCAAACTAACTTTTAAAAATGCAAAAAAATGAAAGAAAATTGTTTTCATTTAATGAATTCCAACCCTGCATACCGTAGGGGTAGTAAATGTTAAAATCGTTTTTTTTTACTATCACTCCTGTTTGTATGAACAAAATAAAGTAAAGGTACAAGTTAATTCACACAGTTAAATGAAATGACTATCATCGTCAGTTCTAACCCCTCACACACAACCCCTGAATTCCAGGTAGTTGGATGTAGTTGGATTTTAACAATATTAACATCCACACAACCCAAGCGCCATCTATTCGTGGGTGGATTTAATTTAATTCTTCAAAAGTGTCTTCGACAACTTCAACTTTAAGGACGAATAAAAATTTAGTTCATGTCATAAAAAATATAATTCCAACCCCCTCATGTCTTCCTTCCCTTATCTAATTATGAATAATTTTTAGTAAAATTGTTAAAACTTTTGACGAGTAAATTATTTTTCAAGGCAATTATGACAAACTTCAGGGTAATTTGGTTAATGAAGTCGAGTTGCAGGGGAGTGGGGAAGTCAACAAAAATGTCAGCCATCAAAAGGACATTGACGGAAGATTTAACCTTTTATTTTAGTGGTTCGTTTCTTTATCCTAACGATAATCACCCTCAGGTGCATGTTTACTTTTTTTTATCGTCAACGAATTGATTTCGAATAAAGAGTTTAACACGAAAACATGGCGGTGAAGTTTTAGATTCATTGGAAACTATTGGTGGAAGTTTGTCGCTACCCCTTCCACTATTGTTGCATTCCTTTGTTGGTTATGTGACCTCGCTGACTGTAAAAATTCAAATTTTCCATTTAAGGAAGACGTCACTTCATAAATATGGAATTATTAGTTAAGGTATGACTCACAGATGTCTCTGCACACAGCAATTGATTTTCTTTCATAAATTCAAGATTTATTTTATGCTCATGAACGCGAGATTGCCAGTGGTAGTTACGCGTCTGATTTCCGCAAGGTGGATTTTGTTGACAAAAATCACCTAGATGCCTAACTGCATTTACGGGTTATGGCAAACGTCAAATTTTGGTATATTTAGTAGAAACTAAATTGAATTTTCTCAAAATAGGAATTTCAGTTTATTAAAATTTTTATTTTAGAAAAATTTGAACTCAAAAATCGAAATTTTATTCTTCTTAACATACCAAAAATACTTGAAACAGAAAAAATTAAGGTTAGATTTTGCCATTTTACCGAAAAGTGCGTTCGATTTACGATAAATGGAACGCAGCAATAAGTTCAAGATTCATCGTGTTCATCAGGTTTAATATTTAGTACCGCTCACAGATGTCTCTACATTCAGCAAATGATTTTTGTTCCACTGACAAATTTGTTTTTTTTTTTTAAATTTTCAAATTCTTTCAAATTCTTTCAAATTCTTTCAAAGAAATTTCTTTTTCTGTAGATTTGAAAGAAACATTTTCTTGAATATCTGCTTTTATATCTCATGTGATAAGAGAATTTATTGGAGTAGATCCAAAAATTTCACTTGTTCCATTTCGCAAAGAGGGTTATCTTGTACTGTATTTTATTTCATGGTTTTCCCTTTCATTTCCCTTAATTTGTTAGGGTGGAAAATGAAATTCAGCTAAAGAAAACAAGTTTTTGTAAGTAATGTTCTTGTAACTGGCATGTTTGAGGCCTGAGCTGGTTATATAATGGTTTCGGTTCAGCCCTGTAATCCGAATAACATGGTTTCTCTCAGGCTCATTGTGTTCTAATTAACAATGAGATTACTGGGATATTTGTGCACGAAAGTAGCCTCTTAATATCGTTAAGTTTGCGTAGACTATTAACTAGTTTCAGACAATAGATGGCACTTCTTCATGAGTTTAATTTGTCTGGAAGTAAAATCGTTTCTTGTCTAACATCTTAATTTGCACGTTCAATTTTAAATCATGTTATCTAATATTGAAAATAATAAATCGAATGAAAATAAATAAAATAGAATAAAAATAAACATTTTGTTGTGTTAGAAATTAGTTAAAAAAATTTTTCTAAAAATAATTTTTTTTAAAAATAAAATTGTTTTCGCTAAAAAACTTCAAATTTTTATATAACAAAAACTTAATTTTATTACAAATTTTAGAAATATAATAAAATCCATTGAAACACAAATATTAGATTAACCAATTCACGACACGAGCTAACTTTGTTCAAGGAATCCTTTCTAATTGTCCCGTGATATTATGAAATATAAAAATAATCGTAATAGATCGTATTTTTATGAATAGCCTAAATATTTTGTTTTTATCAAAACTAAATTTTGTAAAAATTTATTTATTTTTACTCATTTTGGCTCATAATCAAATTCATATCACTTCAGTTGACACACGTTTCGGGATATAACGAAGGTAACGAGCACACGTGGCTTTGTGATACAAGTTTATGTAACTTGTTTTGCTGTTCTTTGGGATGTTTGTAGGTTTAGAAAAAGGACAAAATCAATTTTAAAATTTCGGATAGGAATGTGCAGTTCCTAGAAATCTTCGTCCCACTTTAAATCAAGGATTTTGCTTTGTTCCTAATGAATAAATATAAAATAATAAAAGTTATGATTGATTTAAAACCTGATAATTTTACACGGAAACTTTTGGTCACTTGTAAATGTTAATTATATTGTATGAATTAGTGTTGCAAGAACGACTAAAGGAACTAAAAGTTGTTCTATGAAAGGAAAAAATATAAAACTTTATCACTTAAATATCCTTCAAAAACATTCATCTGTTCCATAACACAAAACTTTATTATATGAAAAAGTCGTAATAAAGTTTCTGGAATTGTACAGGTGTGAAAATAAAATCAACAATTAATGGAATGTACCAATAGCAAGAAGCATTTAACCACTTTGTAAAAGGATAACAAACTTACAATAAGGATAATAAGAACAATAGGTACACATATCTATATAAAAATATTTTTACGATAATCATTTCAGGTTTTATTTTAATATTTTTTCTTATTCCACCTGTAATCATACTTTTTCACCTGTAATCGTGTTTAATTTTATTTGTACGTGACTTGAAATATTGAACAAGTACCACTCGTTCAGGATGAAGATGCTTGTTCATGTTGTATGACAAAGTTTTCTTGATTAAATTTTCGTTTCTTAAAGATTCATTTATCGAATTCTTAACCTTTGGTGTTGTTTTTGATTTTGAAGATTTCACATATGCCAGATACCATTTTGTAGTTTCCTTAAAATGTTGTCTTCCTAATTGTTGCATGTAATTAATTAATTGTGTTATCTATAATTAAATCATGTTTTCTTGTTGACAAGTAAACTACTGACGAATTTCTTTTACAATCGGATTTCCATGTTTGGTGACATTTTTAACGATCTGTGTCCAGAAGAATATATCTTGTTGAGGTCAACACTTGAAAGCTCCTTGAAAAAAATAATAGAGTTGTTTGAAATTCATGAAGTCACCAAAAATATTCGTAAAATGATAAATGGACTTTCGTCGAGATACATGAACGGAAAATTTTCACTTTCATCAGTCTCAGAAGGATGTGGAGGGGGCAGAACGATGGTATCCCATGGGATATTTGGAAATTAAAATATCTTCCTACATAGAGAGATAGAAAGAAACATAGAAAAATAATAAAACAACAGAGATATCGTCTAGACTGATGAATTACAGGACAAAAACCAAAAAATAAATAAATAAATAGGGAGTATGCATTTCCCAAATCTATTTTGTATGCTGAGTAGATATTGCTATAACACATTCAAATATCTTCCTCATATCATGTTGATCTGGAAGTGATTTAAATGATAACCAACTAATGGATTAATTGGGAAATTAAATGGTTATAGGGTATTATAGTCCATACAAATAACCTAATTCAGTGTTAAGTTAATAAAATAAGTGAAAAACGTATAATGGCCATGATTCGAATACAAAATGTTCAGAAAGTACCATCTCATTCCAAGTGATATACGTTTGTATAATTCAAAATAATGTTCCAGTTAAGATATTGGAAACAATAAAACGAGATAAAGTCAGAGATATAAGATATAGGGATGTTTTAAGAGGAAAATTCTATTCAAGCTGAAGTTGGGTGGAAGATGAGGACGACAAGATTCAGTTGAAAATGTGCACTTGCGAGCAAGGAGGGAAACATAATTGAATTTATGCACCTGAAAACACCATAAAACTTCCATGCAAGATTGGCTAGTTGTCTGTCTTTCAGGCAGAAAGGAATGCATCCAGCCGATGTCTGTCATGATGGACAGAAAAAGAGGCAGAGACGGAGACAGAGAGAAGAAGAGAGAGGCAGGAGCGTACTCGGTTGGAGTGTATGCAAATTTGATATCTTTTTATTAGTTTCTTATTTATGTATTAGATTGTGGTGTTCCTTTCATAGTAAATTCAATAGAATATCAGCGACAGCTACAACAGCTTGGAGTGATTCCTAAGGATCTCCATGAAAACGGATGATTCTCAAAGACGATCCATGTCCCTTTTATAGTCTTTGACTTTTCACTGTATATTCATCATTCTATAAGACATCAACATTAGTGGTTAAAGTTTTCTTTACTTCCAAGTGATAGTAAAAATTTCAAACTTTTCTTATTTTTATTTTTCTTCCTTTCTTCTTGTAAGACATTTCATATGCAAATTTCGTGAATCAATTCGAACGAATCATTCGAAGTTCTTTAGTAACAAAATTCTTCGACAGATTTCTGGTTAAGCACAATTTGTAGCTTTAAAAACTTGTCAAAGAATCTGAGGAACTGACCACAATACCATCTGTCCAAAATTTTATTAATTTTAGCATTTTCATTTCCTGAGACGTACTGGCGTGTTTCTCAAATATCCCAGATTCTGGAATTTCCCAAACTTCTGGAACAAAAATATGAGGATTTGTGCCGTAATTGAGTCAGGACATGGACATGTTAAAGTTGGAAAATGTAAAAAAATGTTGATGAAATTTTATAAATAACTAGAAAGAAACCGTATAGTCGTTTATAACGTCATGTAGAAAATGAATTTTCCCCGCTTGAGTCAATACCATTCTCCGGTGGATGAAATTCATTCTGTGTTTGATCTACATAAAAGAATTTTCCCCGCTCTCAGAGAGTGAATCCCATTCTCCGGTGAATGAAATTCATTTTCTGCTTCACGACCATTAGGATTTTATGTATTAAGAAGAAGATTTTCCTGAGTACATGACTTAAAAACAAACATTTATTCTAGATCAAGTCCAACACGTATCATATGTATTACATATTTATTTATATCACCATGAGTTCTGATAAATTAAAATTCGGATTAACTACATAAATCCACGAGACATGAAAGTGATCTGAACTTCAATACAGTGATTTCATTGATACAGGTTACTCAATGTAATTGATAGTTTTCAATTTGCAGCAAATTTGCAGCAATGAATAATAAATAAATTAAGAAAAAATTCATGACTCCATTTTTCTGGGTCTAGGCTACTCCAATGAGGTTCGCATTCGAAGCGCGGTATGGCTTTTTAAAGTCAGCAAAACTTTCAAATTTGTGTCTTGTGATTCAATTATAAAAGCTCACGTGCAAGTAACACATTGTTTTGGGGACAATTGTAATTATATTGTTAACAGCATTGACTAATAAATCACAAACTTTTACTTTGATTTAGATTTATAGGTTTCTAGTGAGTGGAGTGAAAGTGTTGCACCAAATTGGGTTACTTCACAATATCACATGATAATAGCTTGAAGCTATCTCAATTCAATTTCAATTACAATGAATGACACAATATAACCGTTCCGGATATAACAAATTCACAACAAAACCTTCCTATTTTTTTGATCGGCAAAAGAACAATTTGGTGTTATACATAGTATAAGGTATGTGATATCTAGGTTTCGTTTCGCTCTACCAACCAACCGTGTAAATAATGCTAACAACAGGTGAGAGTCGGGCAATGTGTTACAGTTTCTTTTTCGGGATATTGTCTTATTAATTACGGTTTTTATCGTTATATCCTAATACCAGATACAAATTCTAATTAGATTTAATACTGTATCACCTAAAGATATCTTTTCTTAAATGTGTCGTAAAAGTAGGTAGTATTGTGCATGAGGACAGGTTAACCCAGAAACCTGAAGTTTTCATATCACCTTCTTCCATATAAAATCTGTTGTACATCGAAATCTCATTTGAATTTTATAGTTTCACTTATTTTTTTAGGATTATCCCAATAAAATCAAGTATGAAAGTGCTTCTTCATGTTGTTTGGGAAAAAATCATAAAATATATATAATGTTTTTGAAAAAATTCCAATTGAACAGACGCCAGTCATGATATTTGGAAAATCATAAATTAAATTTTCCGTTTTTAATTAACCAAAAATAGTACTCTAAGTAAATGAGCATGTGTAAGTGAATTTTCAAATAAATTCCTTAACGTCAAGGATGCAAGGAATTCTGTTGGGATCATAACTTGCAATTAACTCTTGTAAAGTTAAAGAGAAGTGTATATATCTCGAGTGTATCTCATTGAATATCTTGAGTAGACGTTTGGAATGAAAGGAACAAAAAAAGCTTTAAAACTATACAGCTTCTTTCCTTTAGAGTATCCTTGTTTAAAGGAAGCTTAAGACAAGAAAAAAGGCGAAATAAATTCCGAACAAGTACATCATCTAATGCATTTGTAAATGAGAATTGTTTCATGATTCTGGCAAAACTCAACGGGACTGGTGCGGGAAATGTTGAGTGTCCTGTGTCTCGTGTCCTGTGTCAGCAGGAATTGCAACAGTAGCTGTATCCCTTAATTTGTATGCATCACATATATCACCTTTTGAATGCAATTAATTTTTAAATGTTATGTGATGTCGTGTTTCTCCTAGCTTTGATCCTTCTCGTTGGTAAGGACATTCGACTAGAATCGTCCTGGTTGCGATGATTATTTCTTTATTTTATTTTAATGACACGACCTCACTGTGAACTTTGACTGTATATTTTAAATGTAATTTAATTCTGTTGACAGACGAACATTTTCTCACTTACATTCTATTCCTGTGTGAATTAAGGATGTCACAGGATTCTTTGCATTTTTGAATAGTTTTCTAAGTGGAGTAGAAAATTGTCACTGTGTGATCATTAACACTTCAAATCCAGAATTATGTATTGTAGCGAGTAACTCGTATCTCCCTACTATCTATCTGTTATACTTAGAAGTTGATCTAATTATAACAATTAAAATGGCGGGTAATTCAAATTTTGCGTTCTTATTGTAACAAATCATAGTGCTGCAGGATTCCTTGCATTTTCAAAGGCCACCTTGTGATCATTCTGTTGCAAATGAACTATCTTTTAATGTGGAACGTAATTTCTATCTTCCTTCTATCTATCTGTTATACTTATGAATTGATCTAATTATAACAATTGAAATGGCGGGTAATTCAAATCATGCGTTCTTATTGTAACAAATCCTAGTGCTGCAGGATTCCTTGTCTTTTCGAATGCCACCCTGTGATCATTCTACTTCAAATGGACTATCTCTTATTGTGGAAGGTAATTTCTATCGTCCTTCTATCTATCTTTTATACTTATAAATTGATCTAATTATAACAATTAAAATGGCGGGTAATTCAAATCTTGCGTTCTTATAGTAACAATTCAAGATTTTGGAAGATTCCTTGCATTTTCGATTGCCACCTTGTGATCATTCTGCTTCAAGTGGACTATCTCTTATTGTGGAAGGTAATTTTTATCTTCTTTCTATCTATCTGTTATACTTATGAATTGTTCTAATTATAACAATTAAAATGGCTGGTAATTGAAATCTTGCAATCTTATTGTAAGAACCCAATTTCGCATGATTCCTTGCATTTTCGAATGCCACCCTGTGATCATTCTGCTTCAAATGGACTATCTCTTATTGTGGAAGGTAATTTCTATCTTCCTTCTATCTATCTGTTATACTTATGAATTGTTCTAATTATAACAATTAAAGTGGCGGGTAATTCAAATCTTGCGTTCTTATTGCAACAAATCATAGTGCTGCAAGATTCCTTGCATTTTCGGATGCCACCCTGTGATCATTCTGCTTCAAGTGGACTATCTTTTATTGTGGATGGTAATTTCTACCTTCCTTCTATCTATCTGTTATACTTATGAATTGTTCTAATTATAACAATTAAAATGGCGGGTAATTCAAATCTTGCGCTCTTACTGTAACAATCCAATTTTGCATGATTCTTTGCAGTTTCGAATGCCACCCTGTGATCATTCTGCTTCAAATGAACTATCTCTCATTGTGGAAGGTAATTTCTATCTTCCTTCTTTCTATCTGTTATACTTATAAAGTGATCTAATTATAACAATTAAAATGGCGGGTAATTCAAATCTTGCGTTCTTACTGTAACAAATCATAGTGCTGCAGGATTCCTTGCATTTTCGGATGCCACCCTGTGATCATTCTGCTTCAAATGGACTATCTTTTAATGTGGAACGTGATTTCTATCTACCTTTTATCTATCTGTTATACTTAGAAATTGATCTAATTATAACAATTAAAATGGCGGGTAATTCAAATTTTGCGTTCTTATTGTAACAAATCATAGTGCTGCAGGATTCCTTGCATTTTCGAATGCCACCCTTGTGATCATTCTGTGGCAAATTAAGGACCTTTTATTATGCAAGGTAATTTCTATCTTCCTTCTTTCTACCTGTTATACTTATAAATTGATCTAAGTATAACAATTAAAATGGCGGGTAATTCAAATCTTGCGTTCTTATTGTAACAAATCATAGTGTTACAGCATTCATTTCGAATGCCACCCTGTGATCATTCTACTTCAAATGGACTATCTCTTATCGTGGAAGGTAATTTCTATCTTCCTTCTATCTATCTAGTATACCTATAAATTGATCTAATTATAACAATTAAAATGGCGGGTAATTGAAATCTTGCGTTCTTATTGTAACAGTCCAATTTTGCATGATTCCTTGCAATTTCGAATGCCACCCTGTGATCATTCTGTTGCAAATGGGCTATCTTTTAATGTGGAAGGTAATTTCTATCTTTCTTCTATCTATCTGTTATACTTATGAATTGATCTAATTATAACAATTAAAATGGCGGGTAATTCAAATCTTGTGTTCTTACTGTAACAATCCTTTTCGGTTAACGAAATATCTCCGACGATTTTTCCTTTTTCAAAAAACTCAGTTTGAAATGAAACTTTTAATATTGTCTTTTCTTGATTATCATCTTAAGAAGCTTAAAATTCCAGACAAAATGAAAATCATTTCCACTTTGAAATTTTCCACTTCGTCAACGAAATTCAAAAGAAAAATCCGATTTTCCTTAACATTGAAAATGCATTGTGTCCATGATGATGGAAAAATGTGAAATGTGAAATGTGCACTTGCACTTGCACTTGAATGGATCAAAACGTATACTTTATGATATCTCGAAAGGATATCATTGTTTCGTTGAGGTTGAACGTGTGTGTACGTTAGAAATGTGATACTTGACGTAACGAACAAGAAAACTGATCTCAGCATGTTATATAAGATAAGATTCATCTTGGTTCCTTCATCTTCATCTCGTCCTCATCCAGTGTTCATCCCGTCTTCGTTTCGTCTGGTTTGGTCTGATGTGGTTTGTTATGGAATCAATGGAACATCACGTTTGACATTTGATGGAAGTTCTTCTCAAACGGGAACTTTCACCCGGAATGCTTTCACATTTTCAACTGTAAGATATGAGGGACGAAATGTCAGTGCTACACAAAGTAAAAGGTACCAACGCAAGGAGGAGGTAAATCAGTGGCATATGTTTCTTGGAAATATGATTTGCATTCTAGACGTGAGTGAAGGTGTATAGTATGTCACTCTTAATTTGATTTACTTCATGCTGGTGGATATGGTGTGAAGAATCGACGGTGAATTGTGATAAATTGTTTGTGAAAACTGCATCACACAGCCTGAAGTCAGCATATCCCTCGTATTGCACTTGCTTTTGTACTTTACTCTACATGAAAATGCAATTATCGAATGCATTCGTATTTGTCAAATATCTAATGAATTTTGATAGAAATATTTTCATTTTCTAGATTTTTAAAATATACTTTTACCAATATGTCAATTCCAATGACACACGAAATTGATAATCTATCTTGAAAGTGTCCTTTTAAAACAAATTTTTGATGATTAATTGCAATCGAAATAATTTAATAAATTTTAGTTGACAACTCGTGAATAAATAAACTGAAAAGGCTTCGTAACTCATTCAACATTTCTTAATTTAATTCAACGATTTTACGAACCACCTACCATGAGGATATCCTCCCCGGGAGTTGATTATAAAATTTAGATAAGTTTCAATTTACACAAGACAACTCACTAACATAAAAATGTGGAAAAAAGGAAAATCATGTTTTCCGTTAGTGATGTGGAAAATTTTCATTAAATCAAGAAATCATGGAAAAAATGCTCACCATCTCTTATCAAATTGCAAAATGAAAGCACAATCGTCTGAAACTTTAAGCTCAAGTTTTGTTGATGTGACTACATCAAGCTTTTATTTTTTTCAATTTTTCCTCAATAGGTTCTATCTGGTCGTCTATTTTCTTTATTTATTTGCTTTAGTTCAACCTTAACCAACTTTAGTATCATCTGATATAAGACAGAAGCTGTGCGAGCTCATGGAAGTGTTGGAGAGATATAAAGGACATGGAATTGTAGCTGTACAGCTGCCAATCTTTCCGATGTGCCACATTATCCGGACATTGAAGTTTCCCTCGGCTCTCATTAGATAGCTTTTCCTTTTTCCTAAGTTTCGTTGAAATATCCTTTTTTGAAGGAAAGTAAATTTTCTGCTGATGTAAGATTATTTCCTTTGCTTCATATCCTTTAAAAACGTTTTCTTGGGACTGGATTGGAATTAAGGGAAATTGTTCATACCACTTTGAAAAGTCCTGAAATGTGCGAAGGTCTATTTGTGAATTCTTGAAAATAAGTGCTTCGATATTGAACCACCTGAGATCAGAAGGGATTGAGGAGCGACAGGAATGACTTTTAAAAGCGACACTACTTTATGTCCTTGATGTCTGAAAATCCGTAAAAGTGAAGTTACCCTTCCTACAATCATGTTTCCCTAAATGAAGACTTGATTGTTGATAGATCTGACGGAATCAATTCAGAATTAAGTCGAATTTCCAATTAATTACACTCTCAAAAGTGTAGCACCTGTCTTGGTTATTCATTAATTTGAAATTGACACAAAATGAAAATCTGAAAATCAACAAAATTTTCTTCTTTCCTTGTTTTTTTGAAAGCTTTTGAATATTTTATAATTTGACTGAAATGAAATTAATTCCATTAAATCCATACCCAAGATGCACACAAAAATATTCCATCCAACAAAAGTTGACCGAACCACCAGTGAAAATTGAGTCAATTTTGAAAGTCCTTAAAACCTGCAGGATTTCTGGGACAGGGTGGATACACTCAGGTTGTGAAAAAATTTTTTTAAAACTCAACCATCTACAGCTCATCCTTGTTCCCATCGTGCTGTGACGAAAAAAAAGGACTGTGAATGTGTCAACCTCGTCATGTCATGCATAAATAAGGGCATGGAAATGATCCCGGTCTCCTTCTCCCTCACTCATCTTCATCTTCTTCTCCATTTTGATATCAACAACCCTTAGCTGGAAAACGCCAAAATGCAATCAGAATGCATTGCAAGTCGATGCACTCATGACGACCCATCAGTGCTGCCAACTGAAGTGAACTAAGGCTATGAATTTAACCGCTGATTATTTCTATTTGAGGGTAACTTCATTCCTTATATATTTTTTCTCTTTTTATTTTTGTTATTACTAAGTTACTACCCCTGCAAACATTTACAAACGCGATGAAATTGTTTTCGGTCGACAAACTTAGTTGGTTAGCTTGAAAGTTGTGTATTCTCAGGAATTCACCTCGAGGGAGGTGAAAAATGCATTCAACAGTCAAGGGGTGGATATCTGTATCATCACATCCCCTTGGAGGTAGAAATTCGTTAGTTGCTTTTATGAATGCAACAACTTTGGATGTAGTAAAATGTGGCGGCAATCCCACAATTTCCTTCCTCGAGTTGAATCTAAAAAGGTTGACAACCCTCTCACTCTACTCCTGTAACGATTTTTGTTCGTGTATCCATCCATTAATGGAGATGCCACAGGGTGGCAACGTAAAGCTCTGCTTCAAGTTAACTCATTCATTCGGGAAAGTCTCATTGCTGGAGCTAATCCTTACGTCGGTCTTGATATACTGCAAGCTCTAGTGTTGAGCAACTGAATTAAGGATATAGTGGGGAGTAAAGGGTTTAAAGTTGAACAAACACTGAATGTGCATTTAACATTTCCAGGAGATATCTATATCCACTACAGCAGAGGGAAGTATAAATTTATAGCGTGCCAGAGACTGGTGAAAACTTTTCCAACTTCTGACCTGCCACACGATATACAACAAACAGTCAATCCTCAAACCAAAATTTATTTCTAAATGCAGGAATACTATTCGAATCGAAATAAGTTTATTGTTCTTCTTGGAAAAAAACGAATATTCTTACGATAATAATATAATTGTCACGATAAATTATATTTTCACAAAAACGACATGAATTTATTGTCGAGGGTTGATTTTGATAAGCTGCAATGGGACCACTATAGCTGTACTAAAGCTACAGACTTTAACAGCAAAGGTATCGTTTCACTCGTAACTTGAAAATCTTTGGTTTTCTGACTTCAACTTGTCGTCTTCTTGTTTCACTTCTTAAAGAGATCTTTCGACTTGATGAAGAAATGCATATTTAGCTGAAATTGAGATTTATTACGTGATGATTTAATAAGAAACATAAATTTTATTTAAGCAAAGGTTCTTTAGAATTGAAGATATTTGAAGGTGATAAGCTACTTTTTAGACAGATTGTGTCGTTAAGAGGACTTTTCTGCGATGAAGAGTAGAATTATTAAAAGGAATTTTATCTGAAAACTTGAGAAATTCTTGAAATTTTCTGTTATCATGTTGCGGGTTTTTGCGGAAACTTTATGTAAAAAATTTAAATTTCCAAAAACCTACAATTCTTCCTTGAACTTTGGGATATATTTGGAGGTACAGTTACATTAACCTTCCAACCTTATTCCTTGTTCCACCCTATATGAGAAGAGTGCCCAATCTGGATTTGGTTTATATGGAATTATATCTGAATTTCTGGTTCGATTACACGTGTCACGGTTAAACCCAACTGACTTATGCTACTTTACATAAAGAATGAAAATAATGAAACACGAGCATATACCACAGTTTGTTTTGTAGCCTTAGGCTAGGGTTACTGTACTCGCGAATTGTTACAAGAATGACGAGTACTGATCAACTTGTGCGAAGAAATAAACGCTTGCTTTGCGATGAGAGTGGTTACACTGGCAGAGAAGAAAACGTCAGAACATGCATGAATTCGTCAGAACAAATTGGACTTTCAAACCGGTTTGATTTTTGACGTACTCGTCAGAACAAATTTTCGTACCAATTCGCAAGCATAGTAGCCTTATATTGTAAAGGACCAGAGTAACATTCTCCAAATAGACTTTTAGTTTGCCTTATCGTACTTGTCCTGTACTTTCATTTGTCACTTTTAAACAAAATTTTAAATACCGGGAACCGTTTCTACAACAGCTGAATCTTACCTTGACTTCACTAGTTGATACCGACTGTGGTGGTGTTTGTACTATTGTGGATTCGGCAAAAATCTGTTGGCGACGAATAGCTCGAATATAATATCGACAGACAAATAACTTTCGAAAATGTTAGAGAAAAAGAAAGTTATTTTAAAAAATTATTGACAGAATATTTGAATTTTGTAAAGTTTCAAGATAAAAAATTGCTTCAAGGGAAATGTGTGTACGATTGGTAAAATGTAAGAAATAAATAGTTTTTGTTTTGTAATATTTTACATTTCTATTTTAAGAACTCCCACAAAACTCCAACTCGAACTCCATATCCAACTGCAGTGCACTAGAAACATTTTGAAAAGATTCTTCCTTCAAGTTATGTATTTTATTAACAACCTCAGCACTGGTCTGGTCGTTTTTCTTCATTCTAGAGTTAATATCGTGAACTATACCATCTGTTCCTATCCTTTCCTTTCCGTTGCAAATGTCATTTTGAGAGAAAATACAGTGAAAAATTTCATTTTCCTTAAATGCAGCAAGTAGAAAGGACCACCAACCAACGAAAGGACATTCTACTTATGAAATCAGTACAAACAATTACTTTGCTCGTAATGTGAATTTAAATAGTATTAGAAGTTTTTCTTTACTGTCATTTTCAGATTGAGACAGACTTCAGTTAAAATGTCATTGGCTTCTTCAAAGATTTTTGTTTAAATCTCATTTTTGTTCCATGAAATCCTGAAAATCCTTAAAGTTTAAACAAGATGTGACCAGAAGGTCCTTTCCATTCTGTTCAGTTCAGTTCGTTTCGTTTTGTTTTGAAGTGAAACTTATAAAAGAAATTGAAATAAACGTGTAAAGTAGCTACAAAGGTAATTAGCCACTTTTGAAACAATTATCCTTAGAACAGGATACGACAGAATAAAGTTGCTTGGGTTCAAAGTTTTCAAAAACAGAAGAAAAAAAATCCAACTTATTCCACCTTCCGGACATTTCTTCTTCGAACAAATTTTTACAAAACACTCACTCTGTGTAACACCTTTAATTGCTGTTTGTAAGGATTAAAACTTTAACTAATTCAGCAAGGACTTTGATTGTTTAACTTTCGAAGAAAGTGATTTCCAACAAACGTCAAGTTCCATGAAAAACTTTAAGTAATTTTTATTTTTGTTTGTCTGCAAAGGAAACAAGTTCTCGTTTCTTTTGCATCTTAACTTATCCTTTGACTTTCTTTCTATTGAGAAAAAAAGAACAAGGACGATTGATAACTTTTACTTGGATTTTCTTGTTCAACATGGAAAACCCCAATAAGTCACTTTCACTTTCACTTTTTACGAATGACTTTCTTGCACTTTTCTCTTTTGCAAATTTACAAAAACTTTCTGATTTTCTTCTTCAAGGAACTGCATAATATCGTCTTATGAATAAATTTTCATTTTATTACGAAAAATTATTTTGAAATTTTACATGACGTGCCGCCAAATTTAAATCGTATATCCAGTAAGAAATTATTTAAAATCTCATCTTTAAGGATATTTTTGTAAATTTATCCACGAAGGACAATCGTTGGAAAAAGAAAATTCAGTAGATTCCACTCAGGAAGTCATAAACAATTTAGTACAAAAGTGGGAAGTTTTATGATACACAGTTTTGTGAAAAAGGATAATGGTAGAAAACGATAAATCGACAACATATTCAGTTCAATATTATTCTCACACAATCATATGGTATGATGTATGCTATAAACTACAGGACTAAACAAAAAATGACAATTTACTTTAGCTCCCAAGGATTCTTCTTTTGTGTGTTCTGTTCGTCGAAGATACCAGAATTACATTTGTACCAAAGTTTATTGATACTAACACTTTTATATCCTTGGAATTATTATCCTGATTTGAGTTATGACGATATTTCTGTTTGACTTCAACCAATGGATGACCAGGCAATAACTGAAGTCCAAGTAAAAGTCTTTAACACTTCAAGAATCCTTGTGATACTATATGTTACTATATTTGTTTTTAGTTTGAATTGAGTGTCAAGTGGTGAGAGTCTTAAGGAATGATCCTTCAGGATACAATGAACTAAGAAAATCAAATTTATTAAATTGCATTCACAATTCCTCGTGATATGCATTTTGTTGAAGTTGAAGATTATCGAAAGTCAGGATAAAAAATGGACTTTATCCAGAAGTGTATCTTATTTTCTTAAAGACAAAAACGTTAAAAACAAAAATAAGAAAACATAAAACTAACCAACGATAAAAATTCCACTTGAATCCCTTTTTGGATCAACATATTTCTGGATTTGACCAAACCTAAAGTCATTTTATTGTCCATTCATTTTGTTTGGCCAATTTTATTTCAACATAAACTCAATTCGGAAAAAGGATATCTGTACACAAGATTGTATCGCTACTATAAATATAAGAGAACAGATTTATATTTGTCTCTATATATAAATTTTTCTATTTTGATATTTAAGAATTTTTGAATTAATTTAATTTGAAATTTAATTAAATCATTTTAAGACTTCGTCACAAAATGACATGAACATAAAACGACTCAAAATTTCAATAGACAATCCTTCACGAAAAATTCAAAGTTTCAATAAACGAAGAGAAATTCCAATAAGATGAAAATCTTAAGTACTTTGTTAAATAGAATCTTATGTTGAGTACTTTTGGCTTGTTAATAAAACTCTAAGTACACAAAGTCAATTGAATCATCTTCTGTTTCAGTTCAAGTTTAAGTTTCTTCTTAAAGAAAAACGTCTTAAGACAGTTAATTCCATTTTATTCGAATGCTCTGCTCCAACAATGTCATGACTACCAATAACTGAACTCATTACATTAATATCATGTTGTGCTATATAGATTTACCCGTTGGAATGAATAGAATCCATAGGAGACGTTGGGATTTCATTTCGGATTCGAGAATTTGCGGTCACCATCTTGTGACTAATTTGCATGTGCATTCTGACAAACAAACAGTTAATCACTGACTAACTTTATTCTAATCCAATTGAATTGGGGCCACATCCAGATTCATGGGGGACATTAAATCCACCACTAAATCCAGTTGAGGGGGAACTGGTCTCCCTGATTCGCGTAATTCACTCTAAGTAATGGTCGACGTTGTTGAGAAAACCAAAAGCCCGGATAAACCCTCGATGTTCCCCATCGTCCCCCTCGTCACAGAAGCAAATTGAAATTGTCACACTGTGTGCTCCGCCATTTTTGAGTCTCTTGCAACTTCTAGTCTTGGAGCACTCTGGTGTTGATTTGATTATTTGTATGCAGGCCCTAATCCAAATCAACAAATCTTCTATCTCATTTACCCGATGAAAGCCCGGCTTGCACGCCATGAAGCAGTAAAATCTGATTTTTATTTGAAAATGGCCGTCATCTGCACCACCCAAAATCGCGTGAATTTCATTCTTAATTTATTTAAGTGGAGCGCCACAGCACCGACATGATGTGGTGGTGACTGCGATTTTGTACTGCACGTAGATTGTCCACGTAGATAGAGATATTTCTAATCTTCTACGTCTTTTTGGTTTTTTGCAATTCTTAATCGTGTCTAGGCAAAAGGACTTCAACTTGTCTCTTAGTCATGACACATTTTTATTGAATGCTACTTTTTGGCAGTAAATCGCATTTTATTGCTACCGAAAGTGCATGAATTATACGACTGTTAACTCTTATCAAGAACTCATATTGGATATGAAGTCAATCAAACTGAGGTGGTAACTAGGAGCCAGTTAAGGACGCACCGTGCGACCCAAGTTAGGACAAAATTTAAAATGCTTGAAGCTTAAGGATAATCTCACGGAGGTGTAAAAGATACAACGCAAGCACGACTCAGTTTGTAGTGCCAGATGTGACACTATTGCATAGAGAGTAAAGAATATTATTGACGTCAAACAACAAGACTCATATGGCACAATAAAGGCGTGTTTCCAATGCTAGCTTGGAGGGGAGTGGATTGGCTTACATGTTCCGCTCGTTTCGCACTCACGCACTCCGCCACATGTGCCTCTCGTGCAATCTGTTCACAGCGTGTGCACAATTTGTGCACGGATAGGATGTACATATGTATTTCTATTTCCACGCTGGAGTGTATTTCGGAGTGATTCCAACAGGTGACCGCCACAAGATCGAGACGTGATTTGAGATTAAACCAAGGAATACAGGCGGTAGCTCATAAGGCTATTGAGGAACTTGAGTCAGAACAGAACGAGGAACACGTTTTTGTTATTTTGTGGAATGTGTAAATTGTACAAATCCAATTTAAATTCAACATAAAAATGCACTTAATTAAAAATGAATTTATCCCCAGTTTGAATCTCATATACAGATAACACTTCAAAAAACTGCATTTCATTAAAATTGTTCACAATGTTCATGTGATATCTTCATCAAATCGAAAGATATTCATCCCTTTAACCCTTTACCTTCTGACTTTTAAACTTTTGAAGAAATTTTATTCTCATTTTCTTAATGAAACATTTTAATTAATAAATTAACAGTGTTTACTTGAAACATTCTCAATAAATGATTTATAATAAAACATAAAACATGAAATACTAACAGGTTAAAGGGTTAAATTCACTTATATTGTAGTTGGAGCAAAGTGAACTTAAAATTGTTGTCTTCATTACAAAATTAATTTGTGGTTTAATTAATTTACGAAAAAGGTTCATTAGTCTTTGGAAAGAGTTCATTTAATCCTTGTAATTTTCATTTAAAGACAAATCTTGTTTTCAACTTTACACAAAATAGAAGAAAAAAAAATGTGTGTCTTTAATTAATCTGAAACCATGCAAAAGCCATATCATGTCAGGATGTTATAGTAAAACTAACAATATTGAAACTTTATCTGCATCTACCTGTAATGAAGAGCACCTTGGGATGCAAACCATTCCCTTACTCGAAATGAAATTATTTTGTTTGTCGTGTTATCAACCCCTAGACGAAGGATGATTCCATTGCATATCCTTATAAAACTTGTAAAGTTATTCCAACTAATTTGGTTTAATTGCTTGGAAACAGAAATTCATTTGGTCAAAGGGAATTTTGAAAATCTTAATTTCTTATATCATTTTTTTTTTCATTTTACAGTAATAAGGAAAGGTCAAGCTGAAACGGGCCGTTATCGTTTCCTTGGCAAATGTGGCGGATATTCATGGATTGTAACTCAAGCAACGATTATATATGACAAGCAGAAACCTCAAGGTGTTGTTTGTGTGAATTACGTGATTAGGTGAGTCCTTTATTAATTTTGATTAAATTAAAAATTACAACAACCAATGCAATCCCTCAAATCACAAAAAAGGACGAATTTTCGTCATATTATCCTTGAATATTTACAACGAAAGGTAGTTCTTTTTCAAACATATTTTCCCTTAAAGGAGTTTCTTTTATTGAAGCATAAAACAGTTTTATACTACCCGGGAGTCCTTAAAAAAAATCCTTAAAAAAATACGTAAATCTGGAGAGTAAGTGGAATCCTTTACTTGACCTTTAGTTGTCCTATTTACAATCCATTGCCTTTTCTTTAAACTTCTAGTGTCCTGACTCTGTGTTTTAAGGAAGGATAATGTTTTGCTGCAAGGATAACGATGGAGTTATTTAGAATAAAATTTTAAAATGCATTATTTTTTGAAAATTCCATTTTATGTTTAATTTAAAATGGTAACTGATGCATCTGGTTAAGCTGGAAATCTTTGTGGGATACTCCTTGCAAGGATATCGTCAACATTTCTCCTTGAAATTTGTTTCATTTTTTTCATGAGATCCTTTCAGTTCTTACCTTTCTTGAAATGAATTTTTGAAAAACAAATTTCACAGAACGTAGTACAAGATCCTTGACAGGATATTAGATCTTTAGTCGAATGTCCTAATCAGTTGACTTCTACAGAAATTCAAGAAATCATTTCTTCTAGTGGATGGTTCCAGTGGTTTTCCTTTAGTTATCCTTGCTAGATCAAAATAGTTGTCCTCGAGACAAAAATCCTTTAGGGACCTCCTGGTCTTCCATCCTCCGTATTAAGGGTAGGATTTAAGATTTTCCTTGTGAACTTGAAAGTTACTTTATCGTCTATCTCTTGTCCTTGCAATAATCCTTGGAAAAGTCCTGGACACCTTACATTTGACAGGATATCACGGAAATTTTGTTTTAAATCACAATCCTGCAGTTCACTGTTGATGATCAATCTGTTGGTGATAGGCCTTGAATCATAGAGGTCTTCTAGTAAAATGAGAAATATCTGCATTTCACAAAAAGGATCTCACCGATTTCCTGACTTTCGAACTTGTTTCAAAGTTTCTCCTCCTGTCCAAACTTTTAATAGACCACAATCACCCCAATATCCATCACAAGTTTAACCATCAGAAAATGTGATAAAAATTAAAAAGTAAAGGACATAAATAAAGGAATTACCAGAAGGTTTATCCACTTCAATCCAGTAGCGATTTTTCTGTGTTAACTTGTCTACTTTTGATGACATTAACTATTTTTGCACCTGTAAAAATGAACTTTTGCTGTTTTCCAACAAGAAATAGGGACTCTCCTCTATCATTTCGTACTAAATTCGAAAGGAGTTTCCTCCCTATTTTATGGAGTTTTTCTCATTTATCTAAATGATATCACGTGAAGTCACTTTGAAATCGTTTAAGTAACAAACTTCATGATATTATCTTGTTGTTTGTTGTTGTTCTTGTTGGTGAACGAAAAAGCTTTTCCTTCTTAAAGTAAAGTTGTGATGTTTTACTCATAAGAAAAGTGTTATTTAATGTTATGAAAGTTTTCGTTCTCATATGAAGAGTCAATCAAAAATGTTATAAACTTCCAGCACTGATAACTACGGGAGACTTTCTAATAAATATCCAACCACGTTGTTGATGATGATGATCGATTTCAGTCGCAAAGATATTTGTGATACCACTTTGAATAGCTAGTGATATCAACATTGTAGCAGGTCATGTCAGTGTCCTAATAAACAGGACAATGGCATTCGTGTGATTCGTCGTTTGTTTCGTCTTTGATTTCGATTCAATAAGAATTGATCCTGTAAATGAGTCCTTTTCTCCATGTATGTATAATATATCGCGTGTAGCTATGTTCAAGGACACACTGCCAAGGATTACTAGTATGATGGACAAAAAGTGTAAATGAGTTTAATCCAATTTTTATGATGATTCTACGTTTTCCATAGATACATTTTCAATTCTTATGCTTCAAAGCTCTTTTTTGAAGATGTTTTATGATAAAATTTTACTACTTTCTTATAATGCAATCCTTTCATTTCTCATATACGAGTAGTTTCTTTCTTTAAAAGTATTCAATGTCTTTATTGGTTTAGACGTTAAGACGCTTCATTCAATCAAGACAATTTCAAGATTCGATTCTTCTCATTTATCGGTTTATCTACATCGGATTAATCTACTTATCTCATCACTTCTATCTGGTGCTGAAAGTCCATAAGGGTTACTTCAATTTTGTCCATTTAAAGTACAATGTAGAAACTGTTGAAGACTTGAAGTCTTGAACACAAGGACATCTTGGTTTGTCCTAAAAGTCAACTGAGATTATTTGCTATGTCAAGAAACCTATAGATTGGGAACAGCCCCTAGTTGCTTCAGCGAATCCTTGACATATCCTCATAATTTCTGGAAAACCCAATCCCTTCATTACTTAATCCATATGCCTCCATATCCATATCAATTTGTGTTATTTAAATTCAAACATCGTCCTAGTCATCTGGTAGAAGGAAATCAATAGCAAACCTTAAAAAAACGGTTGAGCTTTAAAGCCAAGGTGTAGGAAATAAGTTTTCCAAGTCACGATTCAAATGAGAAAATGAAGGAAGTTCAAGACGAATCGAGTTAATTCTTTTGCTGGAAAATTGAAAATTACACCGGCCTAAAGAGTGAAACGTGGAAATTTATGAAGAAAAGACGAAGAGGAAATTCATACCTTCGAGATAAAAGACATTTCGAGTTCGTAATATCCTTACGGTAGGATCATAAAACATCGTGAAAACCGTGGTTCACTTTAGATGAAATCCTCTCCAACATTTTTATTTTCTCCATTTGTTTTTCATTTAACAATTTAACTAACAAATTATCCAATTATTCTACGTCATTTAACAAAATTAAATTTATTCAATTCATTCAGTTCAGTCAATTTGATTGCCTCTAGATGACAAACGGAAAATTCAACAATTTCGGACGGTTTTCCATTTTCTTCAAATCAAGAAACTTTGAATTCGTTTCGGGGAAAATGTTAATTAGAAAAGTTTCATAACAAATTTATCTCATTAACAAATATTTTGTTTTTAAAGATATCAATTTTTCATTCGATAAAAATAATTCGAAATTCTAATAAATTTTCACACAGTGAAATTTTCTTCATCCGCATATTTTTGCATCTCGGAAAATTCATTTTCATCTATTTTCTATTATCACGTGTTTATCTGTTTGCATTCTTATTGGCTACTAACAAAAAATGTGGGGCTATTTTGAAAAAAATTTCACGTCTTCAAATTTGCATAGTTTTTGAAAATAAATATAGTATAATTTGAAAATTTTCTTCCGGGGAAAAGTTTTTTGCAAATCCCAAAGTAGGGTGCTATCAAATTATTGTAGCAGTAGTCTTGAGTTGTACATGTACTAATACGAATGAATTCCTATAAGTGAACGAGAACGAACTATTCTGTTGCAGTGTTGTAATTTCATCACTCACAGTGACATGACGAGACCCGAATGAATGAATAAAAGAAACACACGCATGCGCAGTCACGATTATCAGAAAAAATTATTCCTGCTCCCAAGCCAAGTCTATATTTTATTTCTAATTTTTAAAGTTATCAAATGAGAGAACTACCTTTCTAATTTTATTGGCAAATATTATATTATCAACTAAAATATTTACAAAAATAAGTTTTTCCTCATTTAGGCGGGTGAGTATTATTTTTCTGTACTTTCTTCATTTATAAATATTCAAGGATAACTATTCGCATTATAATATAAAAAGGATAATTGAGGGAATGCAATTTTTGTTTCAAATACGGTAGTTTCTAAATTGTTAATTATTTATAATCAAAATCAAGCTGTCTATTATTAAAAACTTTAAAAACTTGAAAATTAATAATAAAATGAAAGAAATTATTTCTTAATAACTAATTGAAATGTGTGATTGTTAATAGCTGATTATAATAGAAAATTTAATTTAATTTCCTAAAGTGATATTAAAAGTGTATTAATTAAACGATTATAAATTATAAAATAAATAATTGCGAATGTGAAGTGAATTTTAACAAGAATAAATAAATTAAAGTAAATTAAATAATAAAAAGCCTAAAACTAAAATAAATATGATAAACGATAAGTAACAACCTGTTAACGTGATCGAGGTTGGTGGTTTACAATTATTAAAAAAATTTTACTAGATTTTTCAAACAAAATTTAGTAGTCATTTGTATTACAAAATGCTTTATGGTATTATGAAATCTATTCATTCTGTAAGATTTGTTATATAAACAAAACACATTTGAAATTTGGTTTAATTGTAATTACATCAAACAATCCCTTGCAGTTATAGATGAATCTGTAAAGAACATCAAGCAAAAATCTATGAAATTGTGAAATTCTATAGATCTGCGAAATGCAATCTATTAATTGAACTTCATACATGCGTCGTTAAAACAGTTTTAATGATGAAATGCAATGAGGTTATTGTTATGATTTTTGTGAAATTCATCGCGTTACTTGTAATTTTGTTTCATAGTTTTGAAACAGTATCTACTTATACAAATGAGTTATGCCGAGTTAAATATTTCTTAAAAAGGAAATTATCTGTTATTATTTGGACTATTACCCTTTGATTTTATCGTGTTACTATAAACGTTAATACTTGATACGCTGAACACAATGTATCCTCTTGAGTCACATAACTTTCTATTGGCTTATTAATAGGTTATTGATTTGGTTACTACTTTAGTCTCATTGAAACAATGTTATTATCCTTTGAGTGTCCTTTGAAAATTTCCCTTGAGATTGAATTTCCCAAAAAAAATTTTTATAATCACTTCTCTTTAATCCTTAAAATGAGAAGGTGATAACTCGTTCCTGTTGTCTAATATACCAAAATTTGTGAAAGTAACTCGTAGATGGGAAATATATAATCAAAAGGATATGCCAATTTGGGTAAAACCGTCTGCTGGCGGGAATGAAATAACCGAGTGGACATCAGACGGTGAGACATAATTTTCAATTTTCCAGCATGGCGTGTCAGAATGCGTCTCGAACGGATCCAGGACAGAAAATTCTCTTTAAACGACATGAATACCATCTTCAGGGAAAACCACAAAAACGACTCCATCCTCTATTACAAACTTCAGCAAAATGGCGACAATATCACATTGCTAAGGCTATCAATAAAATTGAAATAAATGAAGTAGATATAGCAGAGGCGAGGCGACAAATTCATTTCTGGAAAAGAAAAGTTCACGAGTTCAAACGTAGAAAAACGTAGATAACACAAAATATATGCAGACAATGTGGTATTTTTGTGTATCCGTTCATCCTTCCGTGCTGTCATGCTTCCTTCCTTCCTAAATAAATAAATAAATTAAGAAATTTTTTTTGAGAAATTACTTAAAGAACATCTCAATATGTCTCTCATATATCCACATGATAAACATGTCTTAAGAAAAAATCACTTACAGATTTTCATGTGGTAAAGACAATTTTTCTACATGAATGCAATAAACAATTTTCAAATGTACAATGTCTTGTACAACATCTTTGTCTACGGTGAAGAATTTAAAAAAGGGAAAATTTCCATTTCTTACGATTAGTAAGACAGGTCACGTCTTAACTACTGCATCGAATGAAGTCCACATACGTTTATATGTTTATACGACATGTGACATCATTGGATTATCCGTGAGACTGCAACTGAGTTAAAAATAAATTCATGAAAAAGGATAAAATGAAAATAGCGCGTCTTTTTTGGAATTTCAAACCGATACAATTTATCAGCTTCAAAAGGCAAAAAATTCAAAAAATCACTCTACAGCAGCACGCGTAGGGTTAAAGGGTTCACAGGGAAATTGTATTAAATTTTACACAATTTGGCGACACATCCATTTAACAGGGACATTCTTTGGAAATTTTGTAACCCATTCCAGTAATTTACTTGTATCCACATGGACACCCTGCACTGCTGCGTGATGTAACCCTGTTTTGAAAAAGATGCTTGGAATGCAACACGTTGTTGAGTCAATTCCATAAGGGTTGATGATGATGATGACGATGGTGGTGATGGTGTCAAGTTAAGGGTTGAGAAAACATTTAAAGTCACGCACCTTATGTTTATCCTGTTTCAAGATGGCGTGCTAACGTCAGATAAAATGTTTTCTTGAAATTTGTAAATCTGTCGTCTTTAACGCAAGGACAAAGCACGTTTCAAAGAGAAATTGTTTTTATTTTTTATGTTTTTAGTAGTTTTCAATATATTTGAAAACCATTCATAGTCACAGGTGCAAACGATCCTAATTTCAAGTTCTGACCTTTCTGTCCTCTTCAAGACGAAACTTTTGAATATTTTTAAATAATTTTTCTTTTCTGTTGAAATTCAAAACGAAATCCAAAACGAGATGCAGTTTTAAATGGCCGAAACTGAGGAATTTTCAATTTTAATTACTTTCTAACTGTTGACAAATGCATGTCTTAGACAAAAATGTCGAATGTCTTAAAGTAGAAAATCAAAAATAAAATTATTTCCGTCAGATTTTCCACAGTGCATAACAAATTTTCTGTTTTTCACGGGTACCTATGTATGTGGAATGCTTTATACCCTCCGAGAATCGCAACGTTTGGATGGATTTTGATCAAAGATGTGTCTATCGTTTTATCTAAACTGAACTATGCGATGGCTAAATCAAGTAATACTCAACAGCCTTTTTCGAACTGAAAATCATGTTTCCTACACGTTGTTTGATTTTGAAAATTTACTACTTGTTCCTTTGGAATATTTCCTCAAAAAAGGATATGAAAATTTATTGACTCGTCAGTTTGATGAAATTGTTCAGTACTTTACCATGTTTCCCAAAATGTCGGAATGAAATATGAATTTGATTTACATAATAAAATCGATGTGTTCTCTATATTTGAAGGATATCTCGAAGGGTAAAAATTTTATTTTCATTTGCTGTAGTCATCTGGGAGACAAATTTCACTAGTCGATTTAATGTAAAATGGCGAAAAATTTATTTAAAATTGAATTGCACTAATTGAATTAAAATTGAATTCCTCTTTGTAACGAGGGTCAATGTATGTTCTCTGCCAAAAACTAAACTTGAAAAAGAAAAAACAAAATTCATTTAAATGGATTGACAAATTTTATTGCCAATATAAACAATTTACACACAAGGGACACACGCATCTCTAATTTAATTTGGCAGAATGTGAATTTGAATAAATTCTTTTAAAGATAAATTGTTTACATTTAAATATAAAACTAATTGAAATCACGGAATTGCTGGTTATTCTACGGAGGCGAGAAATCAAGGCGATCACATTGAATCGTTATCAATCGATAACAGCTATGTAGTTCATGAAGTGTTATTAATAATAACATGAAGATGTCCGTGAAATGATAACTGAGACGTCTCGTGTGTTACACTCGACATACATATGCCTGTAATTTGGTTAATTTAACAACAATTTGGCGGTCGTGGAAATAACAATTTGGCACACAATAAAAACACGTACAGTAGGCATTCAAACTCAAAATTGTCAGTTGCGTGTCGTCAATTTTTGTTGATAAAATAATCAACATGTCATCGAAATTTTTATTTTTCAAATTTAATACCATGTGTAGTTTGTTCAAGCGTTTGAATTCTAACATAAATTCAACTCTATTATGGAATTAATTTCTTGTAAAAACAATGATTTTAGAGGCTATAGTTGTCGATCTTCTGGACCTCCTCTGAAAAAGAATGTTTGACGATGAGCATGATATCCCCTGATTGAAAAATTGATAGATATTTTTGACGTCATGTAGAAACGAAAATTTCCCCGCTTGAGTGAATCCCATTCTCCGGAGAATGAAATTCATTTCCAAGAAGCGGAGAGAAATTCATTCTGTGTTTGATCTACACAGAGTGAATCCCATTCTCCGGTGAATGAAATTCATTTTCTGCTTCACGACCATGAGGATTTTATTTATTAAGATAAACTGTGAAAAAATCTTAGACTGGCTGTATAAACCGGTTCCGAGAAATCTTGCTGATCGTCTTGGAAAAACAAGTTGGAAATTTCAAAACCGCACCTAGAATTTAAGAATTTTTTGACAAATACGCGTATAACTCCGTCAACATTTTTCGGATTGACCTGAAATTTTCTGTGTATACACTAAAATACATGTTGACTATGAAAAGTCTTACTGTGTATAAACTCTTAATCCCACGGATCAGCAATCAAGAAGAACTCTGTTGATGTTCAATAACTAATAATAATAGCCACATGATTCCCATGCTACTTTTCTTCCTGTCCAGTATAAAGCCTATCACTAGTTTAGAAGTTAACCAATTTCTCATCATTGAATTATCGGAAAAAGGGAAATTTTCCCTGCTAAAGATATATTACAAATGTGAACTATTAAATAGCTCCTGATATTAAAATTTAAATAACTTGTAAACACACTCAATAAATTAACATTAATAACCACAAAGACACATCAACCTTAACCATTGTCCTTTCAAAATTAACCCTTTTATCCTGACAAAAACCTCATCAAAATCCACGTGTCAAAATTTTATGTAACACAAAAGAAAATTTATAATTTAAATTAAAATAAATTGTTTTTGTTCTTGTATTATGTAAATCACAACTACAGATGTGGGGAGAAAAGGTTCTAACCAAGAATATATTAAACCCTAAGTGAACCTTTTGCTCATTTCTTTCTTTTTTTGTTTTTAGGTATTTTCAAGGTAAAATGGCAAATTCGTATCAGTTTATATTTGATGGAAATTTTAAGTGTGTGTTTTTCTTGTATATTATTCACAAAATTCTGCGTCTGTTTTTGTTAGTCCTGCAAAATATTGAGTTAGGTCCTTTATTTGACCTACTTTTCGTTGAATTGGTATACACAAAAACTGAATACAGACACACGCACACACAGATGCAGAAATATAATTCTGATGGTATCCTTTTCGAAAAGTTTCACTTGAAATTTTCCTTATCATTTTTCATTTATTACACGCACAAAAGGTGGCCAAGATGTGTTAGACATTTTGCGTTTTGTTAAAATATCCCCAAAGAGTTATAGGGATAAATAATTGATTATCCTTAAATTCATGTCTGGGAATGGAGGAATGCTTGATAAATTTGGAGCTAGTGGGATTAATTTGTGTTGAGGAATTTTTGGCATTTTCTCAAGAAATTTTATTTAAAATAAATTAAACTTGAGGAAATTTTTAAAACAATCAAAATGGCTACCATTAAATTCCAATCAATCCTGCTGGATCGCATTTGTGTCCACCAGTGTACCTTTCCTTCACAAAAACAAATTCATTAACCCAAAACCTGAATGTGTATATACGTATTTTTCATTCTCCTTGTGTTTTATATTAAAATTTTCAGGTTATACTATGAACATTTGACATTTAGAAGAAATTTTTTGGTTAGGTTTTACGTGGTAAATAAGTAATATAAAAAAAGGGAAATTGATATTTGTCAAACAAAAAACCTAATTGTGCGCAGAAGCCTAAGCACAAGCCTAAAATTTCCTTTTCATATAAGAAAACCCTCTTCTGCAAATGTATTGGTTGGTGCGTGTTTGCGTGCGTGCGTGTCCTATTTTGTGATTTTCGTATATAACATACCACTGCGCTATTATATATAACACCGACATTGTGTTACACAATTTCATATTATACAGTCCCCCGAAAATATCGTATCCTTACTCACGAAAATCCTATTAGAGCAACACAATAACCTAGACGCGTACTTCAGTATATCCTCCTCTCCAACAAGAAGAAACATATATATTTCATTAGTAATACCAGCTGATTTGTTGTATTTTGTATTCAGCCATGTTCATGTATCAGGGCATATCACCGAAAAAAAATTTAGGGCAGGGCGAGATATAACAAAAATTTCAAACGCATTAAAGTCTCTTCCGGCAGTTCCCTTTTATCACGATTTTCGAACAGATCTCAAGAAAATAGGCAAGTCACAAATACCGGGTTTTTATATAATATAAAATGTTTTACATAATTCTGAATTGAATTTTAAATGATTTATTGTTGAAAATGTGATTTTTTAACGATAATAAGTACGCAATTGTGAAAGTGATGTACATGTTTATGGACAATTTGAAACATTATATAACCGAATGATAAAATTATTTGAACTGAAAGTTTAATTTATTTATCTGTTAGTGACAGTATTTAATAATTCCAATAATAACCTGTATAACACCTCATTAACCTAACAAAAAACCGTGATTCATTGGAGTTATTATTGATTTAATTGATTTATCAATGGTAACGTACAAGAATGTCCTTTTTTAAATATTCTATTTTTAACAGTTACACTAAACAATACCGGCATTTTGTAAAACCATAAAATCCTCGACAAAGGATCCTTTGAAGGATGTGTACGAGTGTAAAGTAGATTAGAAATAAATCAATACGAAATCCTTCGAAGGATCTTGTGCCTACGCGTTTTTAAAAGTCTTTTCTGTGGTGTGGAAATCGATTTTTCCGAATAAAAATTTTCCTTTTAATCAAATTTAATTCACTGCATGGACGTGATTGATTTCAGGATTTGACAGGATATCTTGAAAACATTCCAATCATTCATTTATTTCCTTGTGGCACCATTTTGTCTGGTGTGAGTTGGTGACAGGCCGAATTCATTAATCGTTCTTCTCACTCTCTCACTCTGCTCAATCCATCTCTTTCTTTTTGTGTTCGGTATAATTGATGTTTTGACATTTGATTTGTTTAAGAAATTTCTTGAAACTTAAAAGTGAAAAACTGGTTCCATTTATATGCGTTTTATTATTTTTATGTATGTATGTCAGACAAATTTGTTTCGACAACTATATGTTCTCTTCATCAGAGGCAATTGCAAGTATTTGATTTATGTGTAATCGTGTGAGTGACTCAATGAAATGCAAAATTTAAATATCAAACCTACTGTTAACATCATAATATGTTTACATTGTACATGTACATACCCTCATTTTGACACTCAGTCAGTGTTGAAGTCTGTACTTAAGGCACGTGACGAGCATTTCATTAATTTTGAAAACATTTCCCTGAAAAAATGTTCAAACATTTCAATGGCACTCTTTATTTTCTCCGTACGTATTTGTAAAAAGTGCTGGTCCCTAAACTCAACATGACTAAAAATAAAAAGAAATTCTTTCTTTTTCCATAATCAAACAATAAAATTTAAAATAATGTTTTCTTTTACCTTGGCAAGTAGCCTAAAACGAGAGAAATCCACTCGATTACGCAATCTGCATTTTTGCGAAATGCTCGAATCGTGGAAAATGAAAACTGTTCCCACTGTTAGCGGCAATAAATGAAGGGCAAAATGGGGGAAAAGATACAAAAAGGTTCGTCCTTTTTATATTAAAGGAAGATGTGAATTTTTCCATTTGATTTTGAAAGCACACATCCTTGGAAAATTTAAGAAATTAAATTGCATTCGAAAAGTAATTCGAATTTTTAAGGATTAAAGATGGCGGTTTAAACTTTAATGATTGATATCCTTGTAATGAGCTTAACCCACAAAAAGACTTTCTGAGAAAGTGTGGTCGTGTGGGATAATTGTATTTTCGTCCTTGCACATATTAAATTGGTGCCTATTTTCGGTACACACAAGACAAGGTACAGAATACTTTAAGCCACGTGTACAAAAGGATACAAACCTCCTTCTGTGTCTTCGAGAAAATTTCAGAATATGTTTTTTTTTTTTTTTTTTTTTTTTTCAAAAAATAACATGATATTTTCGTCCTTGCCAGCAGAAACGACAAGAAAGTGAAAGTTTGTTCAGTGAAAGTAAACTTTTTGCTGTAACCAAAAACAAAAAAAAAAGAATGCCTATAGTTCAAGGTCTCACCAAGGCCGCATGCTCCATGCTTTTTCCCTAAGGCAGCATTAACGATTTTCCTTTCTCAGATGAAAGTGTCCCTCTTTCTCTCCGCCCTCGGAAAATGGCCTACACAATCGAAAATTCATTTTATATAAGACTTGTAATTGTGTTTGTGTAATTTTTCGTCCTTGTATATGTATGTCGAGCTCAGCTGTACCGTTTCAAAATGGCAGGGAAAAAAAATTTTTTTTAATGGCACGTGGAAGTTGCCTTCGTTGGGATGAACGTGAAGGCACGTGGAACCATTTTGAAGGCTCACTGTGCATCCCTTCGGAAAAAGAAGAAAAGAAGGTTCCTGTCGAAACCGGGTAGAAAGCGAAAGTTCTCCATTTGTGCTTTCGAGGGTGGAAAAAAATGAAATCAATGGCGTAGAATTTTTGTCTATGTGAATTTGTGGATTTTTGTAGTTTTGTATTTACATCCTGTTCCTTATTTGCAAGGTTTTGTATTTTTGTATTTGCATCCTGTTCCTTATTTGCTAAAATAGTTTAGAGCCAGCGACAGTGAACGCTGGAAAATTTACCCATTAAAATTTGTGATTTCAATGAAAAATTAAATTCGGAAGTTAAAAGGTTAACCTCATTCTTATTTATACTACGTCGGTATATATGTAGAAAGGTCGTGAAAACCACTAAAAGGTTTTTATCATAAAATTTGATTCATTCTCTTAATGTGTTCTATTTAAGGGAAATTTTTAGTCCTTTTTCTGACATGCGGGAAGGATGTGTATATACGTCATCATTATGATATAAAATAGTGGCTTCTTGAAGAAGCTAGCTGAGCTTTAAGATTAACTTAAGTTTTTAACTTCTCTTAACTTATAAGCAGCAACAGATTTATTCCAAAAAGTTTTAAAATGTCCTGCCTCTATGACTGCTTTCATCTTCCTTGTTTTTGTTAATGTAAAAACTTTCCTTCATAATGTGAACATTTAAAACTTGAAGACAATTTACTTAATAAGGCTTTCGCTTTATTACACTTTCAACTCAACTAAACTCAATTCAACAGAAGGGAAACAGTCTCAATTTGTCAGCGTTTTTGCCAAAGTGAAGATGTTACATTTTGCTTTTGGGGATATCCCTTGAGGGTTTGCTAAAATGGGATCATGTTTCCTAATAGATATTGGCGTATATCACTTGAATATCCTCTCAGTTGCTTTTGATAATCGATTTGTGATAAGGCTTTTTGGAAATTGTTGATGAAACAGCTCAAAATTTCTTGAATTTCCCATAGTGGTTACATAATCACTGTTATCTTATAGTATAGTAAAAATCAATGGTTATATAACAATATATCTCGAAATGTTGTATAACCGAATCTAGATATAGAAAAATTTCAATTTTTTTTGGATGACTTAACACTGAAGAATTTCGACAACATATCGTGTAGCACTTTAATTATCACTTAAATTTAAACTTTAACCACATGCTCCTTTTAACACTTAAAAATGTTCTTAATTTAATGACAAATTACTGAACCATGTGGTTAATTTTAAAAATACGTATTCAACTTTTAATGTCACATGGATTTTTCTTGGCCTTAAGAACATTTGAAAATCTTCAAAATCTTTTTTATTTAGCTTTCAGTTGATGTTGTTAACAAAACAAATAAGTTTTCTTGTTAATTTTGTTATTTTCAATTTTTTAAAAATACAAATTTTAACTTGAACATAGAAAAATTCCAATAATGAAAGCTGTCAAGCGTTGAAAAGACGAATGATCTCGAGCTAATGAAAATCTGTTTAGTATTTTTTCTCTTGTGCGTCAATTTCGAAGGTTATGTAAGCTTTATCTCCTGACTGAAAATTTAAAATCTCATATAAAAACGTGTATCCTTGTTGTCATTTGCAACAGATATCTGCATAAAGTGATACCTCGAGTTTAATTCGTTGCGTAACATTGCTGGTATGTCAATTTTCTCGTATCTCAAAGAAATTTTCTCCATTTAAATGCTACCTCAGTTGTTCTTGTTACGTGTTTTTGAATAAAAAAAATGTATTTATAAACGACATATGTAAACTGGTTTTATAGAGTGTATTTGTATTTTGGTCACTTAAATGCTACTTACACAAGTTAAATGCTGCTGTATGCTCAATTTTAGTCACTGCTTTTCTCTTCACTGGTCTTTGACTTTTTCGCCGGGTAAAAGAAAACTGTCCAAGAAGATTTCTGTTCGAGCGTTTCTCGTATTTCAAATGTTGCTCGTATTTCAAAGAATAACTGTGTTCGGTCGACGGCTCGTGTCTTATGTATCTCGTATCTCGAGGTACCACTGTATATCTATATTCTTTGAGCTGAGGTTTCACTCTTATCCTCTTATCTCGTTATCGAAGTTAGGTTTATCGGCTTAAGGATCGCGTTGCAGACCAAAGGATCAGTTCTTGGAATATTGGTAAATGTTTCTCATAAAATGTTTTCCTTCACCAAATATGGTCACAATTTTATTAGAAATCATTTATTATCCATGGTAATTAAAAATATAATAATTCATAAAATTTATTTTGCAATTCAAATAACATAATATCGAACAATAAGACATTTCATTTCACCTGTGCACATTAATTCAAAATGAAAATTTTTCACGTAGGTACTAAAATCGTTTCACCTAAAATTAGGTTATCAATATTGTGAAATTTATCACGGAATCGATTGTAATTGATAACCCAAATTGCAGCAATTAAGATTATAATCACACATATATTAATACAAATATACCTATATTACTTACAATAAATCTCACTCATTTAGCTATTAAGTTGACGAGCTTTTTGTATGGGATAACTTTCGATTTGTATGGGATAATTTCGAGTGTGGGAACGACTTTATGAATTTGATATTGAATTCACGAATTCATTGTCGCAATAGATAATCGCTCACTAATAGCTTGTTGAGCATTTGCAGAATCTTTTAAAAGACAGGGACAATTCGTTACATGGTAATTTAAAGTTCAAATCAGACACGTGTCCTTTTGATACACTTATAAAAGGATTCACATGATGATTGAAAATATTCAGTTCTGTGGATTTGTTTGTGATATCCTTATAAGAAATATATTTCAAATATTATTAATAATACAAAAATTCCGTATAATACACGTGGCACGCTAAATTCAACTTGATGGAAATCATTTATTCTATCTTGAGCAACTAAAATATGAAACAGTCAAGGATATGAAAAGGATATGAACGTGTTTCACATCAGTAAAATGTTATATACGTATAATATAATGAAAAGGATTATTTATTATTGTTGTGATGAAGACTGAATCAAAGTTTAGGACTAAAGGATATCAAAAACTATTGAAATATTTTGTCAAGGACACTCCTACCACTCCTGGAATGATAAAAATTACATCATCGTTATGTTACTATTTCGGGTGCGTTTGGTATTTGTGTGTTTTATCGATTATCATGTTTATATACTCAATAGTATCTTCTTTTATTGTGTGACTCTTCATATGTGTTCGTTTTTCATATCCTTCCCAATTAAAATTTCAAATTGACAGAACCTTCCACACAGAATTCAATTGACATCCTGAGTCCTTTTGATTGGTAGGGATAGTCCAAACTTTTTGGAATTATTTAAGGCGCTTAGATATTTAATTAAAAAGGACATTCGGGAAAAAATTTATTTGCGATACACACGAAATTCGCTGAAACTTCTTCGTCCTTGTTTCATCTTCATACTTAAGGACTTTATTAAGTTACCAACTGTTCAAGACACTTTTCTCATAACTAAAAATGGTTTTGTGCAGTGAAATGTTAAATCAATTTTGTATCCTTGTTGGAAAAATCTCATTCTTTTGGATGTGTTTCGTTAAATATAAAAGTTTAGATTTGGCAGTGTATCCTTTTACATTGACTTGATAGTAACTTGGTGGTTATAATGGAAAACATATAATAGAGTTTATCTCGTTTTATTATAGACTTCATGGTTAACTGAATATTCGAATAAAATTTACAATATTTTATGCAAATTTCCTATTTTCATTTTTTCAGCTTCTTGTACACATGTTCGTGGTGAATTTCATACAAGGATATTTCCGAAGGATACGTTAATATCACATCAAATATGCAAATGATTTGTGGGTTTGTCCTGGAATTTCTTCTAACAAATTTTGAAACTTCTTCGTGCGTGTTTAATTTTTGTTTTCTCATATATATCTGGATAAAAGTTACTTTGTCTTATTGTCACGACCTTAAGAATAATATTATTTTTTTGTCATCTCTGTGCGCTTCCGATTCCCACGAAAACCTCCGATATAAACGTCCCAACTTTGAACAATATTTATACGAATGATTCCTTAATTTGAATGAGAATTTACATTTCTCTGCTCAATTTTTCTTCCCACTGTATTATTGCGTTAAGTATTACAGTTGACTCGAAGTTGCACACATTGGTGCCGTGTGAATCGTCATTGCTACCAAGCAACAAATGTAATATGGCATTGACGATTTAAGAACTTTTTGTGATTCAATTTTTAATTTATTGAATTTTATTAAATTTGATGTTATTGATTCACATGATTTCCTAAATTATTCGAAATTAACTGCTTTTCATATTGAATGGAAGTTCCATGACCTGGCGCATTTTTAATACAAACTAATATCTATTAACAGTATTTTATTAAACAAATAACTATTTGTGTAAATATGTATATAATTATCAAAGCAAAAGCGCTTTCATTTGTAAATAATTATTAACTTCATTTCTTGTAACTATAGTACCATTGCATTAGCTTAATCCATAATTACTTGAAGATAATTCCACACAACACAACTGTTTTGTTCCTGTCATTTTCTTCTGCTTCTTCTTGTTTTTCTGGGGTGTGTACAAAGATATTCATTCGTTAAGTACAGAAAATTACTTCGTAATTATTTATCTTTAAGTCCTGTGGAATTAGAATGTTCACGAAATTAGAAATTTGTTTGTTTTGGATTTCATTTTCGTTCATTCAAGAATTTGTAATTGAATGGATCGTAGCCAGGGCCACTGGTAATATCCGAATCAAAGTTGTTTGCTATTGCAAGGACTGTTCAATTTCAAATCATTGAATTTTCATTGCTCCATTAATATTCGTAAAATATTTATTAAAATGATTGGAACATTTGAGGAAACCAAAATTTCAAAAATTGCTCCTTCCCCTCATGACAGAATGAAGAGAAAATTCATGTGGCTGAGTGCCGTATAAGTGCATCTCTCTCTTACAACGTGAAAATCACACCAAAGTGACATTCACCAAATTACTTCTAGTTTTCCTTTGACAAATTTTTGTCGATCCTTGTATTGGACGGACTTCTGTAATATAATAAAATAAAATTATTTAAATTTAAACTTGAAATTTGTTTCTCCAAGTTATAAAATTCTAGTATTAAATTCAGAGTTAATCTAAATTTTCAATTCCCTTATCACATATTTATCGCGCTAATATGTAAAAAAATTTAATAATATCCGCTATTTAAGTAAATTTGTGATTCTATTAAATTTTATTGGTAAAGTTCCACTTCGAATATCCTGTGCCGGAAGGATGTGTGCGTGTATAAATATCGAAGAGATCCTGAATTCTCTGAATTTCGTTTTGATAAAACAACGAATTAAGATTGAAATGAAAATTAATGTCCTGGAAAAAAACAAAATTGACTTGTTAGTCGTTCATGTTTTATTATAACATTCAAAGGAACTGTGTAATTGAGGTAAAATTCCTGCTAACTCCAAGGATATTCGGAAAAACCTTTTCATAATCTTTTTTGTACAAAATGAGGCTAATAAAGAAAACGGAATACATTCGTTATGGGTCAGTTAATGGGCACAAATAACGCAAAAGCAAATAAAATTTATAACCAATAATTGTTATTAATAAATTTTATTTATTTCTGCCATCGTCTTGCTGTGTAATTAAACAAAATGGCCGTGAATTTAGTGATGCAAAATACAAGTCCTGTTCACGTGGATTCCCCATTTATATTTGGGGTTTTGCACAATATTTGTAGTATAACAGCACAGTATTCCCTTCAATAATTCTAAATTTAAACTTTGTTTTCATCGAATAACACAAAACCAGTTTCGTAATATAAATATCACATGAATGCTCAGATAGCACGTGATTTTGATATAGAAATCCACACGAGAAATTTGCATTTGCATTGACGGGCACGGTATTTTTCTTTAATGATATTTACACCAGAATGTTTATAACTGACTCGTTGTTTTTATTATTTTTACTTTTTTAAATGTTGGTATTCCGTTCGAGTTCAAGTAGATCGGGGTAATGTCAAAACAATCTTATTTTATTGGTTATGCAAAATTCCATGTGATATAGCTCGATTTTCTTTCCTTACGTAATAAGTTCCAATATCATTTTGGATTTGCATTATCATTCTACAAGCATCTTGTTGACGTACTTGAACAATTTTTCAGTAGTAACTCGCAGAAAGCTTTATCTGAAGCTTTTAAGCTCATTTTCCGTGTGAAGTGCTTTTGATTTTTGAATTGTCTATTAAGTTTAATGTTTTTTGAATATTTCATAGATATATTTTGGAAAACATTTTATTTTTATTTTGATAAAAATTATGTAAGACGATAAGATATCAGCATGATAAAAGTAAATGTTGCTATCATATTTTGTCTGGTAAATTAATTAGAAAATTTATTTTTAGAATGGAAAAAAATGAAATTTCATTGCGAACTTGAACATAAGAAGAGAATTTTATTAAAAATTATTTTATGTAAAAATCAAGTTGACATTTGGTTAAGATTTTTAAAGCATTTGGATATGAGTTTGTCATATGTTTGGAATATATGGTGCCATATAACTGGAACAAAAGGTTTACATACCCTTTGGGGTTTTAGTTGTGATGTGTTTGAATGGTTAAGATGATCTTAATTTTATGCATGACCACTCGATTTGATTCTTATCATTCTAATTGAGTTCAAACAGGTCAAACTTGAAAAGTGTAAACCTTATCAAAAGCGTTTTGCATAAGTTTCAGTTTTGATGTTGTTTAGCATGACGAGCGAAACGAAAATAACAATACAAGCTTGGAAAAATAAACAAAACTAAACTGCATATTGAGGTGGTTATGGTAGAAAAGGTTCAAAGGTTTGAAATAACCCGATGCAACTGGATATTGTGATGTTATTTTGCTAAGGAGTAACTTCATGTATAGTTATCATCAGACGTTGCATTGCAGTGCTACTGTTATAATTAAACTAACAAACAGTAACCAATTTCTGAGGTTATATCATCGAATTATTGTAGATGTTATATAAGAGATATCAGTATATTCACTCTCCTGAATCGGTATCATGCAGTAGAAAGAAGCTAATAGTGTATAATGAAAACGAGAAAAGGATCACCTTATTGTGGATCTGATATAATCACAAATACACCAAGAAGATATCATGATAGTACCTCTAAGATATCGTGTGAGTATAGGAAATGTCGGACATATATATCCTGCATAAACGGCAACTCTTGGAAGAAATCAAGAAGAACTTTGCGGAAATTTTGGTGTTTCCTTGAATTTATTGTGGATACACATAAACACGAAGTAGATACGTTGAAAGTTATAAGGGATATCACATTATATCTATCTGGAATCTTGATACCACCTGAGGACGGACACTCCCATGAATGAATTTATAGTGATACTCGACATTATAATTAATGAGTTATTAGACTTGTGTCATTAGAAAGCCCATCAGTGTTAAATATCACTTTCCCTTGAAACTTTTAATCATGACCAGTGATCAACACTTCCAACTTTATATGCCTATCTCCCACGTGACTTCTTCGGTTAATTAAAAAGTTAACTTAACTATGATCACGATGACATAATCACTATTCAAATGGCCTACTTTCATTAAACTTTCGAGGACATAATAACACTTGTATTATTACTAGTTTATAAATACATGATTGTCTTTCAATGATTATTGAACAATTATTGAACATGATAAAATGCAATCATCAATAAACAATTCAAAAATATATTTGAACTGAAAAAGAGTTAAAACAAAAAAGTTCGATGCACTTTTAACATTTAAAAATCAATAGATATTTTTATATTTTTAACTGAAATTCGATTTTATTTAATTAACAAGAGGACACGCGATTCGTGTTGTATTCTCATCAAATACAGCACTTAAAAGTAAAAAATGAAAATAATTACAATTCAATCGAACTTTTGACAGTTTGATAAGTGTTTGAAAACTGTGGAATGACGTTTTGTTCAACTAGCATAAAATCATGTATGTGATTTGGACTTCGTAATAATTCCTAAAGCCCTCCCGCACATTACCGGAAAGCAACTGATTAGTGACTGGAATTAGTAACCAGTCTCCTTTGAATCACTTCCCATATAAACAAATCGGACGTCACACGCGGTTCTACTGTTTGCAAAACCGGTTTGTAATCAGTCACCAGCGGACTGGCATGTCGATTCGCTTACGACAAAGTATACAACTTTCTTTGGACATTCTGTAGAATGCTACAAACATAGCATCTGATATTTCGAATGAGTTTTGGATGCGTAGCTGCGTGTGCGGAGCCTGGTCGCTAACAAGTCAAGAACTGGTTTGTAAGTAACGCAAGTTACCAAAGAGTTCAGTGTGCGGGAGGGCTTAAGAGATATATTCGAAAATCCTTATTGAAGCTTCATGTAACTGTTACACAATTATGACATATTTGATTGACATTTAATTTTGAGGTATTTATAGTAAATAATTAATTTTTCTTCCACACACGCCAAGCACTTTCCGTGACACATACATTTCCACGAATTTTCGGTTATCCTTCAATTTTGCGTTTTAATGAAAATCTTTCGGTAAAACGTATTAACAAGGATTGAGAAAATTAATTCACTAATCCTCTTAAAACACGTTCATAACTTCATATACGAGTATGTATGTTGTTTTGATTGGATTTTGTGTAATTTCCAAAAAGATTTCAGGATAATTGAACACATCCTACAGGAGTACGATTGTATTTGTCTAAACAAGAATCAGTGACAATTCTTTTGAAGAATATCCTTGAACATACATAATATCGAGTAAAGAATAATCATGGCCTACTTCCAAAAAAGTCCTTATATTCGTCACAATTCGTTCCTTGAAAGGGTATAATTTCAGGCAAGTACAACAATGAAGGAAACTTCCTTTCAAACAAACCCTTAATTTACGTCAAACCAGATATCCTTGAGGGTTAAAAATAAATCCTCATATAAATCTAAGACGAGAAGTTTGTCAGTGACTTGTAGGTTTTACTTTTGTTTGTGTGTGTCCATAAAGAAATCCTTCAAAATAATGATCAGCTGACAAGCGGTAATGGACGTACAACACGCAAATGTTAAACGCATAATGTCGAATATCCTTTTCACAACGAACATTTTATTCAACATGGAATCCAGTTTCAAATCAGGATATTATTTTATCAAGGACATGATTTTTTCATTTTTATTTGTTATTTTCGCTAACGTTCACTTTTGCCAAAAGTTCCGGAATCCAGTTTGAAAAAATTGAGAAGGGTCCTATTCACAAGGATGTTTTGATTAACAAAAAATCCTTTTTCATGCAAATTTGCCAGCCATGTTGGAATCAAAACGATTCAGTGGTAAGGAAGGTTGCCAGCTGCAGGACTAAAAATTAAAACCACAATACATGATGTGTATTCTTTAGATATTAGCGTGGCCACGTGGAATGAGAAGGATCCAAGTGCATCCATCTTAATTAAGAAACTAAATTTTAGAGCAAATACTAAAATTCGAAATGGGAACACATTAATTTATTTAATGCAAAAATTTGTTTTCCATCAAAATAAAGCTTCGCAGAACTTTTTAGAGCTTTTCAAAAAATTATAATTTTAACGACACTTCTTCGAATATAACTGTTTGGGCGTCAATCCATAAAACAAAATGCATATTTACAACGTTAATTAGCATTTGTTTTTTCCTTTACCACTCAGACAGGTGTCACCCTGTAAAAATGAATTATTTCATTATCCTGAAAGGACTGAGTGTAACTTTTAAAAACGAAAAAACATCGACATGCCAGGAATAATGTCTCTGGAAGTTGAAGTTTTTTATAGTTTTTGCATGTAGTAAATTGAAAGTGAATTTATGACGACGAGACGTTGTTTTGCTAGAAGTGGCTTCACAATAAAACTACTAATACTACTTACTTACTAACAAGGATAACATTTTCAGTTATATCCCAAATGCAGCCGATGTGATATGTGCATGCATAGAAAAATGCAATAAAATTATTAGCCGCCACCGCTGTCAGGATGTGGTTTGGGGTGTAACCACTGACGAGTCCTGGTTGGGAAGGGTTTTCTTTTAGGTTTTATTTATTCGTAGGTTGGAGAAGGTTTTTCCCGAAGAAATATTGCATCTTTATTCAAAGTAAGTGTAAAGGATGTTGTAGGGAAAAAATGAAAAGCTTCGAAAATAAAATAGTGTCCTGACAGTCGTCGTGTAGAACAAATTGGTTTGGGTTTAGTGAATTGAATGACTTCTTTGCGGTGTCTCCAAGTTGAAAGTTTTGTGGGATTTTTTAGTGGAAAAATTTGATTTAATGAAGGCTTTACGATTTTATTATCTCATGTCGACACTTCTCCGAGATTAGCAAGTTATTTGTCTTTTATAGTAGTTTTTTTCTCGGGGTGATTTGAAAGTTCTTCGATGGTGTAAAAGAGGAAAGCTTTGTTCTTCACCGCATCTTCAAAATTTATTAGCTGTAAAACGAACAATTTCATGGATTGGCTTTTTCTCTTCTTGCAGAGATAAGTCACAGATTTTTATGGAAAAGGATACTCGAGATTCGAGATAAAGTTTAAAGGTTCATTTCTTATAGAAAATGTTTGAACTAAGATATAACAAAATTAAATTAATTAAATTTCTTTGGAAAGCAAAATATTCATGGAATAATTTCACAGTGTGAACAATGAATGCCAACAAACTGTGGCCACATGACTTGCATGACACAGAAACTGCAGGAAATTCTTTCACGTAAAATAAGTTTCATTTGATGACGTCGTTTCTGTTTTGGAAATTTCTGTAAAAATTGTGAAATTCACACGCCAACAATAACAACGAAACTACTTTGAAACAATCATATGATGCATTCTGAATATTTTTCCACGTGCAGGGATTTATGCGATCGATAACCTCTTTCGTTATGACGTGAAATTTTTGAGAAATTATATTAAGAAACCTTCGACTTCTATTAAGTTTATCCATTTTGTGGCTTTGGTGGTTTCATAATCCACATAATTTCCAATTTTCATTCCTGAATGATTAAAATGAAATCCTGAAGGAAGACCAGGTTCTGCGTGAACACTTCTCTAAGAAAATATAGGCATATGAAGAAATTATTGAAAATCCTTTCAGACTCTTATTAAAAAGAACAATAAAATTTCATTACGTAATAATATTTAATGTTTCATAAAACAGAAATTCTGTAACTTGCATTGAGATACGATTTTTAAGGACAATTCTCCCGTCTCCGTAAAACAAAAATAAAATTACACATAAATCCATCATTTAAAATGAAAATTAAAGGACAGTTTATTTGAGCTTTTCATTTTTAAAAAATTTTTAAACGAATGAAATTTTGAAAAATTCAAAAATTCTGAAATGTTTATTTTTCATTTGTGGTATTTTCATAAAACATATTTTCCATTAACAAAACATTTTGATGTAACTCAAGACACAAGATATTGTGTAAACAATCATTTGTGATTCGAGGCAGAACCACTAAAAGGAGAAATTTGAGACAAGACACGAGACAGATCATTAGCAGACACAGCCAAGACATTGTCATTTTCCTTGATTGGGAGATGGGCATAATAATATTTTAGGAAAATTTCCATGATTTCGATGAAGCTTTTGTCCTTGGGAAATAGGGATAAAAGCTTTATTCATTTGGTTACCCCAAGAAGAACATTTTGAAGGCGCAAAATGAAAATTAAAAAGGACTTTAATTTGAATATTTATTACGTAAAATATCTGTTATCCTTGTCAAAAAGAAAAAGAAGAAAATGAAAATTTGTAATTCCATTTAATTCCAAATCGATAATTTTGTATTTGCGAAAATTTTTCCGTCATAAATTAAGCTTCTTTCCGAAACTAAATTCACAGAAGACATAGAAAGGATAATAAGGATTTTGTATTATATAACTTTGACGATTTTAGTTTCTTCCTTTTTTCGTACCAAAGTTAAATATTTTTCATGACCCGAAAAAATTCCAAACAAAATTTGCATTCGCGATTTTGAAAAGATAAAATTTGGGGAATTTTTTTCTTTCTCAAATAATCACAAGGATAAGATGGAGATTTTCCTTATTTCCAACAGAAAAGGTCCTCAAATGAAAACCTCCTAAATATACCATTCAATTCTACTAGATACTTGGGGATTAACGTTTATCCCTCTTTGTGGCAATCTTCGATAATTAATAGGAATCGTATCTTCTAGAAAAAGGGTAAATTCAGGACGATATCCTGCCAAAGTTAAGAGGGATTTAACTTCCTTTGAAAAAGCACATTTTTTCGGATGCAATTAGATAAGAATGTTTTTTGATAAACCTTTTGTTGGAAAATTGTTCCCATAACTTTCAAGTTTTATTTGACGGGAAATATTGTCGAGCTTTTCGCCTACAATGAGCTTTCTTCAGAATTGTGTGTGCTTTTTGTTCAAAAAGCTTGAGGACTATGAAAGCCATTATAAATTTTAGCAATCCGTACTTGATCTTTTCAACGCCAGGAAAAAGCCTTCCTTTTTCTAATTACGAAAAAGTGAAGGTAAACTTTTTGGTTTTAAATTGGTCTCTTTGCCGCCACTTGGAAAACCACCAATTTTCATTAGTCCCTAAATTTCCTGTTCCCTTTTGAGATTTTTGTGTCTTAATTAAAAGGGATTTTGATAAGAAAACAAATGACTTTAATGTCTTAAAGTTTTCTGGAATTTCCCTCTCCTGGTACTTCCGGGAAAAGGGAAAATAATTTTTGAATTCTAATTACAAACACACATTGACGATATTTTTATCTGGGGGAACTTGGTGACAAAGGTATACGAAACAAGGATACAATTTTGTCGTCCTTTCGAGCACAAATTTTTATTGCACAAGAAAATGTAGAATTAAGTTTTTCCATGAAACGATATCAACATTTTTCGTACAAAATTACCTAATTTCTAGGCATATTTCATTCGTAAACATTAGGGAAAAAAATAAATAAGGCACACAAGAATAATTTCATTATAAGAAAATAAATGCGAAGACAATTTTCTTCTTAAGATGATTCTCTGTTTTCATCATGCAACCATTACACCTGTGCTGAATTAATATAGAAAAAGGTAACATTTCACATTTGTGCCAACATGCCAGATCCTTTCATAATCCTTTCCTTGACTGTTTAAATCTTTTTCCTCAATAAATATATTTTTATATAACATAGAAATTTAAAGATTATAAGTCAAAGAAGGATACAAGGATAGCTGGGGATTTTATTTCAAAGCTTCTACCAAGAAACAACAGAGGAGAATTATAAATCCAAAACGAAAACCCGCTCGCCCGATCAATTTCAATACGGTTGATCAACAAATCGGTCACTTCTGGGATTCAATTCACGTTTGACAGTTCTGGAAGTCCAATATCCAATAAACTGAATTAGACAGATCAGTATCCTTATCTTTACTTTGGATTTAGTGTGATTTGAAATAGCTTTGCTGGTATATCCTTGAAGATATCCTGGGTTGTGTCGTTTAGCACAATGAATTCTGTTATATAAATATTTCAGAATTGATTTATGTGTATAATATATGTATACTCTCAACGTAAAATTTTATTAAATAATAAATGAATGATTTACCTAACTTGAAAATAATGTGATTTTAAATCCACATTTTCCATTAAAGTTGAATTATTAACTGGACTGCAAAGGATAACGACGATACAACATAGTTCTCATGATATCTTTGCATTTATCATGTCAGTGCTATAAAGTTGTGTCCTGGTTTCCATAAGGGAATGTTGGAAATTCTATTACGTAAAGGTATTTAAGTGATATTGAAAATGATGCTAAGGTACGTTCTGATTTTAGAGACGATACAACAAACGTTTCACTTATATAAGTGACTCATGACGAATTCCCATTGGTAATGGATATCCTTAAGGATTTTCTTTGAAGGTTCTGAAACTGACATTTTTTATAAAATGGAAAAATGAAAACGTAACGATAAATTTTCAGTTCTTGTTTCAACAGAAAACTGTCACCAACCAAAAGTGTAAGGCGTTGAAGTTGACATTATTTCAATGAAATCTTCAAAAAGAAATGAAAAATTAATTGAGGGGTCAAGGAATTCATGAGTGTAGTGGTGTCCCTGTTGATACATTTGTATGAGAAAAATATGTGTCAATCAATCTGACGGCGTTAGAAGTGAAACTTTTTGTAGAATAGCAAAACTGTCAACAAGGAAACAAAAAGCGCCTGGAGACTATTCTCGACATTTTCTTTTTGTGCGGATTTTCGTATATTTTTCTCTCCTGCTCTTACTAGTTAGCGCATATTGTAATTCGAAAGTAACAATAAACAAATAGTTAAACATATTGCTGCAGAAACGTTTAAATCATGAATGCTGGCTGTGTGTAAGACCGTCCACACATGGAGCACGGACATGTGGCACACGGATAAGTTTACTTTGAGTAGCTTCGCTTGTAATCAAATGGGACTTGTCGTAAACCGGTTCGTAACCAGTTTCGAGTTCAGTGATCCAGTAGGATTCACCAACAACTCAAATTTTGGATGAGTAACTTCGTGTGTGGAGGCTGGTCGCTAATGAGTCAGTAACTGGTTGGTGACCCAAGCTATCAACCAGTTTAGTCCATTTTGAGTAGCTCCGTGTGTGGACGGATTAAGACACAAAAATTTCCTTACATAATCACGTGGTGTGATGATCACACTTTACCCGGCAAGAGTCCAAAATGCATAATGGACAAAAAAATTTAAATTTAAAATATTCTAAAATAATTTAAAAACAACAAATAAAAAAACCACGTAAAGACGTAAAGCAGAGATTTTTTTTGTGTCGTAAAATCAAAAATATAACAAAAAAATATGTACACAATTTGCTTGAAGATCACCCGACTTTCTTAAAAACCAAAAAAACTAAAAAAATCCATTTAACAAATAAATTACTTCTGGTTTTATTTTTAATAATATGTTTTTTATTTTTATTTTATTTTTCTATTTCGTAATGGTTTCGGTTTTTATTGTTGACTTTGTTCAAAGAAAATCGAAAGGAAATTCTAAAATTAAAATTTTTGGGAAAAATTTATGGGAAAAAATTTTCAAATACTTTAAAATGCGAAAATTTTGGCACAGCTTCAAAAAATTTTTTCCACTTTTCTGGTTTTATATACAATAGACATATTCATTTTTGTGTGTAAATTTTGCATATTGTTTATTTTCATTGTTTGTCCTAATAACACGAAAATTGAAAAACTTTTAAAACTTTTCCCCTAATGAGTCAGGTTTGTTTTATATTTTCATCGGATTCCTGGCTTTCGATTTCATTCAAGGCTCCAATTTCATGTTGGCAAATATTTCCTTATCCAATTTTCAAAACAACTTTTGCTTTCAAAAACCAAAATCGAAAATAGACATTTTGAATATCCTGTTTTTGTCTTTTATGTTTTCAAATAAACTCGTCATATAAATCAAAAATACAAAAGCCACAAAATGACGTTTGACCTCCGGGGAAAAATTAAAATTATTTTAAAAAATTAAAATTAAAAATTCATAAAAATTTGATTAATTCCATTCCGTGTCAAATCTTAAGAATTCCTGCCAAATTTTCGTGTTTAATTATGAAGATTTTTAGTTAAGAAAATTATCAAACAGCACCGCAAAAGTATTATATCCGGATCAGTCCAAGAGTTTAATCGGTTATACAATTTTTTATCATATAAAATCACGATTTTCTCCGTTGCTTGATCAACGAATCAATCAAATCGTTCACTTTCTTTCTCAGTAAACCTGAAAGGTTTTTGCTTATTACTTGTACATTATTCCGGTACTTTGACACTTTAATGTCTCCAAAAAGGCAAAAGAGAAAAATCTGGAATGAAATTGACTTTAATTCCAATTAAATTGTTGAAACGACAATAAAACCACCAAATTGAAGTTTCATATCATGTGATACACAAGCCACCATACCGAGTCCATTACGTAATACCATGGTCATATCGTTTTCGGTACAACATCAAAAGCATCATTTACACCAAAATATTGTTTTTTTGACCTCAACTTTAACAGAAAAAAACATTTAATTTAATTCGCAGATGTGGATATATTCATTGCGTAACATTTTCCCAAAGATAATTGTACATTTGGTCGAACTCTTCATATCACATGATAAATGTTTTGGGAACGATTTGCGTAGTGCTGGCGTTTCGTGCTGCATTCAATTACCTCCTGCTGACGAGAAGAGTGAGTTAAGAGTGTACATCCTGCTCTTGTGACAGTGGGCTCTTGCTGCAAATGTGAAATCAATAAACATCCCTCCTTTTAATCCTTTGAATAACCAATTGAAGTCTACAATCAATTGAAATCATTCCAGCTGTTTGCAACTCACCTCGTCGAACATTCGAGCAGCGTCTCGAAGAAGAAACAGCGTAGCCAGTTTCTGACCCCGATTCAACAAACCAGCTTTCAAAAATGAAAAAAACACGAAACAAACAATTCGCAGAATATTGACGAGAGCACGTTTTCACTGAGAATTCATTAAAAATTCGTAATGAATTCGATTGCAAATTTTGGCAAATTTTGGCATTCAGTTGTTGTTGTTTTCACTTTATTTTTAACAGCAATAATCAGAAACAGTTTGGTTTTATTAACTTTTAAATATTTTCTTTTATATAAATCACAAATATTCCGGCTAGCTTTCGCCGGTATAAAAAGGGGCTCGTCAATGGCAAAAAGCGTGTTGATCGCATGATCTTTAATGGTGAAATTATTTTTTATATTTTTTGGACAAAGTTTTGGCAAGTGGAAAACAATAAAAGCACACAGGTTCCAAAATGTCCACATTGCATTCTATGGAAAATGCCAGTCAGTTTTTAACCAATTTTAGTTGATTAGTCACTAAAACACAAAAACAATAAAATTTCCAAATTCAATGATTGCATCATTTAAAAAAAAGTTTATTACGAAAGCTGACTAGTCACCTGGCTTAAATGCTGATTGTGAGCTTTTTCGACTACCTCATTCCAGACAAATTAATCACCAGCACGTGGGTGCCTGGAATCATGCCGATGGCGCGTGATCCTCGAAGGAGTGGTGCGGTAGTGGTACCAGATTCTCTTGTCAACTTGTGAAGACTTATAAAATTACTGGAAAAATTGATAGATATTTATGACGTCATGTAGAAAGTGAATTTTCCCCGCTTTCAGAGAGTGAATCCCATTCTCCGGTGAATGAAATTCATTTTATGCCTCACGACCATAAATGAAAATTTTTTGATAAAACTTGAGGCTAACTAAGGAAATCAAAGTAAATCGTTTGATTTGATTAAGTTTCCTTGAGAGTTGCTCAACTTTACACATTTTTCATTTTCTTGTTTGTTGTTTGTTATCCACCTACACTTTATATGTGTATATTTGAATAACAATCTGCAGGTCAGTAGCCTTTCAACATTACGTAAGGCTTTCAATTTAGAATTTATTGAAAAAGCTATAAATAGGATTCCAGCTTTGTGGATTTGTGGGTTTTTGCACAAAGATGTTAAGCTTTTTTGTAACCAGGTTCTAATGAAAATTGACGTACGTTCGTTGAAAAGGTTTCACTTTTATTTCATTTTGACTTCTCAAATGCGTCTTTAAAGTTTTCAAACTTTTCATACAATCTGTCCTACTGTAATGAAAAGGACTACATAAAGTCCAGCGATGAGGTGATGACCGAAAGCAGTTAAAACTTAATTTACGACTCTGATTTCCATAAAACCAGCCTTGAAACTTGAATCCTTTTTCAGAATTTTTTATATTACGTTGAATTGCCTCGTTTTTCATAAGGTGAAAATTTGATTTAAATGAGGGTTACACCACACAACCTCCAACTTCCGGTGGATTTATTTTCGCGACAGAGGAAGTAATAAAAAATGAAAGTTTTTGGGACAAAAGGATATGCGACCCTTGAAATCCGGTGATAATTCGTTGAATTTTCATGGAAAAAAATCGATTTGCATTTTCATCCCCTGAACATGGCGAACTCCAATTTTGTGTAAAAGTTAAATAGAATTCTTAAATTTAGCGTTTCATATTTTTGCATTAAACTAAATACATTCTAAGAGTCTCCATTTTGTTCCTTTTCCGTTTTTTTCTTGCGGTGAAAAACTTTTTCCTTATATTTATAAAAGACAATTTAATCAAAGTTATTTTGTGGAATGTGTTGAAAGGATCTTAAATAAATTGAAAAATTGTTCAAGTGAGCTTTTAACATAGACAGAAAATTGAAGAAGTCATATAAAATAGATAAAGGTCACAACTTTGATCGAGTTTCAAGTTTCTATTCTGTTGTAAATTTTAATTCAATTTTTGCAAGATTTTCAATAATTTTTGCTTCTCTTTTTTCAGGGATTTTCTTCCAAATAACCTGAAAATCATTACTAGAAACTGCTTGGAAACGTCAAATATTTCTTTAAAAAATTATTCCAAATGAACACATTTCACATTTGTCTTAAGAAAATAAATAAGAAACACAAAAATTTTAAAAGAGACATTTACACGAAACCTTGTGAAAATATCTTTATCTGAAAATAGATTTTCTGGAGTTCATCAACTTTTTGTTTGAAGGGATTTCATTTTGGAAAATGGAATTTATATTTATCTGCCATTTATGCATATTTCCCATTTAGTTAATTGACTAATAAATGAAGTTCTTTGAGGCAGTAGCCGACAGGAGTACTTCTAGATCCCCAAATTGTTATTTGATATTTGGTTTAACTCTTTATCCGCATGAGGTACAAAATTGAATCTCTAAAAATAAAATCATTGAAAATAAGATTCTGGAAAACTGTATAACGAAATCGAAACGAAATGGTGGTCACTAATACACACAATCCTATGTTCGAGAATCACGAATCTGACGAATATTTTATTTCTTTATATTGGTGACCATGAAAATTACGGAGAGGGGTAACAAGTTTCATATTGCCTTTATATTTCAGTGAGGCTAATTTAATTTTTCAATGTTGTCACGCTGGTGAAAATGCCATCGAAATTGCAGTACCATTAACAAAACGGCGCTATTAAAATAAGCAATTAACCAAAAATGCTTATCAATGTCTGTCATTTTCTGTCTCCGGAAATGTTAGGAGAGTAACGAGAATTTTTGTTAATAATATAAAATTTTATGTCCCAAAAAAATAAATGAGTCGAAATGAGAAAAACGTTTCAATCACGCGACAATTTCAACTCAGACTTGAAGTAAAATTTAGACGATTTCATGAAAAACTAAGGTTTCCAAGGTTAAGTTGGGAAAAAATTTAATTTTAATTTATTTCACACTGTATTTTTTTTAAAGAATTTATCATTGCAAATTCAAAATTTTATTACCAGCGATTTCACTTTTTATTGCCAAGCAAGCAGGTTGGATTGGAACAGATTTTGTAGAGAAAATTTTTTAATAAAAGCTTAAAAAGCTTCTGGTACGCTTGAATGCCTCGAACACTTCCTCAGAAGGTTTTTATTGAAATGAATTTATCATTTATTTTAGATGAATTTTCGTAGGTTATTAAAAAAAACAATTTTAACGAAACAAGGTACAGCAGGACCTCTTTAATCCGAACACCGAAAATTTACCCCCTGTTCGGTCTAGTGGAGCGTTCGGATTACAGTACGCAGGATTTGTATGGTACTTTTGTAATAAAAAACAAATATTTATAAATATTTAAATATTACAAGCAATATTCTACACAAGAAAATGATTTTTAAAAACTAAGACGCGTCATATGTAGTTGATATTCGTTAAAAAACTGGCGCAATTTGCATTGCACGGAATTTTGTTTTTAATAAACGCGGGAAGAGTAGGCGTTCGGATTACAGAGGGGTTCGGATTATCGGGGGTTCGGATTATGGAGGTCCTGCTGTACTTTGAAATGATATTAAATTTACAAAATTTATTGAACCTTCCTCGACGAGAGATAAAGGATTAAAAAATTTTTTAATTAAACAACATTTTTCTTGTAATTAAAAACGAAAATTTTGTTTCCTACGCACCTGGATCCCGTTTCCCGTATCCAGTATCCTGTTGAGAATGTTTCCAAGGGTTAAAAGTCAAAATCATTAAAATCACTTGAGTGGGTTGTCACTTGTTGGGTTCGTATCATTACCCCCGAGAATGGCGTAAAAACGATGACGTACACAATTCTCTGTTGGTTTTCAAGAACATTAATAAAAGTTCTGGAGCATCCAGAAACGTTATATATTTAACTATCAAATTGCGGATGTTTATGTTATCGAAAGATCTCCATTTTGGATCAATTCGTTCCGCTTTGACTCATATGTGTCATCAGACTTCGACTGACGATGGAGTCACTTTTGCTGACTAATGGCACAAATAACTGATAAGAACCAAGAGGAAAAATAACAATTTTCATAGTGTGGATTAGAATAAAACTAAAATTTAAAAATTCTGCCCAACGAATAATTATGAGAGGATGGTACATCTTGCAATTTACCGCATGAAGCCAATGAGTCCAAGGATAGTGAATCAAGCAGAACATGAGAAGAGAGTGTTTCTCTTCTGATAATAACAAAAGAACACCCCGGATTTGCACTGGATAGATTACAAACTTTTCCCATTCAGTTCAACGCAAAAAGAGGCGTGTTATAAGTTTGATCGCTGCGTGTGTCGGAGAATCGATTTGGATGTGGTTTTCTTTTTTGTTTAAAAGAAGATTTTCTAGCGGTGGTTCTTAGACATGTTTTATCAAAATCCATTCAGCCGTTTCAAGGTCATCAGCTCTTTTGTTAGCTGTGGTAGGGTAGGGTAGGGATCTCAGACATGTGTGACCTAAAGTTTGTTGCGTTGGGTGGTTTTTAAATTTTTAATTTAATTGTTATTCACATTTTATTTATTGATACCTCATATTTTATTTGTTTTCAAATTTTTCGATGAAATAAACAGAAAATTTTAAAGAAATTTCAATTTTGTGGAATTCCAAAAGAAACTCGCGGCAAGGAAAATGAACCATGTCGCCATCTGGATATTTTCAGCTTAACTATTTATCGAGTGGAGTAATTTAATAACGCGCTGATACTGACCTAAATGTAGTAGATTAAGTGAGAAGATTTAATAAATCTTCTCGCCCGTTTACACCGCCAGTGCGGAGGTTTGGTTTGACAGTTCGACATTCTTTTGTGAAATTGTAGTGGTTTGTTGTTCTGTTTTGTTTCAAATCAATTACAAATCTTTCTTGGACAATAGTCCACGCTTTCCCTTGCCTCCTTTGATTCTTTTTTCATTGAAACTAAAATAAATTTTCAAAATCAAAAATCGCATCAAATAATGAAATCAAATAACTCACTTCGGAAACGTTGGAAGAGTTCTAGATTGTGCTAAAAGACGAATAATTACACAAATGATCACCGCTAGATGGTGCCACTGAGGCGATTTAGAGTGGATTTGGAATAAATGTAAGCAAATGTATGGTAAATCCTATCGCTAAATTTCGTAAATCGTGAGTGCTAATTTGCACTGGATGAATTGAGATTTGACAGTTCTGCTTTACTGGAGTGATCAAAAGAATACGGCCATTGTTGAGGAGATGGGAGAAGATTTGCAATCACATACCTACCTACTTGATGTATGAAATGTAGAAACGTGTTGCGACAATTGTGCCACATCGCGTCATACTGAATTTCGTCATAAACCGTGTTAATTACAGGCAACCGAAGCGGAAAATTTTAGACTGAATGAATGAAATAGGCTTTAACATGCAAGAAGATATTCACTTGATTTGTAACAAAGTTTCCGAGATCTTGTTACCAAGTCATTTGCAGTTAATCGGACGTAATTAAGAAATAATTCCCTTTCGGCTCCAATTGGACTGAATTCTCCTCAATGACAGTGCGTCTGTTGCATCTACGTGCCATTGCCCATGCATTTCAGTATGACGAGAAATGAATAATGCCCACTCGTTTCAATCACGAGTAAAACCTGACAATCATTGCGAAATTCTCTACAGACTGTAGAATATACCGAACGTGAACGTGAACGTGAACGTGAACATGGAAATGTAGAGAATGCTAAAGAAGTCGTCAACATACAAATCATCCGACCACGTTTACTTCTACTACGACGACACTGGGTTTTCTTGCTTTTCATCATAAATTTCAGGTTACCGGCTTAACAGCAGTATGACTCTGTATTATATGTAGAACCCTCTCAAAAATAACGGATATTTCCTTCGTAAAACCCAAACGTACGCACTTTCTACGTCGTTTCGAAAGTTTTCGCCCTGATGCTTAGAAATCCGAATCTGTTGTCATGCCATGCAATCTGGTGTGATCAATTAATCAACAGGTAAAAAACAGAATTCACGAATTAAGCTTTCATTGCCCAAGGGGGGATTTCTACTTTACTCTTCAATTCAATGGAATCTTGTTTTCGAATCGTTTCAGTAGCATTTCATGGGCTTGTTGTGTTATTAGTGAGTAAACCAACTTCGGTTCTCAGTCAAAATCCACGTGTATCTCGAACACGAACACGAACACGAACACGAGCATTTTTTCGCATCAACAAATCAATTACATAATGTTACCTCCACCACCATTACCGCCCCCGCTGCGTAACCAGAGCCACCCTTTCATCAAATTCATTTCATCGTTTTTTCGTTTTAGTAGAAATAATTTTTCCTAAATTATCTCCTCTACAGCAGCAAGAATTCCGTAGAGCAAATTGTTTCAATGGCTTGGCTCACACCGACATCGCATCGCGTCGCGTTAATGGATGCTGCCTGCTAAAAATAGAACCAGCGCGCCTCCATTCTGTCATTTTAGGCGGTTGAAGTATTCCACGCTGGATGCCGTTTATCATATTCCAATTCCACTGATTAATATTTTGCTTTTGCTGTAGATAATGTTCGAGTAGAGAAGTTCTACAGGAAATTGTGATTATATGACAGCATCAAATGCGAGTCCTTCTACATGAAAACGAAACCGGAACGTGCGTGTGTGAATCGCATGCGATGGTGTATGTCGTGTGTGTCGTCATTCGTCCGGGAGAGAATTCATGTGCGAGAGAGGGAGAGTATCCATTCAGTTGGGGATGTGATGATGTAAATTTCCGTTAGTGGTGGTGGTGTTTCAGCAGATATCTCCCCTTTGGTAGAAATTACATAAACTCTCTCTCGCGGAGAATTCGTCAGGATAAAGTTTTACATAACCAAGAAAACGTGTCTGAATTGAAATAGCTGAATTCATTCTACCTTCTCCTCTCTGTCGCACACAAACAAAACAAATGAGTGCGACTGCGATAGCGACAATCGCCCTCTTCAGCGGATTTTTGCACGCTCGAACGATACTCAAACCGATCGCCGGGGCCGGTTCTATCGTTGCTCTGCTTCTGTCGCCAGTTTGTCAAGTGAAACCTCGCGAAGTAGAAGTGTGTTACGGACGGTCGTCGTGGAATGGTGGCGTCCGAAATTCAGAGTTTTCTTTGATTAAAAAATTAAAACGTTTTTTGCATGTGGCAACACCACGAAATTCAAAAACTTCAAGTGCATTTTATGTCCAAAAATTAAAGGGAAAAGTGAATTTTATATATTTGCCTGCGAAACTCATTCGTCGAAAATCGGAAAATTTATTTAATCAAATGTAATTTGTGCCATTTATCAGCAAGTGCCGTTAATTGAAAAATGAAAATTTCAAAAATTTCAAAATAAATTCAAAAACAAAATGATTTCGTAATCCATACTAATAGCAGCACCAACTGAAGAAGAAGAAAAATAATTCTTTTTAGTTTGTATGTTTACCATTGAATTATTTTTAATTTCAAATCTAGTGATTGTTGCCTGCCTGTTTGAAATTGAAACATTTTTAATTTCTTCAATTTGAAAGTGACACAAAATATTTGAATTTTTCAATTTTCAAATTCAAATTCAAATTGAATTTTGACAGTTGCAAGTGAGGTGTGCGATCGATTATGTAATTCTTCATTATGTGCATTACCATCTGTCGGTGGTTTTTGGAAGTGCTTGTATGAATTTCAATCGAATTTTTACGAATTCGTGATTCATATTTTAGTGGGAATTTTGTTAGAATTTCAATCCGGAAATGTGGTGGAACAAAACAGTTTCTCTTATCGTTAATTAACATTAATATTAACATTCAAAGAGATTATATAATCTGTTCCGTAAGGAAAACATTCCAAATAATTTCCCTTTTAAACCGATCAAGAAGAACTCAATAAGCACTCACAAGTCACAAGGCTCATAGTCATAGTGACTTTTCATTTGAGTTTTATTTTAAAAATAAACTGCCCTGGAAATATTTTGGGGTTTACCTTCTAATAAATCCCTGAAGAGGCTTAAAGACAACAAATCTCTGAATATGCGGTTCCAGAAATACACTTAAGGTCTTGGTATTTTTGTTTGTTCACCAAACAGGTTCATTATTAGGGATTTTGTTCTGTCTGAAGGACTTCAAGAGTTCGTCTGTCCGTTTTAAAGGATTTTTTCTTCAAGTAAGGCGAGACATTTTGTGAATTCCGTTGTGGTTGAGCGATCTGGCTCCAAAATCCGAACAACAAAACGAAAACCTTCAGTCTAGCCAACGAGGAAATTCAAAACTAACAAAAGAGTGATCTGCACATTTACCCAGGTAGTATCAGCTTACCTGAGATCATTTGATCATGATTAATCTGAAACCCCAAAAATTGGTGTGCGGTTATTCGCAAAGCGATTCGTTAACCTAGACCATGTCGTCCTTGAATTCTATTTATATAAAAGTCCATGCTAAACCTAATGAACTTGTTAGGAATACCAAGAGATATAAGAATTCTATGGAAAATCTATGACAAATCCAGTCGTTTTCAAATCATCAGCACGTGATTTATGACACAAGAATAATTGTGAAGACAAAACGTGGTTTCTTGTTTGGGAAAAACGCAAAAAATCAAGCTTCAGTGAAGATCACTTGAAGACGTTTTGATCATTGAGTTAAAGTTGATTTTTTGGAAAATATCTTGAAGAATACTGATCGAGTGCTAGTTTCCTTGCAAACCACCTCAAATTTAATGTCAATAATCACTAGAATTAATTATTTAAAAACAAAAAAACATGAAATTTTGGCTAAAACCTCAACAAAACCACCAAAAATACCTCGACACGTGATCATTGAATTGTGTGAGACGCAAGTCACAAGTGATCGTTAAAATAACAGTGTAACGTTAAGGAATTAACAGAAATGTTAATTAACATAAAATGAAAAATGTTAAATAACATACACCGATTGTGAATCGAATCGAATCTGATGTGGATGTGATTTTAATTTGTTTTTATTGATTTTCTTAAATTAAAAACATTAAAAAATTTAATAAATTTTCATAATTAATCAAATATTTGTGGCATAACACGAATTTCGCAGTGATAGAAGGGCGTGAAAATTGTGGGAAGGTCGCGAATAAAAAAATTAATTTTAAAAATTAAAAAATTGTGTTTGGTTGTCAGTAAATTTTGAGTTGTGTAAGCGGAAACTGAGATTATTTAATCAGAATATGATGAAAATTAAAACAATAAAAATGTTTTTAAAATTAAAATTAAAAACTTAAAACATAAACTGGAAAATAATACTATGAAAAACTCATGTGATAACACAGAAAATTATATAACAAAATAACGAATTGAGTTGCATTTAGTTGTGCGCTAAAAAAATGCGCTTAAAAATGTTTTAAGTGTTAATGAAACGATACTTGTGTGATTTATTTAGAGCAGTTAGCTTAATTAAATTTGTTTTTTTGTTTCAAGTTTGAAGGTTTCAAATCGTGTTTTTGTCGCGAATCTGTCTCACTGCTCGAGTTTTAGTTTTGGCGATTTTTAATGAATTTTTGACTCAATTTTTATGGAGGTTTTCTGAGAAAAAATTATTCAGTTTTAATGATTTCCATAAAAAGAAATTTGTCACTTTGAAACTGAAACCTTCCTTTTATGGGTAAATCTCCAAGATAAAACGGATCCAAATAAAGTCATTCGCAGTGATCAATTTTCATAGGAGCTTTTAGTTATTTTGTAATAATTTTAAAATCCTCCTTCAACTTGAAATTGTTGGAATTCTTAGGATTTCTTTCTATTGTAATGAATTCAAGTAATAAATCACTCAAAATTTAATAGAAAATTCTCTTAAAAACAAACTGACAATCACAACTCAAATGAATAAAATGATAAATATAACATAAACTAATAATTAAATTAATGTAATTTTAATTCACGACACATAGTAGACAGCTTGATTAAATAAATGACAAATTATTTATTTTAACTTAATAAATCTACCTTATTTGAACAAACTAAAAATAAAAACTAAAAAACGTTTTTAAACTTATCTCACCGAATGAGATAAGGTTTTGGCAAAGAAATTGAACAAACCTGGAAAGGAATCAAGTGCAAATGATGTATTAAAAACAAAACCAACAAAAAGCGAATAGTTTATCTTAAAAACTAAAATTAGCATCTTAAGAAAATGTTTATATTTTCTACGCAATAAAGAAGTCATGACGATTGCAAAAGTTGCAAAAGTTAATCAATGAAATGATTTTTAATTTTAAATTTAACAATAAGAGGAATGTAATACATCATACTTGGAAGCAGATATTTGGTTTTGAATTCGGTTAAAGATTATTTCGGGGATAATCTTGACGATTTTTGTTTATATCACATCGTTTTGCGATTTTGTTGATTTTGATTTTCTTAAATAAATTTTGTGTTTATAAATAAATAAAATGAAATAAATAAAACAACGTACATATCCGGAACGTGTGCGTTTAACCGGTTTCTAACCGTTTGTTGTGTCATAAAACACACAAATTCGTTTCGATTCATAGTAATAATGGTGTTATTGATAAAGAAATCGAATGAAATTTGCATAAATCGAGAGTGTTCTGTGTGTGAAAATAATTAGAAGAGGTTTTTATTGGGTTATTGGGTAATTTGAATAAAAATTTTTGAAAAATTGTTACAGTGATATTGAAAACGACGATGAGATTTATTCGAACTTGCAATTGGATGCAAGTAAAGAGAAACAACATAAACAACATAAACAACAAGAGCAACAAAAAAGTGTTGAAATTAAAGATTTACAAAAAGAAAATATTCACAATAATCAGTGTAATACAAATAAAAAATTATTACAACAAAAACGAAGTTTGTTACAAGAACAAAAGCAGCAGCAGCAACAACAACAACAACAACAACCACAAGAACAACAAAAACAAGTTAATACTGTGAAACGTGAAGCATTATCACCAATTCGTAAACCAACAAGTGTTAACAATAACAATAATAATAATAATAATATTATTAATAAGATATCAGTTGCTAAATCACCAACTGGTAAAGTGATACAATCACCAACATCGCCTTTATCACCATTGTCACCTTTATCACCAGTTCCAACAAAGATATCATCAGCACCATCATCGCCAGTGGTGCATGTAACACCAAGAATACGTTCAAATAGTAACAGTGCAATAATAAATAATTACAAAAGTAATTTCAATAAAATAAATCGTTTACAACAATCACCGCAAAAGTTACAGCATAAACAACAACAGCAACAACAACAGCAGCAGCAACAACAGCAGCAACAGCAACAACAGACAAAGCAACAAGAAGATAAGAAACGTCCAAAATCTGTGACAGCTTCTGTATTCACACCTGTACCATTAAATGATAATATTCTAAATCATTCAGTGACATTGAATCAATTAAATAATATTAACTTTGGCAACAATAATCACAATAATAATAATAATAATCGTAACAATTGTTCACCACCGTTGCCATTTACAAAAGCACAATCTGTCACAGCGTCTGTTTTGACGCCATTATCGGCACTGCCAGATCTGGCAAATCGATCACTGTTCAATTCTTCCTTGGCTCTGTCATCGATCACCTCAAAATTACATATGCCACGTACTGAAGATATGAATAAGGGATTTTTAATGTTTCCAGAGGATAATTCTGATTTGACAAGTAAGTACTACTTTTAAATTTAATATTATTAAGTTAAACAAAATGCAAGTTTGTCAAAGGGTTTTAAGTGGTGTGATTCAATTAGTCCATGAAATTGTTGAACCTTCGGAAGGTTTCAGTAAACACGTCGTAATAATTTTCTGTTCTACGCACGCAAATTTTTCTGCCTAGGAAAAATTGACAAGACAAGGCGATTAAAACACGTTTAAATCCCTTGAAAGGTGTGATAAGTACTTAATAGGGATTAGAATACATTAATCTTGTGATTTACAGGACATAAACATCTTTCATCTGTTGAATAAAAGTGTCACATCGCTTTGAAATATGAAAATGAACAAAGGAACAGACACGAAGATCTAGAAATATCCTTGAATCTCTTCAAAGGGATGGAAATAAATTTTGTTTTCAAATCCATCTAAATATAAAATCTCAATTATACCTTGTGATACCTGAAATCAGATTTAAACTATTTCATGTCTTTCAATTCTTAATCTTAAAATCAAGACATCCTGTTCACAGAACGAAGTAATGTTGGAATATCCTTTTTTCCAAAGGCATTATAAGGGAATAAATGTGAATTTGTGATTTTGATTGTGAATCTATTGAATAGAGCTTATCTGCGTGTTCAAAAATGGGATTTGTCACGTGAAATTCATGTTCCTCCCGATGTAGATACAATTCCAAGATCCTTGAATCCTTGAAAATTGGTATCCCAACTAATAATTTGAATTTAAATTACGGATTTTGTTAGAATCTGTGATTTTCCGGAATGTTTAACGTCGAGCGTGAAATTTCCTTTTTTTCTCATCCTTTTGTGACAAAAACTTTACAAAGTTCGTATTCAATCAATGCTATGGGTAAACCCTTCAGGACATTATACTGTCTCTATAGATTTCCCTTTTTAACAAACAAACAGTTTTTAAGTAGGGCAAATTCTGTCGTCGTCGAATGACAACAGGAAAAGTTATCCGGAAAAGTTTCAAGTAAACGAGAATTTCACTTTCATTCAATGTCACCGGATGGAAATTCGATAAATTTGAACTTTTCTGCAAAATATATTCATTTTCACAATTAAGCTATTAATAAATTTTTTGATTAAATTAAGAAATTAAGACACACCCAAGTAGATAAACACAATATCGGGTAAATTTTCAAGGCCATTTGCGTTTATCAATTAAAGTAATGTGTTATATAACTGAGATAGCTAAATCTACATCCCATGATCGTGTGTCATTTGCTTTAAGTTTGAACAGTTAAATTCAACGTGAATGTTAATTAACACTTAATTTTCGTAAATTTGTTATGTAAACTTTGCAAAAATCCGAGTTAAAGTCAACATTCGAGCTATTTTCATTTGTAAAATTTTATTAAATACACTTTATGCGTACTTTATTCGAATTATTTCGACATAGAAATGATAAAAAAAGAATCTATTGCTTTGTGAATTTTTACATATGGCGATTGATAAGAATTGTAAATTTCGAACGTACTACTGATAGTGGAAAATTTCGTACTTTTACTTTCTAAAAATTCAAAAATTGTGATTTGTTTCAAGTGAAATTAGAACATTCAAAGAATTGTGAAATTTTCCCAAAAAACACAAACAGTCTGAGGTGATATTTGTTGAATGATGTGATAAATAAACTAACACGCGAAAATTAATGAATGATATCTCCATGTGGCATTATTTGCTTAATGTTAGTCATTGTGATAATATTCATGAATAATGATAAATTTAGCTTGAACCTAAAACATTCCACCATGTGTTTGGTTTTATTTATTTTATCGAAAACGTGAAAGTGAAACAGTTTGCCGGATTTAGGTCAACTTTTTTCCATCAGCATTAAATCAGTTTTGATGAAATTCATTATGAATCCGTTCCATGTCAAAGACCGCATCCATTATAGCTCCATTAAAAATTGTCCATTACTTCAGGATTTCATTGGATAAACTCGTGTTAATAGAATACAAAGCAGCCCCCAAAAACGTTTCAACCATAAAACTTTTCCATCCTCAAAAGTCCATTATAAGATCAATAATAATAGACCAAAGTGTTTCATGGGTAAATACAAAAATTAAATATTAAATAAAATTTTTCAGTTTCTTAACATTAAAAGCAACCAGAGCGAATTTATTTAGTCCGCCATGTTTTTGTAGTATTGTTAAACACTAGTATTGTTGCTGTTGTACTATTGTTATATGAATTTAATGTTAAAACGTGTCATCATATATGTCACAGTTTAAAGTAAAATATTTTTTTCGTATCGATTTCAAGGGATGACTTCTTGCTTGGTTGTGGTGAGGGATGTACGTGAGGGAAATTCATGATTTTATCGAATAAAATATCGTTTTTCCGTGAAAATTGCAATGTTCAATGTGTCTCTGGTTAAGTGCAAATGTGTGTTTTTAATCCCTTTGAAACATCTGGTTGAACGGAAGTCGGTAAACTTTGTTCAATCAAAGGTAAATTGCTAACATTAACAACAAATTCAATAACACAAGATCAGTTTAAAATTGTTTGTTAGTATTTTCAGTACATGTTTGACGTGTTAATTTTAAAAAAGAATAGCTAAGTAAATAAATACATGTTTACTTTGGACAATTTCGAATTTAGACAAACGAGCGTCTTAAAGTGTTTCTGTGGAAACCATCAAAACTTCGCGTTAGTTCATCAATCAAATATGACGCAAACGGCAAAATGTCATTGCAAAATTAGAATAGATCGTCACAATAGATGGTCTGTATTATATGATGATGATCATGACGATGGTGATATGTATAAAAAAAGTGTAGTTAATTGATACGATATCATGTTGACATCTGGAACGAATTGAAGCAATTTTCTGATAGAATTCGATTCTGACATATTTTTGGTTAGCAACATTTTATTTTTTCAAATGATTTTTATCATTAAATGTCGACTGTAGACATTCGAGGGTTAAATAACCGAATAAAACAAATCAAAACGTGTTATGTTGTCTTAAGTCGAATTCATGCTAAAACTTTGTTACCTAATCCAATAAGTATATAACTCTGTTAAAGCTGTTATCATATCCGGACAAACGTAATTCATGTTTTTTCTTTATAAAATGACGTCCTTATCATTTTACATACATTGAAAGGTTTTGTACAACGTTAAGTATAGTGTTATCACATGAATATCAGTTTGATGTATTCCCTTGGTATTTCGAAACCATGTCAACATCGTTGAAGACCTTTAATCAAAAATTGTGACGCTTGGCCATAGATCAGGCGACATAGAGAACGTCTACTTGAAATTATCACAAAGATACATCACGAATTGTGATTTGTGTATTAGGTCAGTCACACTTTTAGTGAAATTTCATGCAAAAATATATTTTCATCTTTAAAATGAAAATGAATCCAACACAGGCACGTGGCAACTGTTTCAGTTTGTGGTTAAAATTGAAATGAACTTCCAATTGATTTCACTTAAAAATTCAATTATTGCCTTTGAATTGATTAAAGGAAATTTTCAAATTTATTTATACAAACACATCTTGTTGTTACTGTGGTTGTAGCTTTAATTCTGGGTAAAACGAAACGAAAGAAATTTGAAATAATTACAGGAAATGGTAATCACTGCATTCATGTGTCTTTTATTCAAATAAGATTGTCTTAGATCTACTTGAAGTGCACTTAAATAGATATGTGTATGAAAATATGAGATGCACATCATCTTAACCTTAACCTTGTTATTTCGAAAAACATGAAAAATTCATTTGGTGCTGGTACCACTATTAGATTGTATTAATTTTCACTTTCATCAATTTCAACTGTTGATTCTTGTACCAAAAATCGATTGAGCAGGAATGAAACAAACCCACATTTCGAATATGTACAAGCTATTAATCATTGTTCACGTTCACAACTTCAGATTTCTTGTATATCCCAATGTCATACAAAACCCGTACATGTGCTACAAGATGTCTATATCATCTACAATACAACACAACACAAAATACCCATCCATATAAGTGTGCAATGAAGCTTTATCATCTCACGGTCTGATGATCTATTATAAATCATCAGAAGCTGTTGTGTGTTTCTTTTTGTAGCCACTTCTCTTATATAATATCGTAATTAAGGTTTGAGTGTGACACACTTTTCTTATTTATATATTTTTATTTTTATTTTATTTTCTTTATTTTATTTAAATGCAAAAATGTATTTGATGTAATTTAACGTGGTGGTTGTCTCTTACATCTGGTGGTCCATTACATTGGACGATAGAAATTGTTTACAACAAAATGTTGTTATTATTTTTATAAAATCTCTTTTCTTCTTCTTTTTATATTTTGTTTACGTTTACATTTAGTCTCAATTGAATTTGCAATTGTAAACAAGAATAAAATAAATTTTTGTGTATTGAGTTGAGAGAATGAAACACAATGAAAATGTTGTATTTACGTAAATATTTGATTACGGAACGCTGTTATATCATAATGAAGATTGAAATATCTTCTTACATTGAGTATATTCTTAAAACAAAGTTTGTCTTATTGTTAGTTACTCAACTAGATACATGATAATTGTTATTATTTGTTAAATTCTTTCAATGAATTAACATGCTTCAAGTCGTTTTTAAATGCATTATGAATTTACGTAGTTATAGAATTTCTTGAATAAATCATAAGTAACATGAAACTTGTTCAATTTACACGTCTTCTTACTTACCGTCCGATATCAAGTGTTTTTTTGAAATAATCTAGTAGTCAAAAATCACATGAAACAAATGAAATGCTGAAAATATTGCAATAAATACTTTAATTTGTACCTGCTCCTAAAGAACCATAAAACTTTAAGTTTTATTTTATTCAAGAAAAATAAGACAAAATCCCCAAGATTTATGCGACCAGTCGATTGTTGTTTAATGTTGGTAGTTGAGAGAACTGTGTGGTTAAATGGTCGTTACTATTGAGAATAATGTCCGAAAATAAATACAGACCATTACGACGGACAGTGCTACTGAGTTCGCTACACGTCCAAGAGATATATCCGTTTATTCTTTAAGCTTTGATAATCCGAAGTGATAAAGTATACACCTGGCTAAGTTGAAATGTACATTTTTATTCATCAGTTACGAATTAAATATTTATTGTTCGATTTTAGAAAAGGCCATTAGAGATGAAGTAGAAGTAAATTTCTAGACTAGTCTCAAATGAGAAAACAAAAACAGAAATAATTCGAGCATTTGAGGTTTAGATGTTAATAAATCACATGCGAACCATATTTTAAATGAAAACCTTAAACATGTTAATCAGTCGGTTTGATTTAGATCTTTAAATGCTGCGAATTACATTCAATTAAAGATGTAAATCACATTAATTAAGTTGTGTAAAATTGAGATATAATTCGTGAGGTTGTTTTATTATCATATTAACGTTTAACAAAAACATAAAAACAAACTTGCATTTTATTTTGTTTTAAGAAGTGAAAATTTCAAAAAATTTCAAAAAATTTCCTAAAATTATTTATTTGAATTTCTTTTTTTAAGTGCTTAAAGAAGATCCTGACGATCTTACACATCTGGCACCAACAGCTGGTGATGCATGTATACCATTAGATGACACAGCTCCACTGTTTGGGGAAGTGCTTGAAGGTCTTATCCTAACAGATTCATATGGAACATTATTACCAGATGATATAAATTCATTGGACTCACAACATAGTACTGGTAATAATGGAAAAACTCATATAGATCCATTTATAAATTATCGTGACGAATCAAGCGATACAAGCAATTCACCGCATTTACTATCACCTGGTGGAGCATCAAAGGTAATTTTATTTGAAATCATATCATGAAATCATTTAATATATTTTAATATTTTTATTTTAGAGCCCTGAAGCTAGTAGTTTACCATCATTATGTAGTCCAAATTCATTAAGTCAAGAAGACGAATTTGCATTTATGACGATGAATATCCAAGATGATATAGATTTATCAATGCGTGCTCCATATATTCCAATGAATGAACAAGATGATTTACCATTACTAACTGATGATCTTATGTGGAGTGCATTTTCTGATGATATAACCCTTCATAAAGATGCATTACAAATTGAAAATATTAAAAATAATAATAATAGTGCTAACACGAATGCAACAATTAGTAATAACAACAATAGTAGTTTGAATAATAATTGTACAACAACCAGCAACAACTCATCATCAACATCATCGACTACAACAAATTCAAATATATCAAATACAGAATCAAGTCTAGCTGCACTTTTATGTGGTAATATATCAATTCAACAACAGCATCAACATCATCAACAACAGACAAATCAAGATTTATCAGATCATCATTCGAGCGACGAGAAGAAATTTAAAACAATTATTAGAGATGATAATGAACAATTAGTGGATCCAATTGATGCTTTCATAAATAATAAGAGTAGTAAGTTCAATTCAAAATAATTGAAAAGTTTATAAAGAAAATCACTCTTTTTATATTACATAAGATTTTCCTTGAAACTGAAAATTATATCTTCCAATTTCATCTTTTCGATTTCATTTGAGTTCATAACAAAAATAATTTTCCACCGGCATCAGCTGTAAATTCAACAAAAACTTTGTTTCTATTTTTAACAAATATTTATATTTGGGAATGATTGCCGCCTCGCGGAATCGTTTTTAGTGAATTTTCAATGTTTCCTATTTGAAGAAAAAAGAAAACGAAAAAATTTTAAAAAATTTTCCGGAAAATAAAAAATATAAAAACAATCTATTTTTAAATATCATCATTGGAGCGTGTTTCTGTTTGTTATTTTTTTTCAAATGTTAAGAAATTTTAAAAAACAAAATAAATTTCATGACATTTCGATTCACAAACAGAATTATGCAACAATTTTTTCAAGATTTTTTCACTTATTTTTTAAAGAATAAAAAAATTTCAGATGTTTATCATGAAGATAAAAAAGTAACATTTAAATTTCATTTTGTTTAAATAAATTTTCAAGTACGAAATACCAGGCAAGATTAATTATTATTTAAATTTTTTAAATGTACAATACAGGAGTTGCTCTAACAGTTTGGGTGTTTTCATAATCCACAAACTATATCATATTAAAATAAGATTTTCTTTATTTACTTCTAAAATAAATAAAATTTATTTTTAAAATATTTTAGAAATATAAATTAATCACTTCTTCCTATGTTTCTCAATCAAATAGCGAATTTAGAATGCTGGACAATGAATGATTTGTTACAACTAAATACATCGACAACAGCACAACTAAATCAAGAACAAACAACTATGCAACCACAAAAACAGAATATAGTAATAAATGAAGTAATACCGACAACGCTACATATACCAATTGTAAGAATAAATAATCCAAACAAGAAATGTAATGGAACTAAAGGAATTATAACAAATAACAATTCATCGCATAATAATAACAACAACAGCAACAATATAATAAATAGTACTGCGAATATCAGTACAACACCAATGACAATTGTATATAGTAACAGCAGCAACAATAAGAAATTGACAACAAAATTATTAAATGCATCGATAACAAGTAATAATTTAACAAATAATAATTACAATACCATAACTACGACCAATTCAAATATGACCAATAACCACATTCAAAGTACTAATGGCAGTAATTGTAACATAACGACTACCTCAAATAGCAATAAACGTCCGTCAAATGTGGCCTCATCAATGGATACAAAACGTGTTAAAGGTGCTCAAACAATTGAAATCCAAGCATCACCGCAGCTATTACAACAATTGATGGCACCAACGCCACAACGTCAGAAACATAAATCAGCATATGATAAGCTACAATCGAATCGTTGGAATGCTGAAGGTTGTGGCGGTGGTGGTGGACAACAACCGAATGGTCTACCACCTCCTGCATCAAATTCGGTTTTGAAAAATCTTCTTGTAAGTGGATGTGATGTAAGTGCTGGATATGTTTGTATAAGTCCCATGAGACCTAAGAAAACAGCTAAAGCATGAAATATATATATTGTATAAAATACAAAAATTTATAAATTAAAGTTGTTTTAGTTTTTATTTTTTAGTTAGGTTTTGTTTGTTTTTAATTTTTGTAAATGAATCGATTTAGTTTTATTAATATTATTTTATTTTATCTTATTAAATCACAATAAGTTTTGCATATTCATATGAATGAAAACAAATATTACATAAAGTGAATATCTGTTGTAAATATGTTTTTATTTAAAATACATATACATAATGTTCTGTATTTGAAAATAAAATATAGAACAATTACAAAGAAATGATAAAAATTGTCTTAAATAACGATAATATTGTACTAATTTTTTTTACTGTGATAAAATGAAGAAAAAAATATTAAATATTATTTTATTGTTTTTCTATGAAAAATTTTTTAAAACAAATCAAAAAAACTGTAAGTGTATATGAAGTGTAGAAGAAGAATTTTATTTTCTATTCTAGTGTTCTTCTGATTGCTTTGAACAGAGATAATGTATTAAAGAAAAGTTTAAAACAATCTTCAAACGAAGAAAATTATTTAATTTGTTTATATTATTTTATTTCAATGACAAAATACTACATTCGAGAACAGTAACGAATAATTTAAAGAAATGTATGTATATTTATTAAGATTATTTTTCGTTCTCTATATGTTAAGTTGAACTTAAATTATGACAATTTATTAAGAAAAGAAAAAGATGAAGAATAAGAAGAAATAATTTTAACCAGCTAATAATGAATAATGTAAATATTGATGAATTGAACGAAAAGTTATAGAAACTATAAAAATCGATATTATATGAATGATGTGCTTTAATATAGGAACTTTTCCGAAAAATTATACTATTCGAAATGAAGAAAAACAAATGAATTATGTAAATCGTTGTAAGCAGCAAATAGAGGCGAAGCAAATGAAGCGAAATTGATTAGATTTAAAGATTTTTTAAGACACATAATTAATTCTTTTAAATTAATCCTATATGCGAACGAATGTTATTTTATTGTGCCCTTAGATGTTAACCTTAAAAATTGTGGATCCTATTCATGTTATATAAAGTAACCAGTAAACTGTTTGAAAAGTCTGAAACAATACCTCAAAATTGCAATTTGTTGGTGAATTCAAATAAAACCCTACCTTATAGATAATCCCACCAAAATCACTTGAATTTTCCTTAAATATTAAGGATTTTATCTCATCTTATGTAAAAATAATGTATAGCGAAAACGTAAAGAAACTTTATTTTTTAATAATATATTTTTAAAAAATTGTTTATCGTGTTGAGTATAAGTTTTCGGAAAAATTAATAAAGGGGTAGGAAGATTATTTTGAAATGAATAATTTCGATACGAACTGAAGAGGAAAAACAAAACAAAAAAAAAAAAAAGTAAGAAAACAAGAAACGTGATTCGAAAATAAATCTTTTATCTAAAATCTTTTGATTTTATTTTAGTTATTAAAATCATCTTCACAAGTTCCATTTAATTTCATTCATCACAAAACCATTAAAATTTTGCCTTTAGTTTCGCTAAATATTTTCATGATAACTATTCTTAACTAGAAATTTGTGGAAAATACAAAAAATTCTTAAAAACTTTTGATGTAGACAAGAAACTAGTAGAATTCGAATTTGATCATAACTTCTTAAGAGAAACCACCAAAGTCAGCGTTTTTTCTATCACTTACATTTATAACGAGAATAATGCAACAATCAACTGCACATGATTCGTATAAAAACCGAAGTGTCACAAAGGTATTACCTTCAGGATATCTTAAATACTATAATATATAATTACATTCAGCTTTACTTCAGAAGAGAGAAGTAAATGAATTTGAGGATTTGGAATCATGTGGTAGTTGAAAGTCAAGAATAAGGTTTGGTTAGATGATATTACACACATACGATGGAATGTTTACAATCTGTAACCATGTTGCCTTACTCTTGTTCATATTTGACTTAACGGTTTTTGATAATTATCTAAATATAAAATTCTAAGTGTTCTTCCGGAAATACAACTACCTCACAGATTTCAACAATTTACCTAAAGAAGCAAAATATATTAAATGAGTTGAACATCACCTCCGGATTATAATGAATTTCTGGTGAAATAGATTTTACATTATGCTATAAGTATCAAACTATTCTATTTCTTTCGTTTGTATATCTTTTATGTTCCCTTTTCGATAAAATAATAATGATAAAAGATAATGTTTGTCATTTCACTAAATGAATAAACAAATAACGTTCAGTTTCGAACAATTTACGGAAATTTAAACGTTTAGTCTAGTGTTGGACTGTGTGTTAACGCAATTAAAGAAGTACTATGTACGAAATTATACGGATTGCAGTCAATTTTCACATTTTTTATACTGGACACGAAATTGATCCTTTGAATATAGTCTTAACAACAAATACAGAATTTTATAATACTATGATTTTTAAATCAAACGAATTGCTGAAGTTACAAATAACTCAACAATAATCCCAAACATAAATCACGAGTGATTTTTGGTGTAAAAAATGTGAACATTCGGATATAATATATAATTATTAATTGAACCTAAGGTTAATCGATTATAAAAATAAAAATTTTGATGTTCTGATATTAGAATATGATAATAGTTCGTACGGATATGTTTTTATACAAAGAAAAAAACATGTAAAACTGGAAATTGAAAAACAGAAACGCAATGCAATTTAGTTACTACAAAGAGGTATCGAAAACATTTAAACAAGTGCAAATATAAAAACAAAAACTATAATAATATTGTATAGTTGTGCTAGTTGTTTCATCGGTGGTATTCGTGGAAGTAAGAAATTAAAGTTGTTTGTTGTTGTTTAGAAAGTTGCTTATGAGAATTGAGACTTGAAAGTATGAAAAGTATATTATTATAATATTAGAGGGTTTAGAAAGGTGTTTGTATTTTGACAATATTAATTGTTTCTCATACCAAAAACAAAGTAAATTTTTACTTTGAACATATCCCTATATCAAAAGATTCATATGTAACTCATCACAATATATATCTATATAAAATTTATTTTGTTTATAAGCAAAAGTTAAAACAAAATTATTTTCCGTCCCGAAGTATAACCTCATAGGACTGTTAATCAACTTGTAACTGATATAAAAATTAAGCCGTAAATATATTTAGTTATATGGGAATGTTATAGGAATGTGCTAGAATTGAATGAAATTCATGTTTTTATATAAGAGTAAAGTGTCTTTGGATTAAAGCATACCGATAACACTAGACACGGAAATATGTGTTCTGAAAAAAACTAAACTTTAATAATAGGAATTTTTATAATAAACGAAAAATGTATTTCAGTTATAAACGGATAACTAACAATTAAAATTATTATATGTAATTGTTGTCGAAACCTCGAAATGTTTCTAACTTGCTTAAGAATGTGTAAAATTTAATTTAATTTCAATATAAACTTTATTATTTACATAAAATATTTAATAATGTTCTTTAAAATTGTACGTTCGCGTAAGTTTAGAAGCGATAAAGTATTGTAATTCTTATAGAATTTTACAATAATATTAAAAACATTATTAGCGTAACTTTACACACAAAAAAATCTTCAATAAACGCTGACTGTACAAATTAAGTGTTAAAAATGCTAATCTTTTTGTGTTGTTTTGATGTTTAAATGTTGAAAAATGAGTGAAAATAGCGAAACGAAAGGCATTGTAATACAATTATTAAAAATAACGTTATATACATACATATAATTATATAGCAATATATATACATATTCAAACAAAACTAAATATAAAAAGTAAAATTAACTAATTAACTACGTACGACTTTTTCATATACCAAAAATACCTCATTTGCCGTTGTTGTCAGCGGTTTTAAACTGCATTATATCTATGAAAATATTTAAAACAAAACTAAAAGTTATTAACTAACCTAAACTAAACAAGCAAAACAAAGCAAACTAATTAGATTTTATTCGTTCAAAATAATATATTTAAAATGAACTTTTTAGTAGTCACATATCGTTATTCAAGTATTATATGAAAAAAATAAGCTAAAAAATGTATTAATCTACAACTGCTCGTATAGAAAATTTGTTGAATATTAATTAAATAACCTTTTACCGATAATCATATATACGGAATGTTGTGAAATTGTGCACACTGTTTCACTGATATAATTTATCTTATTATTTCGAAAATTTTATAATAATTTGTTCAAAACACAAAAATAGGAGCGATAAACTACTTGAATTTAGAATACATACTTGTAATAACTGAAAATAAAAGTTCCATAAAGGCCTACAAAATATGAAACTTAACCGGCAAATTTATATAGTAAAACATGTGTTCCAATCGTTGATACATAAAATCGGCTTTTTACAATAATCGATTATACAAAACTACATGCAAGTTTCAAGATGAAAGTTGGTGTCATTTTTGCTTCAATGATAAATTCGGTAACTATTAGATCTATCTAAGTTAAAGTCAATTCTTTATGATTATATTATTCAACTACGAATAATTGAAAATTCCAAAGTTATACTCATACGTTCAGTTGAGTTGTATAGAAAATGACACCATTTGAAATTAAACTAAAACAAAAAGTATGAAACAATTCAACTAAAACAATAATTTGAATTAAACGTAATTGAAGAAGTAAATGAAAATTGAACAACTAAAAATGAAGCACGTTTTCATGATAATATTTATGTTATGATACTTTTCACGATTTTGATTGTGACGCGAAATTATCATGTTATATTACACGTAATTTAATTGAAAACAACAAGAATAAATTTAAAACTAAAATAATTTTAAGAATTAATTCTACCCAGGAACGAATAAATCGGATTTAAAATGTGTAAAAGTGCAATTTTTCTCGGATAAGATAATAAAATTTCTTTGAAATAAGTAAAGAGTGAATGAATTAAAACAATTGAATTAAAAAAAATAAAAAATAAAAACAATAAACAATTATGATGAATTTTTTTTATTTAATTTAAAGGATAAATTGAATTTAATTTTTAATAATTAATACAAATAACTTTACATTAAAGTTAAAACTGAATAAAATAACTTAAGGAAATGCTGTCTCATTCCCTTAATACTTATTTCATGAATTTTATACAGAACTGATTCAGTGATTTTTAAGAAATTTTAACTATTTATTTTAAGCGTAGTGTGTGTACATATTTAAAACACGTAATAAAACGAATTATTATATTACTTATAATTAACCTACTACACTAAATTAGTTTAAACATTGTAAAACTCATAAAGCACATCTCTGCGTTTGAAGGAATCATTGTTTGAATTATATTTAATAATCATTAAAAATTAATTTTTATGTTTAAAGCATAAATTAAAAATTATACTATATTTTATATCATTTATTCACGAAACATCTTCAAAGAAGAAAATTAAACTACATATTATGAAATGCTGATAATTTTAATTAAACAAAACTACTTAATGTAATCGTGAAGTAAATCCTAGAGAAAAAAAGACAAGTCACTATAGAAATAAAAATTATTTTGAAAATATAAAAAACATTTTAAATTACGACTTCACTGTAATAATTTTAAGTTATTTTATAAAAACATTATTCTTTTATGTTAAAAATACTGTTAAAACATTTTCATTTCATTTTAATAAAACTCTCTTTTTAGGTTCGACTGATGAAAACGAAAGTTATGAAATACTAAATTTTAAAATTTTAATTAATATTTTTTTAATTTAATTCAATTTATTATACATGATTCATATAAGCAACTAAAAGAATCAAATTGAAAGAAAAATAAAAATCATGCGAAGCGATTGATATGTGTGTTTTATTGACATTATTAGTTTGCATACGTTAATTGTGTTTAAGTCATAAAATTTTAATTAAAACCAATTATTAGTTTACTATACAGAAACTTTAATACGTGGTTATATCCTATAACTGGCTATTGTCGAAACGTTAAATTCAACTGGTGAATTTGTCAATGTCAATTTAGTGTTAAGTTGATATCTCATACATGAATTTTATATACTGGGAATTAACGACCTTCCAATTAAATTTCAAAGTGTTAAAGAACCCTGTTACAGTCATTGCACAATTTTATTAGATTTCACAAATAACTCTCGACATTAACTAGAAATTTTACGTATTTGCAGACTTTAACTACTCTGTACATTTTCTTATGAAGTTTAATTCTTCAAAACCTCAAATTCCTCATCTTAAACCTTGATTAATTTTATCATAATTAGAAATTTTCCCTTAATTGTGGTTAAGCAATTTTTGTCAAGTCAACAATGTAACCCTTTAAATGAGTTGATAGTATAAAATGAAACCCCCCAGGAAACTTTTCAAAGGACCTTTTCTAGCACTTACAAAGTCATTCTTGTTGTGAGTCGACAAAATTAATAAAATATCGGAAAATGGAAAATCCAACCCTCAATAAATTAAATTTCTTCAACTTTATATATAGATACTACCTCTAAAAATGTGTTTTATCATAAAGAGTATAAAGACGTATTGTGTAAAGAAGTATTGGTTGTTTGTACCAGGAAAGTTCTTTGATGAAAAACCTCAAGCCTTCAATTATCCTTGATTATTTGATAAATTGATCAAAACTCCGTATCAGAATGAAATCCTACTGATATTCATCTTAATAAAAGTCAATAAAGGGAATAAATGCTTATGATATTGTTATGGCTTTTGCCTTAAAGTAAGTTAAGGACTTTTCTCTTAAAGATTGATTTCCAGGAAACACTTATTACATAAAGTAAATAATTAACTTTTATGTATTTGAAAGAAAATACATTTTCTAGGTCAGTTATTTGCAATGTCTGTCCAAAGATATTCTCCCTACTTTGTGACTTTGATGTTAGAAATCACTGGAAAAGAAGTCCTTTGAAAGGATAATTTCGTATATTTCTTCAAATACTACGTAGAATTCTTGTTGAGGAATATTTGATGCCTATACTTTAAAATTCTAAAAATAGAAATGAGGAGATATTCTTTTTCGTATCGCGTTTGCGTACAGAATCTTTCTCCGGATGTAGGGTATAGAGGACGTCTTGTGGAGTTAAATGGAGAAAAGCTGAATAACATGGGGATATCATGTAAATAACAAAATGAAAAAGGGGATTTTACGTAATAAATGTGTGTTTGTATTAAACCTAGAGATAGTGGTATGAATCAAATGTCCTCCTCATTTTACTATACAACTTTATATTGATTTTACTCTAGTTGTAGAAAGTAGGGCTCGTACATTTCATTTTCTCTTGAGTAGAGAAAGTGAATGATATGAACATTGTACTACATATACAAATATATCCTTGCTGTCAGGATATATAACAAATTTTACTTTTATCAAGTGATAATATGAGTAAAAGAGAAAGAAGAATAAAATGTTTATAACTGCTCTCAATTTTCAACTGTGATTGTTAGTTGTATGGGTTTGAATAGCAGATGATTTAATACAAGGACTCTTAGTATATCCAATTTTATTTTTTGAGATAGAAACTATATATGTAAATAGGTATATAGAATCTATAGAATCCATTGACTAGAATTGCTATGAAAGTGAAAGTTTTGTCCCTCTTGAATTGAATGATTCTGTTGGTTGTGCACTGTTAGTGTATCCAGGATATACAAAATACACACATCCTTGAAAATTACGTTGGAAAGTTTTCAAAAAAGGATATTTCTATGTAAAGAAATTGCAACGAACGTTTCTTATACGTCTTCTGATATATGAAAGCTTTTATTATTACGTATGTGCCAATTTGAAAATAAACTAAAACGTCAATAACGATGTTAATTTAAACTTTTGCTCTCTCCAACGAATTTGTATTATATACTTTTTAGTTTTGATACAATATTATAGTCGTCATAACAAGATGATGTTATACAAACACATTGAGAAAAAGGAGACAGACATTTTTAGTGAATATCAGCACAAAATACATAATAATCCTACAACGCAATTTATTGAAATTTAATATTTTTGTAGTTTGAATGGGAATATCTTCTTTAATACCAACTTCTTCTTCTTCTTCATTTTCTTCATGTTCTTATCGTTGTTATTTAAGGATGATATATAACTTTCAATTAAATATCGTTTTATGTTTATGAAATACGAATCAGATACCATTTAACACTTTATCCCATCAGGAAATATGATGTTTGTACAAAATTCTGTGTAATGGGGATCATATTGTTTGGTTGATGTATTAATTTTGAATTAGATATCATATTTCGAATGTCATCGTTAGGATTGGGGTATTTCAAATTAACTCTAATTAAATTAAGATTAAAGAAAAACATTCTATCCATTTCGTGATTAATAATTAATTAACAACCAATAAATGGGAAAATATCCGAAAGCTCCTTCATCATGCTGTGGGACACATAAATAGTTAATCATTCTATTTTTAGAATTATTCCAGTTCAAGGACTAGTCACTTGTTAATACAAATTACCGGTAATTGTCCTCACATTACGTTTTAATATAAAATTAAGTTAGTGCGTTGTAAGCACATACATATGTACATTCCTCCATTTTGTAAACACGACAGTCATATTTGATTGGAAACTATTTCAGAATTTGTTTATTCCACGTCAATATGTTTATCTACCAAAATTTAGTTTTTCGAAAATATTTACTCCATTACTGACTTGAACTTAATACTCTGAGAAATGCGAGAAGCCTTTTAGTGGTATCCGGATATCCGGGTCCATTCGGGTTTCATGATATTTACAACGCCCTACATACTTCTCTTACAATGCATTCTCCTAAAGTGTCGTTAGTCGTGGGTAGAAGATTCATAATTGAATTACATGTTTTCGTCTCGTCCTAAGATGAATTTTTTCCTATTTCTGGGTTTAATTTAGTATGTTCACTAATAATTTTAAATTTGATTACTTTATCCAGACCGATTTTCACCACACAACTCACAACTTTACGCCCTATAAAATTTAAGCATTTTTGGTTGTTTCTATCCATATCTTATAACTTCATCCCTTATTCAATCATCATAAAAATTACCATCCTCTACAGATTAATCAAAATTTCAACACGAAAAGTGAAGTTGAACATATTTCATTCTTCGTGGCAATGATTAATGGTAAAATGGACAGTTTTTTTCACTTTAATTTAAGTGAACTTTTTAAAATAAAATACAATCACAAATTCCTTAAAAACTTTGAATTAGTCATTTTCTTTCACCAAAATTCTTTATATAAAATAAATAAATTGAAATTCTCACAAAATTCTTAGACAAATCCATAAAAGGATAAAATATTTATAGCCTCTAATTCTCGTTTAACCTTCAAACATCCGTAAAGGTTTATCTCTAGCAAACTTTCGAGCCATAAAAATTCAACATTAAAGTTTATTACTTTTATTAAATACGGCTACTTTCTATTGCATTTTTATCAGTTGAATTTATTCGAATTGGAAAAATTTATACATGAAGAAATTATTTCAAAAAGGATCAAATTCTTGTCAATTGGAAATCGTTTATGAAACCTTTATGAATATTTCATTATACGAAAAGGTTTCGTTTTCAACTCAATTATTATAAAAAATTTCACCCGAATATAAATTTTTCAAAAATTTAAGGTTTGTCAAATCTCTATAAGCTATGAAACCAGTCTTTTGTATATTAAATAATGTAAGTTATAGTTATTTGTTTCAATTACACAATTAACGTATGCAAAAAGTGTCAATAATTCCATATATCGTCGTTATGTTGCTTATTGAAATCATTAAAATCGATTCATTTACGAAAATTACTTATTAATGATAGGATTTAGTTGATTTCGTTAAGATAATTTTTGCTAAGATAACATTTTTCTAATATATTTCTCATTTTAGAACACATTCACATGCCGTACACCGGACCTTGTCCTAGAGGAAGGCATAGAAAATAACGATTTCGTTGAGGATCAATGCGAATTGTCCAAAACAAATTGCTTCAATAAGCCTTTACACTGTACAACGTCTGGAACAGCAATGTTACGGAATTACGCGAATCCTCTGATTGGTGGTGTTGGAATCCTACCATCTCCTCCGATGCCGATGTCAGAAGACGACGGTAATAATCCTGTAGGACCACAACAACCATTATCACCATGTTTCTCAGCAATGGACACAGATTCAAGAGGCTCTGCTGATAGTGGAATTGAATGTGGAACGAATAGCAACGATCCGAAATCAAAAAGCAAAGTATCACCACTTGCAACGAATTCAATAGGAGCTAATGATAGTAATATTTCAATGAAGAACAACATTGCCAGCACATCAAAAGGATCAGCTTCCAGATCACTGTCTTTCCTGGATCCGGATAATCCACTTTGTTCGTCTTTTCTCCTCGACTTCTGTACTGACGACTACAACATGAATGAACCAATAGCCAATGCATTATTAGAAGATACCGAGCTTGGAAAAGTTCTTAGCGAATGGACATAATTTTTGTTTAGAGTTAAATTGAAAAGAAAAACCAGAAAATGTGTTCTTCATTATATTAATTTCAATATTTCTTCTCCTTTTAACAAAAAATTTAATTTTATTGATTTTAAATTGTTTTACTTTCAGAAAAATTGTTAAATATTAAAAGAAAAATAGTTGTAATTGTTATAGAGTTTGAAAAATTGTTCTTCTTCCTTTTGGGACATAATTGCTTGCAAATAAATATAAACAAACTAAATAGTTAAAATTAAACAGAACAAAATTTTCAACTTTATATATTTTAATATAAGTGTCTTTGATTTTTCTTAGTTTAATTTCATTAAAACAAAATTATATAATTATTTGCTACATACTAAAATTAAACTGTTAGATTTTAAGAAACAAAATTTTGTGCTGCCTAATTGACGGTAGATTTCTTTGTTTTAAATTTTTAATTTGACATTAAACAATTTAGAAAAAATGTTTAATTTTAAAATAACTTAAAAACCGTAACAACATTTTTAATGGGAATGGATGAGAACAAATTTTGTTTTTGGTGAAGGTTTAAATTTTTCAATGTTTTCAAGCTTTTCGTTGAGTTCCTTTTTTTTTTTAAATCATGTATACTACATAAAATTCGTTTGTAAACAAAACAACAAAAGTGTTGCTGATATAAGATGGATAATATTTTTTATAAACAAAGAAATTTTGCCATTAAAAGAAATTTTTGAATACGTATTAAGAAATATTCAAATAAGAAAAAAAATATTTTAGAAATACTATTAAGGAAAACTGAAAATAAGAAAAGCTAATTGCAAAAACAAATTTAAAGAAAAAACATAAAAAATAATAATAGGATCATGATCCTGATGACAAAATGGTGGTTTTTCGTAAATAAATGTTATAAAATATATAATATTAAAATTATAAAATGTAAAACAATGAGTGTCATGGAAACTTTGTATAGAATATTCAAGAGAAAATATTGTTAATAAGATCAGGCAGATTTTTGTTTTAGTTACAATTTTAGTTAATTCATTTGCAGTTTTCATTGTATCTAGAGATAGTTTTAACACAATATAACACACGATTTCTATTTTGGATATAATCTTTGTGAACATTGAAAACCCAATATCATTTAATTGATGATTATATTATAAAATCGAGAGCTACTATAAATTATAAGCATGAAGATGCTTGGCGTGGGCTACAATAATTTAATTTACAAGAATCAATGTTTTATAAGTTCGTTCAAATGAAATATTGTTATGGTAAACTGTTTATTAAGATGATTTGATTTTATAACATACTTTTCTTTTTTAAATTTAATAAAGTTACTCTACATTTTATCACAAATAAATGAATGTTTTACTTATAAAAACCTTTATCATACACGTAATTTCCCAAGCGAGTGTAATTTCGGATCATATCTATTAGGCTTAAAATTTTGTTAACCGATTTCTCGAAAGTTGCAGGTCTTAGGGAAGAAAGAGATACAGAGGCATGTTTGCCAGGACGTGATCTTTCCTTGTGCATGATTGCCTTCTGACTCGCATAAATTGTTTGAGCCCTGGATATAAATTCGTTATTATTTTTCATATTTTGTAATTCATTTTGAAGAGGAATGGTAGAGGGCCGTCCAGGCAATACAACAGTGGAAAAAGCTTGTCAATAGGGCCAACGGTTTCTGATATACGAGCTTTTCAAGTTTTTCTGGTCTGAACAAATTTTATTAGTCCACAACACCCGGGGGACAGATCCAGCAGCCGGTAAAAATTTAATTTAAATTCCTCCGAAACGGTAGGTCCCAGAGAAAACATAAAATCAGGGGCTTGTTTGGCTGGACGTTTAGCACAGACAACATAACATACCAGATGTCGCTGTCTCATATATCCCAATTTCAATTCACACTGTATTTCCGTATGAAGCTTAGAACTAGTTTTGAATATACATATGTATGTACCTACACAACACCAAAATAATATAATAATATGTTGGTTGTTTAGTGGTACATAAATGCGATCGTGAGTTGTTTCAACAAATCAAATCGAATTTTCTTTCCAACAACAATAACAATACCTTTGCTCGTGTTGAAAAACTATTTTGGTTCATTCAAACCGTAACAGGTTGATGAAGAAAGGTGAGTATATTGATGAATTTCAGGCCATAGGACATCATAGTTTCCAAGAATCAGAATTTAAACAACTTTCTTCGGGTTTTTACGATACTTCCCCTGTAAAAATTTGAATTTTCCACGGTACTTTGCCCGTAGCGGCTAAACGGAGCATCCTAGGGGACTCATATGTATGACAAGACCCCCATTATTTGGTTATTTCCTAATTTCTTATCATACATCATTTTGCTCTACCGTTGGATGTTAAATATGTGTCCGTTCAAAAGCTGGGAAATGCCAAAGTTCATAGTGTTACAAATTGAAAAAAATTCATAGTACAGATAAATTAATTGAACTTGAACGAGTAACTCAAAATTGTTCAATATATATATGTATTCAATATATATATATATATCGCCGTAAATAATATAAAAAATAATACTTTAATACGAGCACTTCCTCCTAGACACGACGATGGTATTCGTTTAGAAGTAGAAAATCAGTAGAAAATTAGTATTTATCTTCTACGTATCATAGATGTGGCACAATTCGTAATTGAAGTTTGGTTAATTTGTGTCTTGGATAAATTATGTCCTTACATTTTACACTTGAATATCTTAATAATTTTGAATTATATTGCTTATATATCTACATAAATACCTTAATTAGTCTATATTGTTGTCATATAAATTCGAAATCGTTGTGATTTATTAAAATATTATAGAAAGTTTCGAGTTCAAAGTGATTTTCGAAAATATTTTTAACTTAATCGATATCTCCTGGAATATTCGATATATCACCGTGAAATCAACAGTTTTAGTTTTGTTAAGCTTCATACTATGATTTGAGATACAAAATATTAAGATACGAAGAAAAAAATTTTTTTCATAAAAATTTCGCCCATGGTTAGTCCATGAATTTTTTAAGGAGAAAAATTTTTTTTCTCCAATAATGATGTTAGATACCTCATTCGAAAGAATATAATTTCCCAAATAGTAGAAAATCAGTATTTATCTTCTACGTATCATAGATGTGGAAAAATTTGTAATTGAAGTTTGGTTAATTTGTGTCTTGGATAAATTATGTCCTTACATTTTACACTTGAATATCTTAATAATTTTGAATTATATTGCAAATAAATCTACATAAATACCTTAATTAGTCTATATTGTTGTCATATAAATTCGAAATCGTTGTGATTTATTAAAATATTATAGAAAGTTTCGAGTTCAAAGTGATTTTCGAATATATTTTTAATTTAATCGATATCTTCTGGAATATTCCATATATCACCGTGAAATCAACAGTCTTAGATTCGTTAAGCTTCATACTTTGATTTGAGGTACCAATAAGTAATTTAATATTTTTTAAAAATATAAATAACCAGCAATAGTCTGGAGTAAATATTGTTCACCAATGCTACCCATTTAGCCACCGAAGATTTAGGAAAATCAAATATTTCCATCGACGAAATTTTACCTCAGCCCCTTTGCCCGAATTCCGATTACCCTTGCCCTGAAATAGAATCAAACTAGTTAAAATCAAGTAGAAGAAAAATTTCGCACTCAGAACGCATAAAACACGCACTCACCGAGACATCTTTGTGAGCTAGTTTGAAATTTCGGTGCCAACTAGATGTATGGGAACGACAAATTTGTGTTGTCTGTGCCAAAAATTCTGTTTCGAAGTTAACACCTCAAATGTTGATTTTTGAAATCAATGTTCTGAAATCGTCTAGTTCCTGTCAAATGTTTTGCAGAGTATTGCCACAGACAATCGTGTTGCTGGTATTGCACTTTGAAATGACCTCATTCGTGCAGAATTTGCATTTTGAAGCGCAGAAATGAAGTAATTAACCTAACATCATTAGGTAATTTTCCTATAAAGTCAAGTATTTAATGATGTGAATCACATTGTAATACTGTGGTAATACAAATATATCGTCCTATTTCAGTGAGATTGTAAGGTTATCTGCTAGTTGAAGGTGGCATTACCACATTTTTTCGATAAAAATGATGTGCTGTCTTGATTTAACGAAACATTTTCAAAATATATGTAGTTTGAATGCGACAAAAATATGCTAAATTTTGACAAAATCATGAATTTGTATGTAAAACTTATGATGTTTGCAATAGATGGAAGCACCACTGTTTAGCACATTCGGGAAACTGTCATCAGTTCGATTGACATTTACAAGAAGTGAAACGTCAACAAACGCAATGGACACAGTTTTGGATAAAGTTCCACGAAGTTTGAGTGAAATATTCCCCGAATAAATGGAAGAGAACATCAAAGCTTACATATCACGCAGGAAACGTGAAGATATCTACGACAAAATACGTAGACGGATAACGAAAATGCTTCCAATACCAATTAAACGAGATGAAACGACTGTAACAATTGTGGAAGAACAGCCGCTCCTCGAAGAGAATCAAAAACAGGTAGTTGCTCGGATGTTCAGTGGAATTCATTAATTGTGGTGTCTTGTAGGAAAAAGAAGAAGACCTCGCATCAATAGCAAGTGAGACTTTATCGGATTATGCGTCATCTGCTGACACTGAGGAATTCACAGAAGGCCCGGATGATCCTGATAAAAGGTGCTTCCGATACACATTGTACCTTATAACCTTTCTATTCTGGGCAACATGCTATGCAATTGCCATCGAACTGAAATTCGGGATAGTTTATTTCTTGTTCTCTGCCTTATTTGGCATATACTTTAACACGAGAACATCCCCAAAGAAGAAGGGAGAAGTCAGTGCTTATAGTGTATTCAATGAGAACTGCGAGAGCATTGATGGAACATTAAAAGCTGAACAATTCGAAAGGGAGATACGATATGGTGCTGTGTCTGTTCGATAGCAGGTAATAAAGCTTCATCGACATTTCGTTTTTGGTGTTTTACATGTAAAATATGTGATTGGTGTCTAGTTAACGTGTAAAATAAAACTTTTAAGTAACATTTATAAATTGTGGGGTTAGTAAGAGCTTATAAATTACCAATTAAGAAGGAATTAACATTATTTGTTAAACAATTAAACATTAAATTATATTGGTTTCAATGAAATTTGATTTGTTTAACTCCTATTAGACTGCAATATGTAAGGCCTGTACTGAAAGTCTCGTAAACATTTGCGGTGTTATCTCCACAAATGTCATTCGTACTTCTGTCGGAAAAATTGTGCCTGCGTAGAGTGAGTGAACGTCCTGCGTGTTCTGAGCGCCTGGTACCACAGAATGGGATCACGAGCAATTGAAATGTCGAAAATTTCACAAAATTTTTCCGCTTGCACTGGCGTTGAATTTTCGGTATATGGGATTCAATTGGAAAAGCCCTTTGAAATCTCTAAAAATCAGGTGAAGTCGTTAATAAAAATTTAAATTTCAACGTTTTTACTCAGAAAAGTGAGTTTAATCCAATCTTTTCCTCAAGAAAATCAGTTCCCTACAATGATTTGGACGCTTGGATCAACTTCTTGAAGTTATTAATAATATTTATTCAGGATATGTTCTCTTCAGATGTTGTTTGACTTGCAAAGACCTTATTAGGAAAACATAAATGCTTTTATACATGGTAACAGATGGACACTCTTATTAACCTCGTACATGTAATTTGTCTTATTATGTGTAAAGCATGTGTTCTGTAAATTTCATCATTACAACTGCACGACGCCACCTGTGCAGGGTATAACGTTATAAGATACAACAACAACGTGTCACTTGTATTAATATCCTTGATATTCAAATTTAGATAACATGCGCTTAATATATTAGAACAACAGTATTACATTTGCATGAATACACGATTCTAATAATAATTTTACACACATTATGATTTACAAATTGTTTTACCATAATCAATTCGGTACTATAATTGCTAAATATTTACAGAACATTGCATTTGTTAAAATTTAATCAGGTTGCATTAAAATATTCACTGGGGATTTATGTGAGGACAATGACTTAATCTGAAAAACGAATTCACAATTTGTGCACCCTTAGGTGCCCAGAACTTGTGTCCTATATGTTCTATTTTTAGTTAACTTTGCCCCAATACTGTTTGGATTGTTTCCAAAAATCAGGTTGGAAAAATTCGTAGCTCAAGAAATCAAGGTTTCATCTGAGCTGCAGGCTTATTATATACTTTACACTTATTTCCTGGTACACACGGGTATCTCAAGTCTAGACCGAGCAGGAATAATTGAACTTTTCCTCCCTGAAACGTGATAGAAAATTTCAACTGATATTTTATTATAAACAATTGAAAAACAATTTAAACAGTATCAGTACAGTACGTGTTTCCAATAAAACAAATAATTTCGTGTGAGAAATAACAAATCATTTATTACATCAAAAGTGCATGGAATTTCGAAATTTTTGTTTTATTCACTTCTAGACTTTTACTGTTTTAATTCACTGTTCCATAGTTTCAATGTACATAGATAGTGAGTGTGCATTTAATTCCATATTCAATCCTAATACACGGTATATAATTTATTTGATTTATTTATATACAAACTTGTTCGATACTTCGTTAGTATGTTAATAAATTTTTGTTTACATAATATATAGATTCACGCTTTACGATTTTGTCTTAAATTTTAAAATGTTCTTACTTTCATTTCTTTACATTTATTTACCTGCTAACATTACGTGCCATTATATATTGTATATAACAGATTCCAATAGGATACAATCACCACAAAGTAAAGAGATTCCTTACATCTAGACTTATCCGTAAACATACATAATCATACGCATATACCAAGACAACAAAATTATACCACAAATTTTTACTTTACTTTATGAAAATATATTTAAGTTTTTCATTTTAATTAGCTAATTATTATAGTTTTTCGCTTCTTATAGTTTGTGACTTTCAAGTTTGTTTTGTAGTTTTGAGATTAAAATTTATTATTTTCTTTGTTAATAATTCGAATGTATTGCAAAGAGTTTTCTTGTTTCTATTATAGAATGAAATTAACTTTAAAATAAATATAATTTATAAATAAATCGATGAAAATCTTTTACCCCATTCAGATATTGACTAGAAGTATATTTTGAGAAAAGGTAGAATATTAATTTTTGAAATTGTTAAAACCAACACAACACATCTTTACAATACATTCGATTATTGATTTATGTCACTTATCTTATAGCCTAAAAGCACCACTAAACAACGTGTGTTAAATATTATAGCTAGCAAGTTTTATCGCATTGAATTAAATTTATAATAATGAATATGTTAGTGGCAGCAATGTTTACAATAATACAACAAATATAATATTATCTTGCATAAATTTCATTAAAATATACATGGTGTAAATAACTTAAGAGAATAAAAATACTTTAACGATCTTAACTAATTTCTTTCGACAAATCTGTGTAACATATCATTAAACTTAAATTGCAGTGTATCACAATAAATAATATCTTTTTAATAATTTCTATTAGGAAAAGTGTACGAATACCGAATATTTCAAATAAGTGTATTACAATGATTAGAAGTTTTGCAAAAATATGAGCATTTATGAATAGATTCATGTATGAATAAGAGATCATAGGCTCGTTGTTCCCAATTTTTGAGCTTTTATCATGTTTACATATTCACTTACATAATTAATAATTAAATAGAATGAGCTAACTAACAATATGACTTTGAAGTACAAATAACACAAGAACAATATCATTTTTCCTCACAGTTAAAAATGAAAATATAATAAGTAAAACTTAATTATTTAAGAATAAACTGCTTGAAAAATTTATTTTGTTTTTCATTTTGGTAAAATATTGAGCATGAAATGGAAACATTCTTGAAGTAAATTTAAATTTTATGTGATAATAATTTTATTAAATACCTACTAAAAAGCTTGTTGCTCATGTATACATTTTTTCGGTTAAATAAATTACGATATATAGTTTTAGTATGTATACAGAGTTTGAATGTTTTCATATAGTTTTTAATTCACTTTTCTGTTGTATAAATTTATTACTTAAAGTTAATTTAAATAATGTTCATATAATGAAGGATACATTTTATATACTTGTGTCTTCGTAAATCTTATTTTAAAGTTCTAGTAAGGCTCTGTGAGTGTGTTTTCTTTTCATTTTGTTTCTTGGTTTTTGTATATGTATATATAAATATTCATTATTCATTTAATAGTTTTAGGTTTATCTCGTTTTTGGCTAAACTAAGTTACTAATACTTACTGAGCAATATTCAATTAAGATAATTCTATTCCATATCGCTTTCATTTTGTGAGTGTTATTTGAAATATATTGTAATATTGGTTGTTTTGTATTTTGTTATAGAGTTTTAAAGTAATTAATGTGTATTTTTGAATTTTTATTGAATATAAACTGGGATTACATATAGAATTCTTGTTCGAGCAGTAGGAATTGCCTAGGCAAAACCGGATGCTAGCATTTTGGTACAAATGAATTACGGCTTGGTAGTAAGCATAGAAGGCTAAGTGCCATAACCATGTGCCAAATTGAATGTACTATATGATAATTTTGTTTTGTTTGTAAGAATGCATAGCAAACAAGTCCAATCATAACGAGAACAGTACCAATTGGCATGAATATGGTTAAGTATTTTCTGGATGGGAACCATTTACGTGTCTTACGACATCTCATACCCCAACTTACTGAAATTAAAGAAATACCAGTTAGAGCTGGTGCCAAGAATACCCATAAAGATTGTTTATTTAATTCTGTACCAAATGCTAGGATAATTGCTCCAATCATATGAAGTAATGAAACAAATTGTTGCCTTATATGAGCCATTGCGATTAATGTTACCCAAATCGCTAGTAGACCACAATAGAAATCACAGAATTGTAAAACTCCAATTTTAACTAAACAGAAACTATACTCATCTTCACCAGAGTCACAAGCATGATAGAATATTGAGAAGAACATCGCAAAAAAGTATATCACAGATTCGGTGTAGTATTTGCGTCGTATTGCAAAATAAATACTGGGAATGAATAGGAGATTACTGAGAGTCAATAGTAGAGATGCAATTAATATGGAAAAACTAGTTGGAACTTGAGAATCTTCAGTACAATCCCAACCACGATAACCTTTTATACAAAGGCATGTTGAAAATACAAATCCTCCAGACATATAGTGATAACAACGTCCATAACGACCACATCGACCAGCTACACATGGACTTGATGATATTGTGAATACTACTGAAGAATTACAATTTTCCGTAATTAGATTCTGTTCAGTAGCATGTTTGTGATGGATTTCAAATTTACGTGTCATTTCAATGAAATTATGAGTACATTTAGCATCCATCATGCATTCTTTTATTTTTAATGTTTCGGTTTCATTCATTTGCTGCAAGCACTTACGGTTATCAATACAATTCTTGTAATATAACGATGCATTTGCACAGGAACAGGGTTTACTCATGTACAACAAAAGCTCTGAGTATTTTCTTATAAAATCCTTAACGCTATCGATTATAGTAGCTCGTGCTGTCGTTTCTGGTCCAGGACAGAAAAGTCCAAGTGTTATATACCATTGTCCACTTTCTGGAAATGGAACATGAATCAATCCAGTACTAGAATCTGTATTTGAGTTGTTAACTACACACGATGCTGGAAGTATCTTTCTTCCATATCGACATGAATCAGGCCATTTAGGTTCACCAGGTTCTCCCAAATGCATACAAACAATAATAGTTTGATTCATTCGATTCGACTTCTCACCATTTGTACCTACATTATTACCATCTTCAGACAAGCTTTTATCTACCAATTTTTCAGCTAGAGCTCCTCCAGCATTGGGTATATCCAATTCGATTGTACCTCGAGACTCCTGTCTTATTGCTAAGGCAAAACTTAATGTTCCACCAATATCATAAACATCTCCAACGTCAAAACGAAATCCAACTGGCATTGTACCTGTCAAATTAAGGTATGTCGGTACGGTTCCATTTGCGTCCGGTAACAAATCATAATCAAACATGAAAAATTCTCGATAAGTTTGTCGGAGAAGTGGATAAAATTCGATTTCTCGAAATATAACTGGACGTTCTGGTTCCGTATTTTCTGGTTCTTCTTCTGTGTGGAAATCAATTTGTATCGAAAAATCAACTTCGAAAAATGTGCTATTATTATAAACACTACTAGAATTACTATAATTTGTACTACTGCTTCCATCGTTCAAAATTTTATTACTATCCAAACCACCTTCAGATTTTCCTTTATTGCTCATGGACCCATCTTTGTTTCCTGTTGCTGTACTGTTGTTTCTACCCACATTGTCATTAACCACCTCATTTTGACTCTTATCCTGATTACTTTCTGACTTAATAAATTCGATATCAATATAATGCCACAAATTCGATTGAACATAAAACTCAAATGTTATCTCGCCAGTTTGATTCGGATAAATGATGGTATTGTGGACGTTATTCTGTTGACGACTTGGCATTGCATTTGCTTGAACATAAAATCCGATATCCGGGCATGTTGTACAAAGACTACCGATTACCATTCTGGCAGTGACAATGCCAACATTACGAGGTACATAAAATTTATAACTTATTTCTCTTGTTCCATTGTGGTCATTGGTCAACGTGTTGGCATGTACTTGTCCACTGTTCAATACAATTGGTAGTACTCGTGCTACTGACATTTCTGAAAGGAGTAATGTCTCACATGATGCTGCCAAACCTGAAAGAGATTAATAATGATAAGTTTTCACATTATAAGAATTTTGAATTTAATTAAGAATTAGGAATTTATAGCTTTAAAGTATTTCATCCTTTTTCTACTAATGTGATATTAGGTAAGAATATCGAATTGATCGAAGATTTTCATTAAGAAACATTCATGTATTAATGTATTAATTGAAATTAAAGACTTCCATTTTGATAACAACAATTCTAGGATGTCAGCAAATAATGAGAGCTTAAATTTGGCAATGCAATTACTCTATCATTAACAAAAGTGTGTATATAACGACATTCAAATTCTGATAACATGAATATTTGATGAACATAATTGCTATGTTCCCATTGATAGTCGTCGTTTCGACCCCAAAGTGGAATGTGAAAAGCCGAACTATGCACCAAGTCATAGTAGGGCAGGGCAACTCATACCTTTTGCCAAAAACCAGATAATCCATTAAATTTTCTGAATAAATTTGTATTCGTATGCCATGAATGCAGATTCGGTACTACAAGTGTTTCATATATTCAAAATTTAATGTGCATATATTTTAGAAATCCCCCATGCGTCCCATTCCAGACATGATCTACAGTAGAACTCTTGACTGTGTCTTCTTCATTTGGCTTCCTACAAAATAACATGCCTTTTAAGGCAATATTTGAAGTGGATATGTCGGCATCTAGGCCTATAATCTTGTATTCTCCCGAAAAGGGTTGAACAGAACATTTTGAGGTTAGGGTAATATTTGAGCTATGTACAAGCACGTGTTGAAACAACTCTCCTGTAGATAGGAAGAGTTAATGCTTTCCGATAGAGGTTTTAGAACATATAACAGCTTAAGCTATGATACATGTGAATGTGTTACTGTTACCCAAAATGTATCACATGTATAACATTCCGAACATAGTTTTACAGGACGCATTATGATGCCTACGTTTTCTCTAAACCCCATGAGTTATATGCTGTAGATAATTAATAATTATTTTCGTAATTATATTTCATAAATAATATACGAATTTGAATTTGATATATACCTTGTTGTTCTATTCTCTCATCCTTTGGATCTGTCCAACTAATGAAGGCTACCGCAAACCAATTTCCGGATTGTGGTCCATCAATAGCTAAACGTTGAGTTCTACCATCTGATTGAAACTGGAGGTTGTAAATTTCAAATCTGAAAATTTAATAGAAAATTTTTCACTATTTAATGGAATTCCACAGTATTTTATGGTTTAGATTGTTAATGCTAACGCAGTTTTTGAATCAAGCAGACATGGCTGAAACTAATTGCTGATGTAGCCTCAAATTTTAGTTGTTTGCATTTTTAATGAGGCGTGAGTCTACACGAGACATTCGAAAAGTGATACATATCAATATCAAGAGCAAACTCCACAAATGAGGCTTTATTACTTCATGATAATGAGGTCTGTTTCAGTTTGAAATCCATAAAGATCACGTGATGTGATACTAGGGATTTATGGTAGAAATGTAGGGTAAATTTGTGTACAAATATGAACAGGAATTTCAAATCGAATTTGGCTATTTTAGATAGATTTGCGGCTGCTTCACCATGATATAATTTAAGTTTAAAGTTTTCAGAATTGTTTAAATTTCTTAGTAACTTCATGAGCTGGAAATAAAAAAATCTCAACACTGATGGAAAACTTGAAAAATTCCAAAGTCATTATTTGAATTGATACCATCAGGAACGACCCTTATAAAAAAGAGTCAAGATCCGGAAAATACCCACCATAAGATATTTACAACAAAAAAATGAAATATATTTTTAATTTCTTTCTTCGAATATAATTTGTGGTTAAGATGGGTGGCCCTGGAAGCCGGAAGTGTACCCTTTTCATTTTAAGGATGATAACAAAAAACCAAATTCTTATAATATTTTCATAAAACGAGCTATTGAGGCTAAAAGTGATTTAAATAAAAATAGAAAATTCAAGTTAAGTATTTCAATTTTTTCAGTTTTTTTTTTTTCAAACAAAATTGACTCCGAGGAGCCACTCCCAAAACCGGATAAAGTTGAGTGGTCGACGTCCTGTACGAATCTTTGGAAAGGACGAACCATGTCACGGAAACTGCTGGAAAATAAGAAAAAATCTACTTTCCTTGAGAAATTTCTATATCCTTTGAATTATTCTCAAGAAGGTTAGAAGGTTTTTTTTAATTACTTTTCTCGTTGAAGAAGTTTTTTTAGAATCTTCTACTTCACTTCTACTTTCGTCCCTTTTTTTAGCTACTACTTGAATGAAATTCAAATTAATAGACTGGAACTTCATTAGTTTATCAAAAAAAAGAGCAGAGCCATTTTGGAGCATTAATGCAAAACCCTCAAACATGTCATTCACATGGAAAACCAGTGAGTGCCCTTAAATATGTTTTTTAAATTACACCCGAATTGGAAGACAGTCATTGAAACGTGATTTTAGCGAGAACTTCAAGGGTTTGTTATAATGAAGATTATCCAAAAATTGATAAATACCTGAAAAGGGTATTTGATAACCACTTGATTCTTTCATTAATTTTGCAAAAGGAAATGATGCATGTACCATCCAGAGAAGTGCCAACAAATTTTCATATGAACAGCTTTAACCCACAATCATGTGGTTAATGTGGGTGTATAATGGTCAAGTATGTGGGATTTTATTCAAGTATTTTAATGGAAATACCATTAAAAATAAAACGTTACACATAATTTGTTTTAGTTTTAGATAAAAACAAAACTTTTCGAGTTAATTAAATTACAATACACACCTGAACGCATTTGTGAAATTTTAGGTAAAGTTTTTAAAACCTATAGGTATATACCATATTTCCTTTACCACATTTCTCAAGTTAATATTGTCATGATTGTGACTGAAATTCCATGACTTTGAGTGAAATCGTTCTGATGCAAACACAAAACGGAGTTGAAGTTTTGTAAGTTAGAAATTTCATAAACTTATGTAGTCCTTGAAAGGGGAAGTTTTCTTTCAATAGGGTTTCTGACGCGTTAATGAAATTTTCTGTGAGGAATAGCTTTTGTGGTTAGTTTCCAGTGTGCTTTGAATTGGATATCCTTAACTTGAACTTATGAGTTTTCCCACAAAACAGAAATAAGTGAAAATATAAACGTTTTCCCCTTAAAAGTTAGAATACATTTCACTCAACCCTTTTTTCCAAATAAACTTTTTAATTATACCGTCACAAATTCACCTTTTTGATTTTTATCACCTTATCGGTTAACTGACACCCTTGTCAAGTTTGGGTTGATATTATTTTTATACTTTTCCCTTCATTTTAATTGGAATAAGGCAAATATAATTAATAGGACCGGTTTTGTTGTCTTTTTAGAAGCGGAAGTTGGTTGGTCTTGTACGGAAATTAAAAGGGAAATTTAAGTGATATTGTCTTTTTCGAAAACTCTTTCAATATTATTAATAGAATTGCGGTTAAAAGAATGAAATGCAACTATACATGTTATTTAATATAATATAACCTATTGATGTTCTTCTTTATTTTACCTTTGGTCAGCATCCAAAAAGTGTCTTGGGAATGTTATATTTTCTGGACTTATCACAGGATAGCTACCCGCTTTTAAATGAAGAGTTACATCACGAGGTTGGCAAAATCGTTCTGAAAGTAAAAAGATTCTCTTTGAAATTAATGGTAAAGTTACAGAAATCATAATTTGTAAATCATCTGTAGCTGATTCAGACATCATTTTTCCGATTCAAAATAAGCATAAGAGCTTTAGTGTATTATATCATATCATAATTACTTGCATAAATATAAGATATCTAAATGAATCCTTTATGAAGCAATAGAAAACTTCCTTAATTTGTTTATTACGTGTGAAGCGCAATTAAGCACAGAAAATTTTTGAAAGCATTTATTAAAAACAATCAGCCACATGTGTTGCTCGAGTGTGTTTGTGAAGTTTTGTGAAATACATAATCAAGAAAAATGAGCGTTTTAAGTGTCTCCGTTACAAATTGTCAGCATTACAACATCTTCATTAACACGATGTAAGGAAAGATCCTGTAACGAGCTCATGTTTTGTGTCATAGACACCAACATACATATCATGTGGGAATAAAGAGTATGTTTCTGCACTTAATTGTCTAATCATACGTTAATTTACTTTCCAATTTGTTTATGTCAAAAAGTTTTTAACTTTTTATTAGCAGTTCATGTTCATCAAAAATGTATGAAGTTGATGCTAATCAGCTTTGCATGTTTAGCCGCAAGGATTTTTTGATTTTGCATGAAGGAAGGGAAGCATACGACAACGACAACAAGAGGAAATTTTGTATGATTGTTAAGTGAAAAGTTTTTCTGCCACTGACACTTTTCTTATTTTAATTTCTTTAATATGTATTAGTGAAAGTTTTGTATTCATCATCCTTTTATTTCTTTCTTACTTGGTTTAAATTTAAGAAGTGAATTATCTGGTTTATGGTTCACAAGAAAGATTTTCTCTTTTGAAAACGACAGCTTTTCATCTCCATTAAATTTGCTGGTTTTGTATAATGAGGGTAAGACTAACTTTTACTTTTAGAGTGAACAGAATATTTTCTAGAACTTTTCTTCTAAGGACATGATATCTGTTTCATTCCACATTCGTCTTGAAATTTCATTAGTGTCCATTAGTATTCACACGTGTGGCAACAATTAATGTTTTAGTTTTCTTGATAAAAGCTTGAAAATACATATATGTATGAACTAAAATATAGAAAAAATACTATAGTTATTATTATACATATTGAGTAATTTTTATTATAGATACTTACGAAAGGCACTCTTGGACTCCTCGTATGCTTTGAACGTAAAGAGCGCTGTACGCGTATCACTTGGTATTCGAAAATGTAATATCGATACATCCTTATATGCTGTATATTTTAATAATGTATTCGATGGCAAACGTACTAATGGTATTTGATCTTTTGGTATTTGTAATTGTTGAACTTTATCATATGTACTTATTTGTTCATATTCTTGTCGTTCTTCTTGAGCTACTTGTAAATTAGCATTGCTAATATCACAATTTTGGAACACTATATATATGACTAGAATTGTTCTATACAAAACGATAGTCATAAATTCAATATTTTGGACAAACATCTTGTATAGTAATATCTACTACGAGGTACCATTAATGACAGCCGATGTTAATTAATTATCTGAAATTGAAGGACAAATTTATACATTATTATTATAATATAAAATTGTTATAGAAAAATCTACATTTGTTTTTCAAGATGAAGTGTCTCCTTTCAATCAAATCACTTTACTCTACAGCATTTTAAATATTTTAACTTGAACTTCAAATGGTTATCTTTCGAAGGACAAGAGTTGCATCCTGTGATATGAAAATTATTTGCAAGTGGAAAGCCTCCTGCAATGCGCCAAAAATTTCCCACAACTACTTCCTTCCTGTGTTCCTTTCCTTCCTTTACCGTGGTCGTTGCATTTTTTCCATTGCATTCATTCTGTTGCATCCAAATCACGTACGAGGACCTTTCTAGCATCTTTGTCATGGATGGTTTTTTGTGTTTTTGTTATTTTTTGAATGCATGCATTTCTTTAGCGTCAGGTTTCCGATTGATTTTGCTTTGCCCAATTTTAGTTTTATCAGTCTGTATTCTTTTTTGGAAAAGCTTCTCACTAAATTGGATTCTACTATACACGAAGAGAAAAAATCGTTATTTTCCTTTGAAAATGCTAATAGAATACTAATTTGAATGTTTGCTCACAGACGATGGATCCCGACATAGATGAATGCAGTCGTGCTGTAGAATAATTTTGGGAATTGCAGTCAAATTAATTTCGTATCTACAAGGAACTCTATCCGAGATAACAATACTGCATTGGCGGCTCTATCTCATCGAAAATGAACTTTATCTTAATTTAGGATACACAAAAACTTGAGTTGAGTTGTTCTACAGTGAAGATTTTATAAATTAAACATGATTCAAGAAAACTATTCACGTCTTTTCAGTGCTATTAGATTTTCGCGTATTTTGGATATCAGATTCAAGATTATTTGAGTTAAACTTTACTTCGAAACTTGTTACTCATTATCATTGAACTGAGGAACTTGGAAGCAATGTATAATTGAGTTGGTATAAAATTAAACTTAGCAAATATATCAAATGGATTATGAAAATTCTATTCTTTATAAATCATACTTAAAAAATGCGAATTTATCAGTTAAGATCCGCTAAACCCGCAATACTCATTTTTTTCCAATGAGCAATTCTCGTCATCTTTGGTATTATTACCCTTTTTTTCCGAAATTTTTCCACCGAAAATGGCTTTTCAAGGAAACACAGGAAAATTAAACTTTTTTTTTGTGATAAGAACCCTAATCCGGATAAATGGGTGATGCTTTTGAAGAGGGAGAACATTTTAAAGTCAGCGGTTTTGTTAAGCCGGAAGCAATTTTTCAAATGACATAATCAAACTTTTTGAAAATTATCCCTTGCCCTTAAGGTAGGACTTTATTTTTAGGGAAGGAGAGGTTTTTCATAAAAGATTTTAACTTTATAAAATTTAATGTTGTCACTGGTCCTAAGGCAAAGAAGGTTAACTTGTTGTGTTTATGTGTCATTCAGTGTCGTGTTTTTCGTTTTATGGCTTAAAAATGTTTTCCTATGAGCATTATGTGATAAACTTATTATTTGGGAAATAAGATGATAATTAAAGCTGATTTCTTCAAAGTAGCTTGAAGAATTTTCTTGGAAATATCCTAAAAATATACTCACAGAAACATGGCATGAAGGTTTACAGCGTAATGCCTTGGACAGATGCGACAGCTTGAACTGGTTTATGACGTCACGTTTGACATTTTTGAACTAGTTGAGCGCTTGCGACAGACGACTTATTTTAAAGTGAGTTTCTGTCATTACTATTTTGACAAGTAGTAAGTGAGTTACTGTCATTATTGTTTTGACAATTAAAATGGAAACTTTATGACGACATTTTGGCTTATGTTATAATTTTGTCTTCTAATTGATCTGAAAATTTGATTAGTTTCAAATGGTTTAGAAGGTTGAAGGATGTTTTCAGATGATTTTATTGTTGATCAATTGTCAGTTGAATAGATTTCAAGAACTGTATGAGTTTTATAGGTTCAAACGAAATCAGCAAAGGGGTTCGCTAGATGAATGAAATTTTCCCTATTAAACACAAAGTCAAATGATATCCCTGAATCCCAGAAATTGAAGAAAATTCGCGTCCTGAATTCCTACAAATCCATTTACTTGCCATGGCGCCAATATGGTTGAGTACAGAAAATATGAGGACAGGATGTCGTTTCACAAATTCATATCCTAAAGGACAACGGAAAAACACTATTTCATATGGAATTATTCATGTGAGCGAGTACATTCGATATTACAGTAACAGAAAAATGAGTAAGTGTTGTTCTGTGTTGTACGAATATAAATAAAAAAGTGTATATCATACACGAAAATAATATAAAACTAAAATAACAGGACAGAAAACACAAAAATGGATTATCCTGTTCTGATGTAAGCCAAATAGTCGGCTTTCCGCAAAAACTTTTGCATGAATTTTGTATGAAACTGCAAGGATTTTAGTTGAAAAGGATATTTGTGTTGTATGAAGCATGAATTCAAGCTTAGCTATATATGTCCTTTTTTCCAATTTATGAGTGTATTAGAACAAGCATTTTTGTTTTGTTGGAATAGCAATTACAAGGAGTAATTATCTTTAACTGCCAACTACATGGCTCGTGTTCATCGAATTCAACCACACAAATTCAAACAAACACATACACGCATTTGTTATCGATTATCCTGTTTCAGGACGAAAACTGCGTTTTCATTTTTAGATCAAATCAATGTGTTTGGACAATAAAACTTCCTTGTGTTGACAAATGTTGTATCAGGACTCTTAGGAATGTTTACAGAGCACTTGTCTCTTCTCGATTTTTGTTTGGGGATATGAAATCAATCGATATATTGACCGTGTTGGGACACAGGTGATATAAAAGGTTAAAGTTATGACATTGGAATGCCTTAATCATCGAAAATATGATTTATTGTTTGTGTGTTTGTTAAACTATAACACATGGAATATCCTCTTAGCAAGGATTTGGCTAGACATATTACGTGTTGTGCATGGATAAAAATGTTTCTAACGGAAGTATTTATCATTCGATATTAGGTATCCTTTGAAACATAATTCTGTCGGTAATTCTATAAATCCTGATCCTAGGGCTATAGAATGACTCTAAATTAGGATCTGACGAAAAGCTAGTGTTATCTATATCTCCATCGTTGATCAGACAGCTTTTCCTGTCAGGATGTTTGCAGGAGACAATCATTTTGGAGTTTACTAGATTTAGTACAGTGCCTTATCCTTTGAATTCATAGACGTGTCCTCATTAAAATCAAATTTTATTCAAACTTTTCAATTATCTCCACCGGAACTCATCACGGACAAATTTCACAGCACATTTCCTGATCCAAAGAGGATGTCCTCAGGATAACTTCTTCAAAGCAAGATATCGATTGTCCTTAATCAGTGTCTTCATTAAATCCCGTTCAAAGCATGTTTCAATCCTTGAGGATATTGTTATAATTAAACAAGCTTTGACGTGGGCGTTGTTTATTATACTATATCCTCCAATTTGTTATTATTAGACGTATTAGAACACCAGATGCCCTCAAGGCTTGACTGTAACACAAACATTATTCCACGATGTGCCAAAAGTAAAACTTCATACCTATCAGATGGAAACTGTCACAATTCTTGGAAACAAACATTCTAATCTCACACTTAATGTCTCTTTTGTAACATAATATACAAAACACGAAAATACTTTGTACAAAACGACACTTTGTTAAAAATGCTCTCAAAGTGACACAAGCCTCGAAAAATAACCACGTGGAGTGAGTAGATTATTATTTATAAGACATTAAAATAAAAATAAAAAACACTTACAAGGTACATTCTATGAATATCTTATCAAACACGATACACTTGAGGGTACTTACTTTTTACAGAACAAATTCATGCCATTCTCTCATGTCAAATGAAATCGGAAACATTCTGAAAGAACAAAATAAGACAGTATTAGCACATACACGTGTTTTTTATTTATCAAAAAACGGAAGTGTGATATTAATTCAAGGAATTCGAAAAATATGTTTGTTTGATAGGGTTTTGGTTGTTATCAATATTGTGGGAAGTGAGGTACATATTTGTTTCAATTTTTAAATGGTTTTTCAATAACTCTTTGAAATCCTTATACATTTTTAATAGTGGATCAGTTTACAGAGAACTCTATGCTCGCAGCTACTTTGTATTTGTGGCAGATGTTTTAAGAAATAGAATTCTTACACTATGAGATAACTCTGGAGTTGATCAGAACTTGTGTCCTTATACAAACCAACTATTTGAATTGGATGTTGTACCAGTTGTTGCATATATGTATGGTATGTAAACAAAGTTCCTTTTGATTGGAAAGGTTTGCATGATGTCATGGAAAACCCCAAAGAAGGGTTTTATTTAATCAAGTAAATCTCATTGAATGAGTTCCAAGTGAAAGGAAAATAGTGATTTTCGGTTTTAACAACCATAAACTGTTGAACGAAAGAACCTTTTTTGGATAAAGTTTAGGTCTAAAAACCTTTTGCCTATTAAATGAGCAAAATACTGAATCAAAAGTGGTAGGCATCTGAAAAAAGGGAGGAACTTTCTAAAAGGATTATCATAGTTACTGCCACAGAAAACCTATTAGGCACAAGTTTTGGTCATATAACGAAAAGGCAAAATGCCTATTTCAGGATTCATGTTATAAGTAAATTTAGGCCAAGCACCTTGTTTGAAAGGAACCAACATTTGTTGACCTACACAAAATTCACAGCTTTATGGAATGGAAAGTATTTATGGAAAATTTCTACATACCAAAAGGATTTCCATTAACACCGAAAGGAATTTCAAATTTTCACCCTTTATTTTTTCTTTCTAGGGAAATTTTCTCTTTGACAGAACAATGTTGGAAATCCAAAAAAGGTGCGACATTTTTGAAATTTTCTGTTGCATGGAAAATTTGTCGAAATTCAAGTTTCTTAAAGTCCTTTTACTGGATCATTTGTCATTAAAAAAAAAAAATCCTTTTTAAGTGGAAATATCCTTTTGAAACAGACATAAAACCTAAATTGGTTAGATGAATGAACCCTTTTTTTGTTTTGGTTTTTACAACACTGGAGGAAATTTAATCAAGTGATTTTTCAGGCCTAATTCGTTCTTGAATTTTTGTGTTGCTATTATTTATGTCTTTAACTTGGATTTCGGGCAACACTGAGTCCCTTTTCTCAAAGAGTGTCTCCGAGTTGGGAAGATATCTTGGAAGCTCAAATCCCACAGAATCACTTGGAATTAGATAGATGATTATCTGTGGTAAGTGTATAAACGTAAATGGATAATCATTGGTTCAAGGATATTGGTTTAGCAATTGGAGCTACTTGATCATGATATTTACGAGAAGTGACATTAAGAAAAAGGTTCAGTATAGTTCTGAAGAATATGAGTTTTGTGAGGCTTCCAATAGATATCAGTCAAAAACGATCTGATGTCAACACGTTATCGAAAATGTTGAATATCACTTGTTGCAGGATTGATTACATTTAAAGGTGTGTGTCTTCAAAAATCCTTGAAAGTTGAAAATATCCTTTTATCCGAAATCACAAAAATCATGGAGTTAATGTATTTGATGGAGAAATTGAAATGGTTCAATAAAAATTGAATCAACCGATTGAATTGAGGAAAAAATTTTCTTCTCTTTGTGAAGTCTTTAAAAGTTTCCCTTTTTCGTCCTTATGATGAATCGACGATGCAGATTGAATCCTTTGTATCCTTTCTAAGGAGTAAACGATTTTCACATAAAAAGCCCGATCAATCATTCAGGACTTTTCGTGCGATGATGGAATGTTAAAGAATGTATCCTGTATGTGGTTAACCTTTTGAAGGATGTATGGGTTTATGTTGATATATAGTTAAGGAATATGATGATTTGTCATATGGTTAGTGTTGGTCGAGCAAAGAATATTGATGTTGTTAATTAGTTTGATCCTCAAGCATAAGGGAAAAAGGAACATTTCTATCCTTAACCACATGCAATTTGTTCAATAGTTCAGAAAATTGATTTCGATTTGTGTTATGGATGTGGTAAGTGGTTTCGTTATCCATGTAACATATATAATATTGCGGTCATTGACAGGAGTTAATATCCATTTTGTTCTACTTACTTATACTATTTCTTCTGAACAAATATTTTTCTTGGTTGAATGGTAAATACCATAAACAAGCAAACGATATAATTCAAATTTTTTCTTAATTTATCACAAAGTAAGAAATCAAGAAACGGACTCAAAGATTGAACTTTCAACTACAACGACTACAAAAGGATTCCTTTGTCAAAAGCAAAATTCACTTGCACGTGTCCTTTCATTTGAAAATTCAAAGTTTGTTTGGTTAGGACTCCTTTCTCAAGGAAATTTACACAGTTCAGACAATAGACTAGAATATTAAACAACAGTAAAAGGTAACTCAAACATCAGGTGTAAACAAACAGACAAGGTAAATAGAAGTAAGATTTTCAAATCCTTTTGCCAATCCTTTTGCCCGAAATGAAAGGAAAGACAAGTCATGGATCAGGATGTAAAATCAACATGAAAACAAAACGTTCATTAAACAAAGTTTAGTGTTAAGGATATCTATCCCTTTTCAAAGGATCAAATATACAAAGAAACACTTCAAACTAAGTCATCCGGCAAAATGCAAGTTGTTAAATTAATTTAAAGTCTTAAAGGACTTGATCCTTTAATTCTTTCAAGATTTATGAAAAGAATAAAAATGCAACTATTTTCGAAACGATGACACAGTTGTCTACCAGAAAACAGGATATTTTTATATTTGAATTTTTTGATAAAATGAAAACGGAAAAACATTTTCGCACACGAGGCAAAGGAAAACCTTTAGAATGTAATGAAAATTTAATGTGTCCCGTTTTGGGAAATTTTTTTACTCCCCCTTTTGTATCACCCTGTAACACTTTTCGTTTATAGCATCAATAAAGAGTTTATTGTTTTTTAGCGCCTCGAAAAGGATCGTAAAAAAATATTCCCAATGCAAGCACATTCTAAAGGACGAGTTATAAGAAATAATTCAAGGATATTGCAAACAATTCTCAAGAGGATTTCCGCTTGTTTTGTTCCGTGTTTAAAATGTTTGTAAGGACGAATTTATTACCTTTTTAAGTTAATGAAGTTGCTATTGATCACAAGTGATTCGATTAATTAAATCCTTTCATTTTAACTGATTAAGGGGAAATTTTTGATATCGTTTTTATGTGTAAAACCCAATGAAATCAGGTCAAATTATGACCGAACTCACATTGTTTTTGGCACATTAACAACACATCAGCAGATTACTTTGCATAACATGTGAATATCACAAACAAAATTTCTAACAGAAAATAATTTTTTATCAAATAAAGTTATCACGAAAAAAGCTGTGCAGCTGTGTGTTAGTAAACATAAATGATAAGTAACAAAAATGTTGTTGTTGTGCAATTAAAAATGATATAATGTTATTTAGGTATGTATGTTGTACAATGAAATTTATGTTGATAATGTATTATTTACATATTTACCAGATAAACAAATTTCATGTTTTATTCAAGGTGGAAGGCTTTACAGGACATATCACATGCTGTATCACATAGAATGTGATAAAACAAAACATGGTGTTAGAAAACATTTTGTTGTATTTGTACATGGTGTTATTGTGACAGTCTTTGTTGGTTTTGTGTTGTGTTGTGGTGAAAATTCAATTAATAGAAAATTCATTTTAATCGGATTCAAACTGATTAAAATCAACCAATTTTTAGGATCGTATCAATACTAGATGTACTATATGTAGTCCTTGTTTAACTAGAATTAATATTAAACCATTGTGTTTATTATATATTATGTATCCATACAACAAGGATAACCCTTCAAATTATATAGGTTAAAGTTCACGTTATGACAGGAAACTTTCTACTCATGTTTCCAGTAAAATAGAACTTTGTCTTGTTTGATAATTTCAAATTCTTGTTACATTACATACTGTATTAGGTTATGAATAATAGAAAAATCGAGTTAAATACATTTTCAACTATTCGATAATAAATAATCCATGAACTCGTTACAGTAACTTTATGCAAAATTACAATTACAGATTTACAGCGATATCCATTAAATAGATAATCAAGCTTCAATTTTTGTATCATTCCCTTACCTGGGATCAGTTCATTCGATTACAAGGTTCCTTGGGATAGAATTTCAATTGTCAAGCGTTCACAGATTCAAGAAGTCGTTTGATTGTAATAACACAAATTTCAGTGATCACCGAATTGTAAACAAACTTTTTAGTCACCCTACACAAAAACAAAACTCACTACAATTCGGTCGATGAATCTTTAAACACTAAACGGGAGCTATCTGACATCAGACAGCTATCGCGAGTGACTCATTAATTTGCACGTGAATGTTAAAAGTTTGTGTTGCTTAACTGAACAAGTTTCAGATAGTTCTTCAGCTCATGTAGCTCTTCCACAAAACTAAAACTCCAAATGAAGTTGGATTCAACTATCAGCCCAGCGAAACCAAATATGGAAAATATCTCGTCTCTTATCAGCTACTTGAAGTGATAACAAATATCCAAGTGTTTTTTGGGGATTTTGTTTGTTTAATAAGATATCTCATCGAGGGGTTTCATAAATATATAATTACTAGTTATATCCACTTTGGCCGTGAAGTGTTATTATCATGGATTATATATCATCCTGCAAACCAGGTGTCAGATCAAAATGTTTATTGATCGTGTGGGAAATGTTACGCGATCAATATCATGAAACCACTAGAATCCCATAACAACACAGTAACTTCCATTCATCATTCAAAGCAGATCACACCTGACCACTTCCAGTCTCCAAAGAGTTGGAGTTGGAAAGAGCTAAATCAACGATAGGTAGACAGAAAAACCAGTTTCACAGCTGAGCACTTGTAACTGGTTGCAGTCTTCAGTAGCCAACACCAATTCCAACTCCAACTCTTCTGCTCCAACTTCACCCAAACTAAGGTATCGTCGTGGAGTTTGAAGCAATCGGTTGTGACGGGAATCGTGTTTTGAATATATTTTTGAGTTCAATTAAAAATGAAAATTTACTAAAATCATTTAAAGTACCGTTGCTTTTAAGAAGTTCCAGTAAAATTAATTAAGTTTCTTGAAGTTTTAAAGTTTCATCAGTGTCCAAGAAAGTTCAGTTTTTTTTTTGTGAAATTCAAGAAAATTGCGAAAAGAGAAAATCATTTTCTTCATATTTATTGTATTTCATGTTTTATGAAGTGTAGCCATTCTTGTTTGTTGTCCAAACAACTCACATGTACAAGCAAATAAGTTTCGTGTTAATATATTGAATAAAGAAAGAAAATTAAACTATATTTCAAAGTATTCGTGTTGATGGTGGTGTTTCAACTAAAAAGAGAAATCGTCTGATGGAAGATGTTTAAATAAAATTTTTATTCGTTCGTTGTTCGCTCATATTTCCGGCATTAACGAAAAAAACAGAAAAAACAAAAAAATAGTGAATGGACATAACCAACATGATTGGTCGAATTGTTAATTTGTTAATTAAATGATTTCAATTTGCAATTCGATTTCGAAGCTTTAACCAAAACGCGAAAATTCTCGTTCAAGACAAGCGTGTTGTTACCTTAAAACCAACAAAGTAAAAACAAAAACAAATATAAAATATGTGGAATATGTGAATAAAAACAACAAAAACAACAACAACAACAACAAGGAGTTGTTATATAAATTAAACAAAAAATAAAAAATTTAATATTTTTATTTTTACGCCCGAAATCGCTGGATTTTGTTGACATTTTTCGAGGGATTTTCACCGCTTAAAGGAAATTAATTTTCTGTTTTTCCCACTCCCCACTCTCCCTGTGTTTAATAATTAATTTTATTTGTTTAAGTGGTTAAAAAAATATATATTACACGTGGGGGAAGTTTTAAAACACCCGTTAACAATCACAAAAGGGTTGAAATCATTATGAGAAAGTTTGTCAAGGATTCACTGTCAGGATAATAAAGTTTTTTTTCGTTCTTATTTAATACACTCAAAAGGACACAAATACTCATGCAAATATGATTCTCCGTTTACATATGATTCGTTTAAAATTTAAATTACACGTGATTAATTTCGGTTAACGAAAGGTGAAAGGTGTGAAACTGAAAATTTAATATTTTCTTCCTTTTTAATAATGTTAAAATATTATTTCAAATTAATTACATAAGAGAGTGTAAGTGTCTTAAGGTTATTGATAAGGAAAACTTCAAGAATCAACACACGCAATCATGTCTTTAATGCAAATTTTTTGGATAATGGTATTGGCTACCATCGCTGGATTCATCCCAGATGCACCAGCTCCAGGTAAACAGAAGTTACTTAATTGTTAGTCGTATTGAAAACTCCATTTTGAATTTGAAACTATAGTAACTTTCAAAAAACAAATACAAAATTATTAATTTCTTTTCGTGGAGGAAGAGAAATACTTTCGATTGGAGAAAGTAAAAGAACTTTTCTTCGGACCTTGGAATGTATGTTGAATTGAATTGAAGTTTTTATAGGACAAGATAATGGTCAGTATAGCAATTGTTGGAACGATGGAATTTCTAGGGCATACCATAATTAATTAACTGGTCAAACGTACAATTAAGGAAAGTGAAATAAAGTACGGCTTGCACCATTAGCTTTTAAGTTGATGTTGAAATAAAAAAATTCAAACACTCATTACTGGTGAACAATTAATTTCAACAGACTTAAGTATGATACACCTCAGGTGATTTTCTTTCTGAACGTTTTATTCCAAAAAGACTTACCTAGTAACGATAACCTCCTTCCAAACGCAAGGCAACCTGTAACGAGGAAAGTCATTTGAGAAAATTGATTGATTAAGGGATGGTTTGTGTTGAGTGGCGAATTACAAAGACTTCGAATAAGAGATATATTGTTCAAATTCAGTAGATTATAACTAACAACAACTGAGATATCTTCAAAGATAAGTATATGGCAGATATTGTCAAATTTCCAGTAGAAACTTTGCGAATGAATGTGATAAAAGTTTATTAATAAATTTGATTTGTGGCAACACATATATAAGCAACAGCATTTACATGGTTCAAGATAAAACAAAAAGGAACAGAAGAATTTTAATTAAAACATCCACCGCATGGTTTGGCTATCAAATAAAGGAATTTTTTTTGTACCACAATGAATAGCACCTTTCATTGTGAGTTAGAAGTTTTTAATATCTTTCACAAAAACACATGTGGAGATAGAAGAAATAGAAAAGTTTATTGTTTCAACTATGGCTACATTCCAAATAAACCTTTGAAACTAATAAAGGCTGGAGGTTTTTTTTCGGGAAGCTGGGTTTCAAAAAAATATAACCCTGCTGGATAACCAAATGAATTGTTCAGAGTTGTCATGGCTTGTAGTCACAGAAATTCATTAACGCACATTCAGAGTCACAGGGTGGTCTTGTTATTAATGGAGTTTTCAAAGTTATCGTGGATATTGAGTTGAAAGCCCGAGGATACGACAAACCAATTGATGCGAAAACAAAACCAACAAGGAGTATAACTTCCGCAGATTCAATTTTAGGGAACATTCGTTTTTAGAATAAACTAGAGAATACATACTTGCTTCTACAGGATACTGAACTTAACAATCATTGCGCCCGAGATCAATTTAGTTCAAGAATGGTTCAAGAAAATGCCCCCCAAAAATGGCTTCATGACTCACAAAGTTGTACCTATCGTGTCCAAAATTTTCAAATTTAAAAAATTCGTAAAAGTATTTTTATAAGGTTTTTATTAAGAATTACCAAAAAATGAGTTCCAGATGAGATCATCATGACTCAAGAAAATTTTTATGGTTTTTTGTGTCACCTAGAAGACATTTGATACGCTCGAGAGTACAAAAACAGATTTCATCTAAAATGGTGTCTGCCATACGTTTTCGTGGATTCAAATGAATTCAGAACTAAGGGACTGATTGCAATGCAATTGAATCAAAACTTCCGTGATCACAGACACTTCCGTGTAGCTGACATTTCAAAGCATAGTTTTCCCGCCAACTTACGAAGGTCGTTTGCTGTAACTACTAGTTTGTCCAGATACTTGATTAATTGAAATGTAAATACCAGATTCAAGTAACAAACAATTACAATCGAGTTTGAGGCTAAACGGATTAAGAATTTGGTGGAAATTCAACACAATCTTGAAGTGATATTAGCAGGAAGTCAGGAATTTAAACAACCCATCAGAAACGAAATGAACGCCAAGTGTACCCCAATGGATTTTCTGTATTTTTCATTTTGTTTTAAAAATTATTTATTCATTTATTTATAAATTTAAAAATATATTCGAATTGTGTTGGACACACTGCGTGCCTTTGAATGTGTCCCCGTTGGCTCCATTTCACGAATTTCGAGTGTAAGAATTTCGAAGCAAATCCAAATGAGAATCGTGAACCGGAAGTAGGTGAAAAAATTTTTCCACTTCACGGAAGTTGTAAATGCAGGTGAAAACAAAAGTGTAATAAAAAAAGGAAAATAATTTTTTTAAATTTACCGCCAAGATGAACTCGTTCCCAAACTGGTTAAGAAGTTTGTGCAGGAAAGTTAAGAAGTTCCACGACCCAATGACTTTTATTGCAACTCTAAGAATGAAAGTTTTCATGGGTTAGTGATGGGTATACGTATCCTTGTTACACCCTGCCAACTTCAACTTCAGCTTCAACTTCAACTTCAACTTGAACTCCTTTTGATCCCAATTGATTTCTTTAAGTAAAAATATTTTCCAACTTTTTTCTACACCATCAAAGTCTTACCGAAGACGGATTTTCTTAAACAAGAAGAAGAACAACTTTACCACCAAAATGAAAAAAGAAAAATTTTCATTTAATTTCCACTTCCTTGTTCTTGACGTGAAAATTCCATGAAAATTTCATACTCTCAAGAAGAAAGTTAAGAAAGTTTTTCGTCTTAGAATTTTTTTTTCATTTGCTGTCAAAAGAAGACGCTCCAAAAGCATAGTTTGTCAACAACTTTATATAAAATTGACATATTGGAATGGTCGTTTTGATGTCAAATCATTTTCAAAAGTTTTTCACATTTTCACCAGCTATACTCGTATGTAGGTTCATACCTTAAGTTGTTTGACGAGTTTCGGAAAAGTTTGGAAAAATTATTACCCGACTTTTCTTTTCTCAAAATGCAAAATGTGTTAAAGGTTATTTGAAGATGTCATCTAGTCCTTAGTACAAATGTCACAACTGTTTCACGACTACCGGGCCAGGACTCAGTTCAAGGTTGCCAGTAAATGCTGGGAAAATTGTTTTTCTTCTCGTCACCTCTATCAGACAATGTCCTGATAAACTTTTGGCTATTTTGTACGTTTAACACAAAAGGACAAAAGCACAAACAAAAAATGAAATAAGAATATAAAAAAAGTAGATAGAAACAAAAAGGATATTGTTGTTATTGTTGTTGTTGGTGTGACAAAGTTACAAAGTTTTCTTAGAAATTTTCTCTTGTGTTCGTGAAACCATTTGGGAATCATCAACGTTGATGTTATCCATATTGTGGTATCATCTTTCCCGCCAAAAAGCATTCAAACTAATAGCATTGGATTACACAAATATGAATTCATATCCGGTTAAGAAGCAACAACAGCAAGAAAATATTATTTTCCAAGATAACCACTGTACACTTGACTGGTTTGATGACATCCTTAATGATTTCCCTTTTTCTGGTTTTAGTAATTTGACGACGCTATTAGGAAATTAGTAGGCAACAGGACGAAATTTTTTCGTTTATTTTTTCAAAGGATAATTACCGGAAATTCAAATTTTAAACAAATAAAATTCAATGAAATTCCTTTGGGACTTCATTTTGAAAAAGTGCAATCGAATGTGTATCCTTTCTCCTAGTAACATGACAAAAATAATTCACAAAGGATATTCTGAATAAAACTCTTAGTCATGTTTGAAAAATATCATTTGCCATAATAAGAAAGAAATCACTTCCATTTAAGGATTCATTCTGTTGTCCTTATCGTAAACGTTACTTTAACATTATAAAAGGATAAGAGCAATTTCGAAGTCATAAAGATGTATCATTTTGAAGTATTTTCTAGTGTTTTGTCGTCGTTTGTTTATATTTTTTTTGGCGAAATGTTAAAATCATACCATGAAAAATTTTAAGGACGAAAGGAAAAGTCGTTGGAAATTGTGTTTGTTATATATATGGTAAAGAAATATAACAAGGAAAATGTACCTTAAACGATGCCAAGGAGGAAAATTAGGCAAATGTGATGTCGTTCTTTAACTATTTTTGTATGAAAGGGGAGCACAATAAACTTCCCCCTTAAATTACTCTTGAAATTGAGATAACGAACGAAATAAATTTGATTGAAGTGATATCCTTACGAGTTATAGATGCTACATATACCGTATTTCACCATTAAATTCTCATAAACACAAGAGAGGCAAGTTTTTCTTTATTCATTTTTTCGAAAGACACTCTTGAGATCACACACCTAGGACAATCACTAACTTGTCACAATCTTTCGCAGTTTAATCGAAATTACAACAAAATTATCGTCAAGGGATAAAATTTAAAGCAGATTGTGAATCTTAATTTCAACTGAAAATTCCTTTTTCATCCTTTTGTATTTAAGATGGACAGTGACTGGTGGCTGGTGCAAATTGAATTGCATTTTTTAAATCACTCTGAAAATAAAACAATGGAAAGGAGCACACTATATGTCTACTAGGATGCTTCAATATTTTAGTTTTAGTCTAACAGATTGACTGTGTCTCCGTCACAAGCTACTTATCCCAAATGTGCAATGGTTTTATCGACTCTGCACTGACAAGGATACAGCATGAAACGTGTCTACTTTCGCATAAAAGAGAACATCCTTGGAATGCCGAAAGTGTGATTTTTATGGATTAAAAGTGTAACAAAGTATCTTGAAGGGAAACGAAATGTGACGGTTTTGCACAATCACAAACCCATTTAAAAGTTTTTGGCATAATAATAAGGGTAGCTATTATCAAGGAGAGACAATTGATTTAAGGACAAGAACAAAGACTGCCTGGAAAATATTGATTGAAAAATTGACAAGTCTTGCATAACAATTCGCAAATTAAGCAAGAAAACCGGGGAGAGATTCCCTTTCTAGCCGCTCGATTTTGAGAGTGGAACTACATAAAGAAATGAACATAAAACAACTTTTGTTTTACGAAAATTCGGCGCCGATCTCAGAAAGAGGGGAAATGACATTTGAACAGCGAACATATGCTCAAATGTAAACAAAAACACACTTTTAGGTTAGGAAATTTTGGCAATTTATTTTACGAATATCTTGTAAACGAAACAAATTTGGAAATTTTCGTAAAACAAAAGTTGTTTTATTTTCATTTCTTTATCTAGTTTCACTCTCAAAATCGAAGGGCTAGAAAGGGAGTCTCTTGCCGGATAAGCCATCTTTATCTCAACCATTGACCACCACCTGTGATATAACATTCTTGGATAACTTGACTCTTGGATTGTATGGGGACGGAAAGTGTTACGTGCAATCGTTATACAAGATACAGTTCATGATATCTATTCGATTCACCTTGGAGCAATTACGCTTCGATGTAAGAATTCGAGGAATTTACATAAGACACACCTCGATAATTTAAGTGAAAAGCAGATGTCACATACAAGTAGAAGTGATGTAATAAACTTACATGTTCACTAAAATTAAGAACCAGGTTACAATCCTGTGTCCCGTAATGAAACATTATGGACAAATAAAATTTTAAGCATTATGGAAAAATACATATTTGAACGCAAAAATTCCACAAATGATTATGTAAATTTTTTCGTTCATTACTTATGCAAAATATGCGACTAAAACTCATTTAAACAAAGAAGCGTGGCTTTGAAGAAGTTGAATAACCGTCTTTATATTTTTCGTCTTGAGACGTTCAGTTGAAATCAACTCAAATGCGGATATGTTCAATGTATTCACGTACATGACACCATGTTGTTCAAGAAAATAATGTTGAGCAACTTCGGGTTTTTATCTGGGACGGATAACGTGATTTGAACTGGGTTTTTCCCAAAAATGTGATTTTACAACTTACAAAACCAAAACGTTTGAGCGACTAGAAACGAAACAATTTAACAAAAATGAAAGTCATACGAAACATTTTAGATGATTTCAATCAAGTTTTGCTTCTGACTTAGGTCGAGCTTTATCTCAAACTATACCCAATAACACCTCGCACTGATGTGATAAACAAAATGGAGTCGGCTGAAGCTGGTGGAGTTTTCACTTTTTAACGAAAACAACAAAATATCAATTCATTTAAATATTTTTTGTTGATTTTCTTCTTTTGAAAGTTTTTCGTTTTACTTCGAAACACTTTCACCTGAAGGTGCATTCAGTGACTGAGGTTTAAATGCATTTTGTTATTGTGTTCGAGTTGTGATTTATATACATTCGAAGGCAATTTTCATGCAAGTAGGTGTCTCCAGATCTGGAGGTGTCGGATGACTTCGGATCAACTCAACCCTGACATTTTTGAATCATTACCTCGGTGCGAGACTTCCTCGTAATGAGGTTAAATGCAATTCCGTGGAAGTAAAGTATAGTAGGTTCAAAGATGAACACCTTGAGAAATTTGCGAAAGTTGTTGTTTCAATAACAAACCTTCCAAAACGGCACGGCATTCATGAAGTTATCAAAAATGCCTTTGTGGCCCTTCTCTATCAAGGGCATTCTTTGGGAGGTATCACTTTGAGAGTCTGATGGAGGAAAGTTCGATCCCAGAAACTATCGTGGATGGAATTGAACAGACATTGTCTTAAAGATTTATCTACTGGACTTCAATCTGTAATAACTCTTGGGAATTTGAGAAATTACGTTTTCACAGAAGATTCACAAGAAGCTGAAGGCACATCCAAAATGAAAAGGAAAAATGATTCACAATAACTAAATTTAAAGTCCTGAAATCATCTTGAATCTATTCATGTCATGTAAATCAATCAAAGTTCAATAATTCTATGAGCAATGAAAATGTTGTGAAAACAAAATTTTCAAATCGGATTCACCTAAACCTGTTGTCAGGTGTCAAAGAATTTCCAGGTAATCGTGACAGATGGAAAAAATTTGATTTTTCAATGATTCATTCGATTTTCGGTTAATTTTTGGTTTTAAAGATAAACATACATACATCCCAGAGAAATCAAAGAGAAGGGACTTGTTGATTTTATTGATGAAAATTCACAGGTAAATTTTTAATTAAATTAAGTGTTTGACTTTATTCAATCAAATACAGACAAATTTTCTGTGTAAATAAAAGGAAAATTCGCATCAAAACTTCAAGTTAAGTGAGTACACATTTCGGGCAAATATGAAATACAGAAATTGATTTCATTCAGGAAGTTGTAGTTTTTGATGAATTCGTTTTCCTTTATGAAATTCGTGTACAGGAAAGAAAAAATACTTTCCAAACTTGAAACGTAGTCAAAGTTTTTGGTTCGAATTACTTGACAAACTTCTACAAAAGTCATTCAACATTGACGACTTGCGTACCCAAAGTAATTCGATCGTTATTCGATATTTCCGGGTCTATTTCGAGTGAATGCCATGAGTTCGGCAAGTTTAACCAAAACATATTCGATTTATTAAGAGAGTTTTGATGAAATTAAGGAAATTGTGGATTAAGTTGAATATGTATCTGTACAAATTACTAAGACATTTTCTTCATTACCTTTTCAGTGCAATCACAAATGTCACTTTTAAACACGCCACCAGTGATATATGTTGATCGTAATTGGCGCATGTTTGAGGATGAAGAAGTCGGGTCAATGATAGCCAGAGTACAAGCGAGTGATGCAGAAAATGATGCTTTGGAGTTTGATTTAGAACCACAAGATTTGATGTATGGTGAGTCGAAACAGAAACTGCCATTTCGGATAGATTCGAGGACTGGAAATGTATATTTGAACAATAGTATAGAAGGAAGGGTGAGTATGAAATGCAAGAGATATTAAGTCCCATGAATAGATAAATGAATCCTTTCCTTTTAGGGTGGAGAAAGATTCTTTTTATTTGTCACAGTGTCAGATGGAAAACTAACTGCCAAAACAGAAGTTTTTGTGAACATTTTTGCAAAGAACGACACTAGCATTTACAATTCCCGGACGCCATCATTCACACAACAAACCAAAAACATATTCCCACCATATCACCTACTTCCAGTGGTCCACCAATTCCAGCAACAACAACAACAAACAAATCAACACAATCAACTCCCAAGCTATGCCACATTCAATAATCGTCATCATCCATATTTTAATCGAACCAAAGTCGGTGGAGATGAAGGTGACACAAATGAAGACGACACTGAATTGAAAACAATCCTGACACCAGTCAAGATGAATACGACTACATCCAACTCCACCGCAATTCATCAATCTGGGACACCAACATCAACTCCAACTCCAACTCAAGCTCAAACAGAATCAACCTACACCATCAAAGCTGTGATTCCAGTCATAATCACTGTTTGTGGAATTTTCCTAGCAGCTGGTATCATTGCATTATTCATCTACAGAAAACATTTATGCGCAATTGGTAGATCCTTGAAGAAGAAGAGCAAGGAGGAAATGGCCAAAAAATCAAACCAAAGCAATATTAGTAGTAACATAACTGAAGATAGCCGCAATTCAATGGTTCTACAACATTGGAATGGTCCAATGGCATTCAGCAATCGATATGTTCCGTGGGAACGTGAGAATCAGCCACATGGCGTTTTGGTACGAGCTATCTTCATATTTTGTTATCAAAAAATGAAATTTTCTCTTTCATTCTTATAGGCTACATCACAACTATCAACAAGTAGCTCAACAGGAGGAGCAGGAGGTGTTCCTGGTGTTGGTGGTAATTCACAACAAATCAGTAAAACGGATCGATGGGAATTCCCTAGACATCGATTGAAGTTCTTCAACATTCTGGGGGAAGGTGCTTTCGGACAAGTCTGGCGGTGTGAAGCTACTAATATCGATGGTGAGCCTTGATCTCTTTCTGTTCTTGTACTAACGAATATCGAGATGAAAGGGAATTCTTTTCTGATTCATCTTAAAGTGGGACAATTCCATAAACGAATTGTTAAGAATTTTACAAATTTTCTAGTTGGAAAATTTCAAAGGAAGGATTTAAAGTGAAAATATGATCGAAATTATTTTATCAATCCTTTCAAGGTACATATCAAAGGGATTAGAAACAATCAAAGATGAACGGGATTCAAAGGGATTCTTTGTTCACAAAGTTTTAATATCTGATAACTCACTGTTAAGCTATGATGGTTTGCCAATATTCCTCTTCAAATAAGGACCAAGTACGTTGGAGAAATTCATGTTTCATGGAAGCCGGTTTTCAAATATTCCTGCTTCTAGTTCATAGAAACTGTCATTCTTATTCTAATTGATATAAAAAGAATCACATTGGTAGTACCTAACATATCCGTACCGTTGTCCTTTTTTTTTCATAACGAAAAAGCAATAGAACAATACATTTTCTAACAAATTTCGAAATAATTACAATTTTTGACCAAAATTATAGGAAATTGAGTTTTCTGTTGTTCTGAGACCCCCATTATTTTTGCAAAATAATAGCACTTTCCTCTGAAGAAAATTATAAAAAATGCATTATTAGGGTACCTCTCCATACAAAAGTCATTTTTTTAATGTTTTTCTTAGGGCAACTACCCCTGTCAATTCGAAAATAGCTCATCTTCGAACTTAAACTAGGTTTTTGGGATACAAAATTTTTGACATTTACAGATTTCAATTGTCTTCACTACTTTTCGAGTTATCGTGTTAACGCACAGCTACGACGACGACGACGACAACGACGGCACACGAACGGAAAAGTGTCTCAAAAATGTGTTTTCTTTACGTTTCATGACTTTTTATGATGATCTAAAAACTGATTCTGAAATAAAAATTTTCGGGACCAATTCCTATACTTCTCCTTAACACTACGTGTACGAAAAAGTAATATGTCTCATTCAGCTTGGGCTGAATTAACCGAATTTGGTGGATCCGGTATTATAGAGGAAGTAGCTTCAGATAAAAATGTCCTTCCTACATTCTCAAACTTAGAACACGTCCAAGACGTGATACTAGAGATTTTGGTATTTTTAATATTTAGAGAATGTTTCCTCTTTGACAGAAAACGCATGAAACCTGGAAATTCTAAAGTATCCTTTCATGGAAGACAGTCCTGAATACTCCTGAATAGTTCTCGTGTCCAAGTCCTTCTTGCAAGCCACATAAATGTTCCCCCAGCAACACATGCCTTTTTCCCACTTCAGGGGTCATTGGAAATAACCGATAAATTTCAAAACTGCAAAATACCCGGCATAATGTGCACACCAGGTCAATTCTTATCCTTATCTTAAGGGTTCACGAAAGGTTTCCGCTAGTAAAACCAACTAAAACTCAAATGATCGGAAGTAAAAGGTTAATGGTTTAGAAATATAAAAAAGATTTTATTCATCGACCCACCGCACTTGGGTCCACATCCGGTTTTATAATGCAAATCAATAGAAATGATTGAAAATTTTATTTCCATAATTTTTCGATGCTTATCGTGCTTTTCTTGTTTGAGGGTGAAAAAATTTTTCCAACGAATGAAAACCGTGCGTACGTGAGGATTGAATTATACTTGATTTTGTAAGAAGCTTTTCTTGAACCTCAAGGTTTCCGGCATTTTTTCCTTCCTTCTGGTTGACTTGAAATTTGTTAGTTCAATTGCTTTTCGATGTTATTTGTGATATAAGCTGCTTTTTATATGTAAATCATTTGTGTAAGAGATAAATTGTCTCTTTCAAGATGTTACGAATCGAAAAGTACGAAAAATTCTACCTTACCTTATTTCACAATTCACAAAAAAGCACATTGAATATAAATGAAAAGCCATAATTCTTGGGAAAACACTTAATTTGGAAATTTCCTTCATTAACAGGTGGTCGATGGATCATTGAAGAAAATTCGTTGAATGAACCAATGAATTTTCCGAATTTTAATTTTCCCAGACATTTTGAAATTTTATTAAAATTCATGAAAGATTTGTGAATGAAAAATCCAAATGATTTTCATTTAAACTTTTGATCGCATTAATTTTTTCGTTGAATAAAATAATTTTCTTCGAGGGATTTTCCATGAAAATCTGAAGAAAACTCAAATTATTACCGAAGATTTTTCACATTTTCGAAAAGGTACAAAATTGAACAGTTCTGAAAGATTTTAATTCAAGAAAAGGCAAAGAAAATTAAATTAAAATTTTCTTTCAGGAGTCGAGGGTGTTACTACAGTTGCCGTGAAAACTCTCAAGGAAAATGCCACGGAAGTCGAACGAAATGATTTATATTCCGAACTTCAGGTAATTTCTTTGAAAAAGAATAAAAATTTCCCATGGGCAAAAGAAGATTTTTTAATAATTTTATTTTTTTTTATTTACATAAACTATTTTGAAGTTGAAGTGCTCACAAATTTTTCCTTGAAAAAAAGCTCAAGAGGTGCAACTTTTGATGTTGCATTAAAAATTAGAAAAACTTTGGGGAAAATGCGAATTTTTTGTAACTTATTTCCCACGATTCTTGGGTAAAAATACTTCATCCGATTTTCCCGGAAGTTTTTCCGGAAGCAATTCATTTTTTTCGTATGCGTTTTTCAAACTGACTGCGATCGTTCATGTTGATGGAAGGGAAATTGTGGAAAAACTTTTTAAAATCAAAATCACGGGAAATTTTTAATTGATTTTATTCCAGTTAAGTGTCTTCTTGCTTTGTGCGATGAAGTTTGTTGATAAACTCGCAGACAGATGGCGTTTGCTCTTGGAATTTCTATAATATATTGTAGCAAGGAAACTTTTCCTTTTAATAAAACATCTGACATTTTCAATTACTCGTTCCTTGTGATAATAGATCTCGAAACCAATTTGAAAATTCATAGGGAAGGGCCTCATAATGTTATCTTTTGCGGGAATCACTTCACATTGAAGATCATTCGCCACTGGCAATTGAATTCTAAGAATTCATCCTATGAAGAGTTGCATGAAACAATAACTACTGAGAATTTAGCTTTAAGTTAAAAGTACTAATTAGTGATGAAAGTTAAAAACCCTTCAATGCAATTGAATTGGATTGTAAAGGATGTTATGAAACAGGATGCAACTTTTTGCATTGATAATTATCCCCCAATTATCGTAATTTGCTCTTGAAGGGTTAAGTGGGTAAGGAGCTTATTACAGTAACTACTCTTACTTTAACCAATCAACCCTTGAGGGTATTCAATACATGGTGACTTGCATAACATCCTGGAATTATTAACACAATGAAAAGAAAAAACTTTTTTTGATAAGGAAATTGAATTTTCACTCCCTTCTTTCCTCGAACAGGTGATGAAGTCACTAGAACCACATGTGAACGTTGTACGTTTACTTGGTTGCTGCACTGATAAGGATCCGACGTTTGTGATAATCGAATATGTGAATCGTGGAAAATTACAAACATATCTACGTAAATCACGTGCTGAAAGGTAAATGTAAATTATCCTTTTAAACTTTTTCACGTTTGATAATGTAACACAATCATGTAGGTCCTTATTGTTCTTTCATAAAAAGGATAAGAATGTCACTGAAAGAGTTAGTAAAAATTGCTTTTTCATTGAACTTTATTCCAATTCGTATTGATGGCATTTGAAAATTAAAACTTTTATCCCTATTATCCTTGCAGGCATTATGGCAATACACATGGAAAATCAAATATCCTTACGTCAGGTGATTTGACGTCTTTCATGTACCAAGTTGCAAGGGGGATGGATTTCTTAACATCAAGAGGGGTGAGAATTATATTTTGAATGTTTTTTGCATGTAAGAAAAGGACACAAGGTGTTGGTGAAGGAAGATTCCAATCTAACAAAAGTTTTTCTCTGACATGGAGTCGTTGATTTCGTTTTCCTGTTAACTATCTTGCCAAGAAGGACTGAAAGAATTCTTCCCAACCATCTTGAATATATTCCTTTATCCTTCGTCCTTTTAATATTAATGGAAAAATCATGTTCATTTTCTCTTTTTCTCTCTTTCACTCTCTTATTCTTCTAGATTATTCACAGAGACTTGGCAGCAAGGAACATTTTAATAACAGACGATCACACGTGCAAAGTGGCTGATTTCGGTTTTGCACGTGACATTATAACGTCAAAGGTGTATGAAAGGAAGAGTGAAGGGAAACTTCCAATCAGGTGAATATATTTTTGTTTGTATGTTTTAAATATGTTTTTCTTGAATGTGTTTGAAAGAATATCCATACACATGCATACGTATAATCGAAGTGATATCCGTGTTGAATATCTAATTCAGATTGTTACAAATACTTGTGAAAATGATTTGAAGAAAAGATTCCCATCACAGGACGTGTCCACCATTTTCTATGAGATTCTATGAACATTTGAACCTTTGAACTCTGGGGCAGATGGGGTCACAAAGAAAAACTATTTTTTTACGATAATTACACAAATTCCTTTTTACGTCCTTTGAAAATCGTCCCTTGATTCCTATTAGATTGCATCACAGCGACATATTTGAGCAAGAATTTTACGAAATTAGTATAGAAGCAGGACCAAGTGTTGATTGGACCCAATAGGAGATCCTGACCGATTCTGTTACTTTGTATGAAACGATTTGTAACTTGACAGATACTTCATATGGGAATGATTATATAGTAGTAACAAGAGGAAGAATTTGTCAGAAATAATGTCTTCAAGAATCATTATAGTTGTTGGGATGAATAATAGCATTATTATCATATAAGATAATGAGGTTTTCTGTCAGGCATTTCGGAAAGAATTTTGTCATTGTTAAATTACATTTCGACGAGTGTGTAGAGTATTAAGGAATATTTTGGTAAATGATGAATTTATCAAAATTAAGAAACACATATTCAAGAGTCTTCAGTTATTTGGTTAATAATATAAAGATAATCACATTAACATCATTATGAATCTGTTGGTGATATGTTTTGAATAGTGACAAGTAATTTGTCAAAGCAGATAATAGTAGGTACTCGTTGTCACGTATTTGTTGATTTTTGACATGAAACCAATTTACAAACCTCTCAACACATAATTAAGACAATAACTCAATAGAACGCTTTCAGAATATGTACCTTGTATGTAGTTATTCATTGGACAAGATTGTCATAAGACACTCACAAGTGATGTGTGTGTTTCTTAAGAAAACTCCTTGAGTTGTTGAAATGGATCAGATAACAAAGTCAACTTGATTTTCGTCAGAAAAAAGGGCCAACTTTCATCTCGTTGTTGATTTAACGTTGTTTATCTAATTTACAAAAGATACAAGACTTGCGCTATTAACAAGTTTAGTTGTAGCACATCGAAAATTTAATGAAATTTCACATCAGATAGATAAGGGTAGATGATAATATAAAATCCATCCCTTCTTGGATTTTGATGAATTTTCCTTGGATGTTCATTAAAACTTTCACGTTATCGAAAAATGCTTGAAAGCATGTGAAAGTTAAAATATGTTTGCATATCATTTCCAATCAAATTAAATGTATTGACACAACAGAGAGTTGAAGGGTGAAAATGAAATTTGATCATCATGCATGCGTAGGTGGGTTGGTAGGATTTCAATACACTAAATGAAATGAAAATACAACAAAGATTGGTTAATCGTTGTCGTTTGTTGTGGATATCACGTAAAAACAGTTTTTTTTTTTTTTTTTTGCTTATTTTGCGTGTACATGACTAAAATAACAAAATAACAAAATGACAAAATTGGAAAATTTCTCATTGAACCCTCATTTTTAGGGGTCGATGCGTTCGTAGGATGTAATTTCGTTAAGTTTTCAACTTGATTTCAATTTGATTTTATTATTACGTTTTCGCACATACATATAGGTACGCGATATTTCTAAGGATATTTTCCTTAAGTTCATTAAGGAAACAATCAAGTTCAAATTGATTTCATGATGATAAACAAATTCATGATTAAAATTGAATTGTAGACGATAATCGTCTTTTCATTATTCTTAAAATAATTGATATCCTCCCGTCTTCAGGTGGATGGCAATCGAGTCCTTGTACGACAATATTTTCTCTGTCAAATCGGATATTTGGAGTTTTGGCATTCTAATGTGGGAAATAGTAACACTAGGCTCAACACCATATCCTGGCATATCAGCTGCTGATGTTATGAAGAAGGTGAGTTTTGAACTTGTTGAATACAAAATGGAATAACTGAAATTTTTCAATTACATACTTCCAAAAAAAAAGGTTCGAGATGGATATCGATTGGAAAAACCAGAACACTGCCGTCGTGAATTATATAACATAATGTACTATTGCTGGTCCAAAGACCCGAACGAGAGGCCATCGTTTTCAGAGCTAGTTCAATTGTTGGACAAATTATTACTAACTGAAACTGATTACATTGAATTGGAACGTTTCCCTGATCATAATTACTATAACATGTTAAGTTTAAGTGGTGAAAAATTGTAATTCAATTAAATGTATTTGTATTACTAAGTTTAATATCATAGTTTCTCATATTTGGACTTTCTTAAAAATTGTTTTAACTAAAAACATTCATTTAGTGTAATTACGTATTTATTTATGTACTGTGTTTTTATTTTTTATTTTAGATGTTGTAAATGTTTGAGATATTGTTGTGTTAATGTGTTTTCAACAAAATATAGTCAAGTTTGTAATATTTATTATTTCATTTATTTACATGAACAAATATGTCAAACTACAGTGGTGTGCCATATTATTAGACCCATTAGAAAAAATCGCATTTTTTTCAATTCGAAGCTTCCCAATTGCTGTATTTTCGCTTATAAGTGCATTTAATTAATAAACTTACTCTCTGGCAATGAAACGGAACATAATTTCTTTCTCTTGTAACATTTGTTGATAATTCCACATTTTGGAAAAGAACTCAATATTTGGTATGCCCTACTTTTGGTAACAGTAAGAGTCATGATTAGTCCTAGTACACTGCTTATGCAACTTTGTTTGTTAAAAATCCCTTTTTGAAACCCTATCGCATAGAAAAATTCGATCACGATCACGCAAACAAACTAGTGTTTTTGGTCACTCAGTTGAAAATAAAATGTTTTTCCAGAAACATCTGCACACATTTCCAAAGTAAGAGTCCATGAAACACAACAAAAGAAGAAAAACATGAAAATGTAGACATAGAACAGTAGAAAACTTTCTCTCAAAATTTGAAGATGGTAGCCGTGTTCTTTTGGTCACTCTAACAGAACAGAACTGTCAAATCCCATACATTTAACCGAACAAGGTTAGTTCTCGATAAAACCTGGAACTAATTTGCTGTTCTGAACAGAAAAGTTGAGCTAGAAATGTCCAGATGGCGACATGGATCATTTTCCTTGACGCGAACCTAAATTTTTCTTTAAATTCAACAAAATTATAATTTCTTCAAAACTTTCAGTTAATTTCATCTGAAAATTTAAATTCAAGTAATAATGAGTTATGTGAGGAATTTATGCAACCAAGGGCTCACAAAATGGAAAAAAATCGAAGAAAGTTCATATAAATGGTAAGTGAAGTTGGTAAAAGTTTGTAATCTATCGAGAACAAGTCCGATGCGTTCTTTTGCTACTCTAGTTTTGTACTCGATAGCGATGACCAAAAGAACGCGGCTGGTGGGTCTAATAATATGGCAGACCACTGAACATTATGACTAAAGTCTTGAAACAATGAGGCAATCGATACAATTTGAATGAAACTAAAGAATTTACTATGTCAAGGATTCTTGTTTCTTGTTCCACGCAATCGTTAAGCATTAATTATTTAAATTTTTTATTTGCCATGCATACATGCGAAATTCAGAAAACAATTTTAAAACCTTTCATAAATAATTAAAAATATCCTCGAATTGAAATTTTCAGGTCAAGTCAATCAATTTGAAATTAATGCAAATTCGTGAATTTATTTCTAGGTTGATAACGATATAATTAATTATTTTATTTTTAATTATCGTTGAACACTCATTTAATTACCACGACATGACATCAAGAGTTTTCCTTTTGATGAAAGATGTACTCAAGTAAACTTGACACCTGATCCCTGATGATAATACAATGATGACAATTTATTGAAAGCACTAAAACCTCACAAAACTTCATTGAGATTTGTCGTTTTTGTCAATTTTCTCGAAGAGACAAAAGTTTCAACTCTGAAAACGAAATTCAATTTCCGGTTAAGGGAAGTAGTATTTATTTGAAATGGGTTCGATGATGATGATCAACAGAAACGAAATGGTGCAAAAGGATTACAAGTCTCTGAGTTTAAGAAATATCAAAAAGTTTTTTCATTTTTTGAATTTAGGTAGCAGCATCAAACAAAAGGGTTTACATTGAACAAAAAAGGTTTACATTTACAAGTCACACAAACCTGACAAATAAGTACCCCCAAGGGCATGGATGTTGTGAGTAAAATTGAAAATTTATTGAGTTAACAATTTAAGAGGTTTCGCTTTGAATGGAAAATGCAAACCCTTTTTTCCATCTTCTTCTTGAGGGAACGAAACAAATCATTGCCCTTTTTCATATGATTGAGTGACCTTTTCTTCAAAATCACTCCCAGGATCATCATGTCGTCAGGTTTGTTTTTTTCCTATTTCACACTTGACTCAAGAGCAAAAATCTTTATCCATGATAAACCCAGTGATTTAAATCATTACATAAACTTTTCGTTTTTCTGGGAAACATGAATAACTTTTTGAAAAAAGTTTATTTAATTTTCTCCTTTATAATTATTTCCAAAATCCTTTCATGAGAGTGACATCCCACAAGGTGTTAAGGAATGTTTGTTTTGAAGTCAAACTTTGTGTTATTGAAAAAAAGGTTCGCTGTTTTTCGTACAATTTATCAAATTTCCTATCAATATCCGTAAACCCTAACAAAAAGGTTCATGTGATAAACAATCGAATCGATAAATTTCCAACAAAAAGGTCATCAACAAAATGACTAAACGAAAAATTCAACCAACTCATTTACATTCATAGAACCCAAAAACCCTGATGAGTTTTAAAGGGTTTTTCCCATTTTTTTTTTTTTTTTTTTTGTTATTGTTTTGTTTTTCACGTTTTCCCCGTTTAATGTCGGCAAATCGACTTCATTAGAATCGGTTCATGGCACACGGTCTGGTCCCTTTTTTGAACCCATGAAAATGTGTTTTCTATTACACAGTAATGGATATTCTATGGATATCGTATGAGTTATTGCCTTAATCATAACTGCCTTTTATTTTTGGGAAGGAATCATAAGGGAATTTTACCTCAAATCTGGAAGCTATCAAGCTGCTTGATTTTGTATTCATTGTGAATTTGATACAACATCTCGTGGTAAATTTATCTTCCAGTTCAGTGTTCCAGTTTCAATCCACGCAGTGATAGAAGAATTAAAATATTCTTCATCTGCCAGGGTGGGGATAGAAGAATTCTGGTACACACGAATCTTTTAAAAATCATTCACTTGAAGATTCCTTGAAGGAAGTACCATGATTCCTAGATAGATGCTTTCCTTTGTAACTGTCTTATTTAAATTCAGATTTTTTTCAGATTCAAATGAGCATCTTCTCATATGAAATTTGGCGTCTTTATCTGTAGGCATCAGTCATTCAAGATACAACTAGATGCTCATAAGATGATATATCATGTCTGTCTCAGTTGGAATTCCTTTCCAGTCAGTTTAACAAGCTGTGTCATGTCTTAAGGAAATGATTTTGCGGAACGTAGTATACATACCAGTAGTTTAGTGTCAAGTATCTTAAGACTTCTATGGGATGCCTCGAAGTCAATGTTCAATAAGAATTTGACCTCAAGCACCCTTCAGAATCACTGTAGATCTCATGTCGTCCTCAATGTCTAGCTAATTAGGAACATTATCTAAATCACCACTCCTAAATCCCCAATCGATATGAAACCCATTTCCTTTATCCCCAGAAACGATAGTAAAACTGCTGAAAATGTTAACAATATGTTTCCGGAATGGAATGATGGGTAACGGCACTGTACGTGATAAGGTTACATAAACTGCATGCCAAAATGTTATCAAGGTTAAATGATATCTAAGTTAAAACGTAAAATTTATTTTTCTCGTTTGCACCGATTATCATGTTGATGGTAACAAAAGAATAAAAAATAAACCGATATGATACGCTAAACGGTTATATTGAAATTGCACGTTTTATGAATTATTCCTCCCACCTTCCGCACTGTCATCATTTGTATGTAACATTTGAAATTCACCCTATTTCACCCGGCAAAATGACACAATGAAGGCATAAAAAGGGTTCATCTAACACTCGAAAGAAGCTTCTGCACGTGATCCAGTTTCAAAAAAAATTTCATTTTCCCTGACTTCTGATTTACATGATTCTCTTTGATAAAAATTTTCCACGTTTTTCTCCCTTTCTGTTGATTGTGAAAAGCTTTTTGCGTGGGAAAATCTAATTTTCCACTCACACACAAATAAATATACATATATTGGTATACATTCAGATATGAGTTTTCCATTAACGCCACAATTTACCGAATAATTTTATATTTTTTTCTGTCATTTCCAACAGAATGTTTGCTTGGGAAAAAAATATGTGCGACAGGAAAATTCATATTTTTTCTATTTTCAGTTCTTTGTTACGAATGTTACAACGTTAATTTGTTGCACGTGAAAATAGTTGATTTGGAAAATGTGTGTCATATCGATTAAATAATTTTCCTCATAAAATTCATGGTTAAATGTTACTAAACGATATTTTCCTAGAACTTTCTTACTTTAAGGATATAAGATAAATTTCTTAGAATAAAATCCTAATTTCGAAAGCAAACATACAAATCAAAAAATTTTACAAATCTTTCATCAACATGTGTCGGTCAAAATATTTTCCGGAAATTTAAATGTCCCGCCTGACATTTTGATTTGTGTTGTCTTCTTGAAATCTCAATTTGTTTGTCCTTAAAGATATTCTCTGACATGATATACATATAACACAAACTGTATTTGACATATTTAAAAATAAAATGAAATTGAATGATTTGAAATTCAATTCGAATTCAATTAAATTCGTAACACAATCGAATGTCTTAAGAAAACCAAATTAAATTCGTTTGTGTTTTGTTAGATATATACATATTTTCTCGGAAGTTTCATTTTCCACAACAACCCCAAGATGATTGAGATGTAGATGAGGTATTGAATTTCTTATATAAATAAGAAATATTACACATTTAAAAATTTCCACGAATTTTGGGAAAAATTTTTGATTTGTTTAAAAGGTATAATCCGATTCATGTGTGTATGATAATTATAATTAGAACAAATGGTTAATACCTTGTAAATCTATCACGTTTCCCTATTAAAAATGCTATCCAAGCAACAGCGTCAACATGAGGGTGAAATCCTTACAGTCACTTGGATAATAAACGATTCGAAATGTTTTACAAAACCAACTTCTGGGATTTTGTTTGTTTATTTTTTGGGGATGGACTTTATTCTTGAATTCTAGAAGTGTCGCTTTGGTTCATGATTTCGTCAACATCTGCAAAGAATTTGGGAATAAAAATATTATATATTTATGTCTCATCCATATGGAGGATTCCATCATGATACCTTTTCCCTCGGATAAAATGGGGTCGTTTTCAAACTTTCAATCATTTCATTCCTTCATCTCTATATCCGTTTCAATAAAACGTTTTTCAACATTTTACATCTTTTGACAGAATTCTAATTGTATCCGGACTATACGTCTGGTAAAATTTCCATTCTGCTACGCATATCTAGGCAAACCTGTCCCTTTGTGTTGAACAATTTGACATGATGAATTGGGTTATAGCCATCTAGAATTCTATAAAGTACTTACTAAAATTCTGTATAACACGAAATTTGTTTTGTATCTGTATAAGGATCCTGAAAAAGGCAAATTATCAAATATGATAATTTTCATGACGTTTCAATTTGTTATTTTCTTCCAATAACTCGTAATTTGTCCTGATCCTAACAATGTGATTTTGTTAATTATTCAATCGTCCCAAAATCCCAGATGTCAATTCTGTGAAACGTTTCCTCATTTTCCCATTTTCCTATTTACAAATCAATGATTTCTCATTGATGAAAAAAAATAATTTCCAATCGAATTCAATTCGAGTGGAGCTGAGCTGAATTGAGTGACAGCTCCCTCTCGAGAGAGCTAAATTTTTTGGAAAACTTCTGACACAAAAGCCCAACCATCACCATATTAGAGGGATTATTCGGCTTTTCGTTTCTTTTCCACGAAATGTTCCCCGAGGACTCGGTGCTTCAGTGCTTGAGGTTTGGGGTACATTATGTAAATTGTTCGTTATGAATTCATTAGAATAAACGTAATTGTCTAAATGTACTAACGATTCCCATCATGACGTCTATCTAGCTCCTGCTTTGGGGCATGATGACATTCACGTTTATTCCTCATTTGTCAGAAATTTCCTTTTTTACGGTTGTTGTGAATTGATATACATACATACCTATTTATATAAGAGACATTTTGTTTTCTTTTGTTTTGTTGATATTCAAGTAAATTAAGGAGATTTCATTTGCTTCAAGTGATAAGTCAACATAAAATTTTCACTTGATTTACAACAACAAACAAGTAAAACTTGATTGAAAAATTTTAATTAACACTAACACACTTAACAAAGAGTGACTTTTCATGTCAAGTGAATTTAATTAAGTTTCCACTAATGATTTTTTGGTAATCATTTTTTGTACTCATCAAAGTTTCAAGTTATTATCCTTAAATTTCAAATTAAATCCTTTTGCCTGGAGTACTGAATTATTAATATGTTTTTGTCAAAAGGTTTTCATCTTTTACGTTGTTAATAAGAAATGCTTGTTAAAATGAACACAAAGATATAACTGAGCAAATATATACAGATACAAATGAAACTGCACAATATCCTGGCTTATAATAACACTTTGAAGATTTCGAATTTAAACCTTTGATGTACAAAATAACATGATGACATTCATGTAGATATTCTCAATATCACCTTTCGTACAAGCTATTCAAGTATAATTGTCATCAAAGCTAGTTGATACTCTTGCAATAAGAAAATTATAACCAATTGTTGTTAAACTTCATTACATCGATATAATCTGAACTATTAGCAATTCAAACCACAATAGTATCCACAAAATTGATCTAAATCCTATCGACATTGTATCTTTAGTTAAACTAACACATGTACAATAGTTATATAACGATGGAATCTACAAAATGTCCATTCACCACCACCACCACCACCATCTGACTGGGACGGATGATAGAAGTCAATTAACTAAATTACAGGTGCCATTTTCTGTTCACTAGAATTGCAAATTTCCACAAGATATATATTCATGAAAAATATCTTTGAATGGAAAACCTTCATTTGTAGGTTTTCCTCGAATCGAAACAGATTCAACTCGATTGGATATAACCTAATTATCATAACTGATGAATAAAAGCTTTTAATTTTAACTAAATGAATTCGTTACGTTTCCAAATTGATATAAATCCAATATCTAGATCGATGTATAATGGAGAAATTTTGTTTTCTTTTTCCGAAATTACATTCTAATGACAACATCACTATCCCTCGTTCACCATCACCAGCTTGACCTTATTCTTTATCTTTATCCTTATCCTTGTCTTTTGTTTTTATCATTATTTTTACTTTTCATTATCTTACGGAATGTGTTCAATATTATCTTAAGACGATTAACGTTAATCAGCTTCCTTTATCGGGGATTTCATTAATTTTAATTACGTGCAAATTATTTTACTTCTTAAGTGAAAATCTTTATTTTGTTTCGATGGCGCCATATCGATGTCATTTAATTATACTATATAGAAATGGACATAAGCGATTTCATCATTAGGATTTTCATTACGACTTCGATGACACAAAAGAAGGAACTTTGTCGATGAGATCAGTTCCAGTTAATGTGGGTAATTTCTAGAAGCTTCCATTCAAAATGAATCCTTACCAGAATTCAACTTCATGGAAATTCCCATATAGTACGTTCATGAAGACAACAAACATGAAATGACTATCACAATTGTGAGTGAAAATTGCTTGCAGCACATTAATAATCAAAGACTCCTTTCAATATCCAATCAATCCTCCACACATTCGCCTCGAGTTAACCCACAAAACGTGACTCCCACGGGGTTAAAAAGACTTTACAGAGTTCAACGATAGATTCCTTGAATTAATTTTTAATGAGGTGAATCCAAATGATGTTCATACAAGACCAAGCAAAACCATGACAGAGCAACAGACATGATTAGATGTCATTAATCAATCTGGATACAATCCTGAATTTCATGCCTTTATCAGAGGATGTTGCTCTTCCGCGTTTCATTATTTTCGCTTAAATCTATAGTCGACTATAATTTCTCAATAACCTTGTATGAGATAAACTCAAACTCCAAACACACCATCACATTCTTCGCCCTTTTACAACATTTCATTCTGAACTGAGGTGTTATGAAAAGTTTTCCATACCTTAAACCTTTATCCTGTGGTTGCATAACACACCTCCGTTACCACAGATAATTCCACGTGTAGAAAATACACAAAAAAGAGGTGTGAAGGTTTCTTCTTTTTCGTATATCACCTTCTGCAATATGTAAAAACACTTACATATCGCATATATTAAATTTTACTCTTTCTTTCAAGTTTCACACTTATTGGGGTATGGCTTGGGGTACATTTTAAGAAGATTTCACTCACACCACTAAAACAAAATAAAAAAAAAAACCTGAAAGGATAAACTTGGATTCCTTATATATTCGTTTGCGTGTGAAAAAAGAACAAAATTTCTCTGTACACTTTTACTTGTCTTTAGTACTTTATTTTATTAGAAACCTCTTATATCTTCTTGTTTCTTTCGGGTTAAACTTATTCTTGTGTAGCGAAAAGTGCTTATATAATATTTATACCACATTTCCTTTGGGGGGTCTAAGAACTTGAATTCGAAAGTATGAAAGTATTCTGTAAGTATCTTATACACACAGGTGTTAACTGCTAAACTACACTTTAACCTTAGGTAGAGAAACATGAGATGTTTTCGACAATATCATCTCGTTTGGATTTACGTTGAACGATCAATTTACTGTAGAGTGAAGTGGAGGATTCATTTAAATCAGATAAAAGCATTATCCCTTTTGCACACAAGTTTATCACACTTTAATACAAAATAATCCCGTTATAATTTTCTTGTGTTTTTTTTCATTTTGTATTTTATCAAAATCCTACATCATTCCTCAAAGTTAAATCCTGATAAGAATGCGATAAGAATAAGAAATTTCCCCTGAGATCGAGGTTAAATTGAAATCATAAATAGTTCATATCTTCATGATGAAATTACTTCAATCCGAAATTGTGGAAATTCTTTTTAATAAAACCACAAACTTATTTAAAATACATGAATCTAAGGATTTTAGCTCAGTTCACATAAATCATGTTGATAATCCCAGAACAATTCGAACGTTTCAACTTAAGTGTCACTTTAGCCAACTTATGTTTTATTGCAGAAGCAAGTGTACCTACTTTGTTGAAAGTTAAGGGAAAATTTACAGGTCACCCTGTGATCAACTGCGGTGAATGTGAAGATCAATTAACAAGGCTGTATTACTCATATATTTTATATATTCATTTTTGTACCTACTCAAGCAATAGTTTCGAGAGAATTCCATGTGACGTCCTGGAGGGGAAACAAACTCGAGATCGAAAAATGTTACTCGACAAATTTGGTCGAGTAAAGTCGAGATGCTTGGAAAATTCTGTGGTTCTCCTGAATATTACTCAAGAGCGTGTTTTTACAATTTGTGCAACAGAGTGCAATCCTCCCAAAGTTCTCATTCTTCTTCGAGTAAAGTCTAGTAACTACTAGAAAAGTCTAGAAAAGTACGCGAACAGACCTAAATTATTGAACGAGAGCAGATACAAGTATCCCATCAATATCGTGAGTGAGTTTCCATTGTAGCGATTTTCTTTGGACAATTGTCGGTTGTTCTAGTATCTTGGATAGACGGGACAGTTTGAGCTGGTTCCTGACGTCACGTTGAAGCAGTTCAACGCTTGCAATAGACAACTCATTTTGAAGTAAGTTCTGTCGTTCGTTTCTATTTTGACAGGTGTCGTTACTGATTAGACAAGTAAAATGCAAACTTCGCGAGAATTAAAATCAATGTCTTTATTAGCAAAAAATTTGGAAATACAAAGCCAAATTATTAGGAAAAAAAGTATTTTGAAGAAATTGGAAGCAGGACGCTATAGGAAATGTAATTTTCATTTTTGATTTCTAGTACGATTCTGGTACAATTTGTGATTTTCGCAGTACTCCGTTTTCTGGAAGATGGCGCCAACATGATACAAAACTCACTTTGAACTGATTCAACACGTTTGAACTGGTTCAATTTTGGGATCTTTGATCCAGTCTTGAACTGGTTCTCCCATACAAATTCGAACTAGTTACGTCATAATGACGTCAGTAACCAATTCAAACTGTCCCGTCTGTCCAAGGCAATAGGCAAAATTTTATCTAATTCCAACCTACCAATATTTGTTCGAATGGATTTAATTCTGACCGCTTTTATATTTAAGAAATTTTCTGTTAATTGTTGTATATTGCACATTTTACATATTATGTTATGTTATGTTATGTTAAACGAATTTTCAAGTTGATTTTAGGTGGACGGAATTAAGGCTATTTGACCATTTTGAACAAATTGATTTAAAATAATTTTCTTAAAGCATTTCCAATACAGGAATAATAGTAGCATTTTTGTTTCAGAATCAGTTTTTGAAAATTTTATTTAACAACCTTTTGTGTGGAAGGAATTAAAAGAAGCACAATATCGGTGGACGGAAACAGGGTATTGTATGTTATATTTATAATATCTAGATCCTTCTTCAACTACAAGAATTTTAATTTGACTTGTACTATTAATTCTCTTTGTTGATGAAGCTTGTTATAAATATTATAAAACCGGGTTGAGATGACATACAAAAGGTTAAGTCTGTTGAACATAATGATCTGATGCACTTTCTGGTTTAAATAGCAAATGATAATTAGACCAAAAATGAATTTTGAAGGATTCACCCCAGATTCATTCCCAATTTAAAGTCAAGATAAACTTTTCCATTGAAATAAATTTGCATAAAAATGATTTCCAACTCAACTTCAATTGAATATTAAATTATAAAAATAAATGAAAAATAAAAAATTAGAACTGAAAATTTTCACTCTAATTAAAATTTTGTGAAAATGCGAAATTTCCATGAAAGTTTCATTGATTTTCGTTGTTGTTCCCACTAAGATGCAAAAAGAAACTTCTTAAGATGCTATACCTTCTTTATCTAATTGTTTCAACGAAATGATATTCATCTGTATAAGATGTGAGATATACAAATGTTGTTCTACTTTATGAATAACAAAAATCTTCGTCTTACTTCATTAATATTAAAACTTTTAGTTAGTGCTTTACTTTTTATTATTTAATTTTTAACACGAAAAATTGTTTATTTCGAGATTTTCAGCGAAATGAAAATATTTTAGGGCGCAGAGCGTCGGTGGCAAAGTTAGAGGAGAAGGACTAATTAAATAAATTAAATGCTTTTTTTCATAAATTACTTTTTAAACTGCGATACAAAAAAATGATTTTGATTTGGAATCAAAATTCTACGAAGTTTAAATTTAGAACAGTTTCAAGGTATCCATCAACGGAACGCAACCATGTAACCATGAAACCTTCCAAATGTAACTTTGAGTTCTGGAGTTACAGAGACAAGAAAGACTGAAATACTCACGTAACAAAACGATACATACCTCAAGAAACATTAGAGGCACATACACGTAGAATTCTGATTTCAAGAACGACAGACACATGATGACTGGTATCAATTAGGTTTCGCAGAAATATGCCGAAAGTTTGGCATTTCATCACTTCTGGAAGAAAAATTTAACCTGATACCTCATTTTGAAATCCAACGCTGACTTTAGAAACCACAGCCACCGAACGTAGTTTCACAAAAGAATTTGCCCACCAGTTTTCTGGAGATTTAGCATACTGAGATCAACAATTATAAAGTTTGGTAAGTGCATGTACAAGAAGGAGGTTTGATAGAGATCTCCTGACGATCTCCTGAATGAATTTTCCCCGCTCGAGTCAATCCCATTCTCCTGTGAATGAAATTCATTTCCAGGAAGCGGAGAGAAATTCATTCTGTGTTCGATCTACATAAAATGAATTTTTCCCGCTTTCAGAGAGTGAATCCCATGCTCCGGTGATGAAATTTATTTTCTACTTTACGAGCATTAGGATTTTACACTTTAAGATTAGGAAACAAATATCACGAGATGCTCTTGAGATTGAACGTAACAAAATCTCGCAGAAGGAAGAGGGAACGGATCGGATCAAATCAAACGTTGACTTTAGGAACTGCAAGTTTGCAGAGACAAAACACACTTTCGCTTTAAGGACGATTTCCCTGATTGAGGTAAATTCTCTGAGTTTCAACATTTTGTAAGATATTTTATAATGATAGAAAGTAGCCGCTATACAGAACAGTTCAATCCACTGACCACAAAAGCTAAGATAAATAAATTATAAGAAAATTATTGTTATCCAAATTGACAAGAGTAGGAAAAAATGAATGTCTTATCAGTGAAGTCCTTAATCATAATAAGTAGAGGATCAAATTTGCCTTTTAAAAGCAAATGACGGGTAATTTTTTCTTATAATATTTAATCATCATCTTCCATCTACCGAAATATTCTCATTATCCTTGAGGATTTTGAAAAGTCCCTGTTTCAAGGAAAGTAGGGAGGTTTTGTTTCTTCTTTTTTTCATATTTCTTGTAACAAAAAAGGAAAAATCTGATGAGGATTTTCGAGTAATTTGAAGTTTCATATTAAGGGAAACAATTTTTTCCTTGGCACGCGCACAAGTTACAAGCACATCAAAAGGACATTTGTGAATTTGATGACGTACCGAACCAAGAAATTAAGCCTTAAAGTTGACACGTTTGAATTGTGTAGGGTTTCCTTGTTATCGATGATGCTCCAAGCGAAGAAAATGATTCCAAGCGAACTTCAAAGATTCCGCAAGGAAGAAAAGTAGGAAACGATTCCAACATAAGGAAGGGCATCAAGTTCCTTAAGTCAATTTCCAAATTGATACAAAAAGTGTCTTTGAGAAGCATATTTGTTAATAGTACCATCGTACAAAATTCCTTATCAAATCGTACTGTTTCATGTTTTAATGGCTTCTTGTTAAGGAAGTTAAGGAAAATTTCGATTTTCTTCAGAAACTTCGTTTCCCGCAATGAAGGGACATTCTATACTGTCATGAGAAAATTTAGAAAAAATGCTCACCTTCAACCCGATTCGCCCGAATTCACGCATGTATCCCTTTCAACACATCCTGTTTCTTCTTGTTGAGTGCCTGTAATAGAAGCAGAAATGAAAATTTGAAGTTTTTCCAACAAAATGAAATCGACGAAATTTTGTGAGGAACTTTTCCTTTACTCTCATTAAGATTAATTAACCAAATTCAGTTTAAATATTACTAAAATTAACAAAATGTCTGTGACTTGCATTAAGTCCACGATTTAGTAAGGGTTAAACTTTGAACCCTTCTACGTCAAACAAACGCAAGCAATTAATCTCTTCCTGACATCCACCAGACGGAAATTTGTCGTTTCAACCTTCTGATCATATTTGAATGAACTTAATCTTCCCTAGAATATTTGAAAAACCCAAAAAAATAACTTCAAAGTTCCATAAAATTCACTTGAAAATTTCCATGACACAATTATGACACAAACACAACGCGGCATGGCATCAAGATTAAATCGAATCAAATTTGAGCTTTTTTCTAAAGTTTATTTGATTAAATTAATGTCAGTTTTAATTAGAAAGCATTCAAGGATTCTTTGAGTATGATTTTGTTGATCCTTAGATAATCGAATTAAGGGGAAATGCATTAAACGTCTTTGAAGGTATCTAATTCAATTTTTGACTCATGATATCTAGCCTGGATTCTGGGATGGATCTGAAATTACCGAGGGTTCAATGTTTTTGAGATACTTTCATTGATGGGGCTCTGGAATAAATCTCGTCTAAGATGGCTTATAGCAAGAGTAACTATGCATTTGCGTAACCTTGGACCTCTGCAAGGAATCCTCTTGCGAAATCTGATGAGCTACGAGGTTTGCAGGCAGACAAGACTAAACATTCTGAGAAGGTCGGACAAGTATCGTTAGGGATCTTATTGAGGCACGACACTTCCAAATGGACTTGGCCTACAAATAGATTTTCTACATAGACGAGCTGTCTAACAATTACTGAGTCTCCCTGAGACGATTTTGGATATATTCGAATACCTTGTAAATACGGCCAAGTTTAAGAGGATACAGGGAACCTACACAAAACCTTTTCTTCCCAAATTTATCGTTATTGTCTTCTGTGTTTATGCAAAGCCACAAGGGTTTTTGTAAAAGACCTCTTCATATTCCCCATTTGTTCATATTTAAACTTGTGTGTTCTATTTTTATATAAATAATACTATGAAAAACGTACTACAGTAATCTTTGAAATTTATCGACCTTTGAATCGCAAAGGATTTAACATTTTCAGGACCTACAGAGAATTTTGGAACGAAAAAATATGTGTTTGGGTTTTTCAACCCCATAAACTGGTTGTTGCTTATCCTCTATAATTTCCATGTATCTACGGAATTTTCTCTTGTTGTTGAGTATGTTCCCAATGTTGTATAGTTAATAAAATATTTTTTAGTGTAAATTTGCATGCAATTTATTTAAATTAAGCCTCTGTGGTTAATTTTGTTGTGAACATTTTTTTGGGGAATTTTTCGTTCATTTTATGGCCAGATACGGTCTTTTCTGGTGTGCTGCAAAGGTTCATGTAGTCATGGTCACACAAGAACCTGATCCCAAGAAACTTGTACCTACTATATTCAATGGAAGTGTCTCAGAGGATTTTGGAAAAACCTCTTTACTTTGTGTCTGACTCCAGCTCTTCCACGTGCAGTCCTTATCCGGAATAGATTCGAAGTGTCTTGGTTTGTGCTATTCAACAAGGTCTCGTGTGTTTCAGAGGTATCTTGCAGGTTCTTTTAACTTCAGAATTTTAGAAATTATCCATCTTATGAGCGAATGTCCTTACAATATTTAAAAATCCGTTTCGAGCAAACTGAATTTGATGTCATTTAAAACCGTCGTTACATAAAATTTAACGACTTTCACAAGATTACCAACTGACAGTTCGGTGGTAAAGAGAAAAAATATATCCTTCTTCCTATGACAAAAGTCCCGAAATTATTCACAAACATTAACCCAGAGGGTAATATAAAATGTTGATAAAATTTAACATGCAAATTATAATTACAAACTTGACATCATTTACTTAAGAAAATATTCTTAAGATATAGATTATCTTATGTTCAAAAAGCATCATGTCATGGTTGTGTCATCGAATGTCATTTGTGTGTGTTTATAAGGTTATTAACTCTTATATGATGTTGTTGATGGTCTTGTTAACATGAACACTCGAAGAGTTATCAAGAAATTTAATTGACTTTTGAAGAGACTTTCAATTTGATTGGGAATCCCCTTTAGTGTGTGATCACATTATGATAGAAATGTGACGTGTAGCTCCTATTTTAAAACATAATTTTGTTATATAATAAATTAAGGATATTCAGAAAAGTTTGTTTCTTTTGTCTCAAAAAAAAAAAAAAAAAAAATTATTTTTTGTATAAAATCCCATGAAATCCTTTTAAAGGATTTAACTCTCGACAACTCAAACAGGGAGCCGTCATATGTTCGGATACATTCCCAGTATATATTTGTGTAAATGCAAAACCCTTTCCTTTTATTCTCTGTATAAAACCAACAACAACTGGCAACTTTAACTAGAATCCCATTCTGGCACAACTGAAAGGGTGTTCTGTTGGAACCTGGGTAGGTGCCAAGCTTATACACACGTATAATATAATATAATTGTATAACATATGCGGGTGGCTGACACTCTTCTATTGATTTTCATGACACAAACATGTTTCCATCTGATATTTACGTATCCAATCCATTTTGTGGATGTACTCGTATTGGCGTTAATGCGACTACTATGCCAAAACATGCAAAGTAGTTATTTTATGTGATATCACAGAATGGGGTTAAATAAAACCATAAAAAAAGTACAAAAACTTTCTCATACACATGTCTAATGATTTAAGCACAAGAATGACATGTTTTTATCACGTCAAGTATGAAAGTTTCATAACACTCTGTGAGTTTGTAAGTAGTTATATAAAACGTATGTGTTCACAATCCTAATTCAACAACAACAACATTTACATTTCTTCCTTATTTACAAAAATAAATTTTTCTTCTTAGCTCATTTCTTTTGGCAAAAAATCTAGGGCCATCTTGTTTGTTTCTTCTTCTCCAGAAATATGCCAAGGTAAATGTCACGTGCCATGAAATTATATATTTTTTGTGAATCAACACTGAAAGATACTTACTAATACTAAGATGCTACTTTTTTTCATTTTGTTGGTATATAAAAAGAAAACTGTCTTACATTATACAAATTAGACATTTCTTAATTAGTTAGTTATATAAAATGCATGCAAGACATTAGGAACGTTCGAGGTTTTTCTGTTTGGGTTTTATTTGATGTTCATTTGGAAGAAAGGGAAAATAGGGACAACAAGAACAAAAAACGCACAGACGTAGAAAAGGTTGAATTTCGTGTAAGTATTCTACATGTAGCTTTGTGAAATGCTAATGAAGATTACAAATAAATGCTCAAGAACTTTATTACATGAATCCCAAAAAACAAACGTTTCTAATTTATTCATTTGCAAAATAAATGAGCGCAAAATTTACAAATGTAAGTCCTTTTTTAGTTGTTCTAATTTTGTCAACTTTAGTTGAATGTTAAGTAATAAAATCCTCCATAAAACTATAATTCTACCTTTGGTGTCTTAGTTTGTGGATTAGCAAGGATGTTCAGTGGAAAATTAGAATGTTTAATAACGACATTTTACTGAAGGTTTGACTTTATAAAGGAGATGAGAGACATAAGTATTAACTTTCTTTTTGGGAAACTTGTCTATACTAGTAAATTTTATCAAATTTAGAAATGTTCCCCTTGAAATTAATTGATCTTTGATTATCGTCTAGACTTTAAATAAAAAGTTTAAGATTCTGGAGAGCTTACTGATACAGAATAGTGATGGGGGTGACTTCACGTCACAGTGATTAAATCGCCGTGATTTTAGCTTCCGGAATGTCACGGTGACTTTTGAATCGGAATCTAGGTGAAGAAATCACAGGGAGTGTTTTTGTTAAAATTTTAAAAAACTGCATGCACCTAACAAAACAACTGCCAACGCTCAGCCTCACGATTGTACTGAAAATTGGAATTTCCATACAGTTGATTATTGTTACCTTCAACCATCGTTTCGTTTCGTTCTTCGGCGTCGCTCTTGTAGCACACACACACACCCAACAGCTGTGAATAATCTCATGTGTTCAATAGCAAGTATGTGTCGGTCGTGACGTTCAACCGAACTCTCGCTCTCTTCTCACATGTACCATGGATCATGGTGATTGAGAGTTGAGAGTAAGACACGCAACGATTCCGGTGATGGGTGTGATTGTTTCCAGCAGAAAATCACGCTGTTTTCACGCTTTTTCTAATTTTTGCTTAAAAACTAAAAATTCGCATTTAAAATATTTGTCAAATATGAGAAAGTTCCCAAAAGAAAAATGTTCCAAAATCACGGTGATTTGTCACTGTGACTTTTAAATCACAGTCACTGCACCGGCTGTAATTGGGAAATAACTCTTTTCACCATCTCTAAAACAGAAATGAATTTATTAATTTATTTAGAAGGGGTAACAAGGATTAATTGACTAACAACCAAAGTGATATAGTTTTGAAATGGTACCAGTGCAAACCCTAAAATTGCAATCTGCAACGTTTCTAGTTAATTATAATTTTGTTAAGGTAATATGTTAAAATGTTTGAAAACTTTTTTAATATTTTAAAAATTAGATCTTTAAGAACATATTCAAAAAACGTGTTTGGAACAAGAGCAAACCCTAAACCAAACAAATAAATTATTGAATCCATATAAACATTTTCATCCCTGAAAACAAATTCAATTTCCTTCTTGTTGGTTCTTGAGCTTCTTCGATATCTCTCAAGGAACATTTTGAGATAATAAAAAATAAACATAGGATAACCAATAATTTGCAGAAGAAATCAACTCGAAATATTCGATTTAACTTGACTTGTTATCGATAAATTCTCAAGGGGATAATTTCCAAATTTTCACTTCATCCTCATTCATAGACACGTGGAAAATCTTGGCCTTGTTTACATTTAAAATTAAGCCGTAATTAATTAATTCAATATTTAATTAAATCGAATAACTCGATTTCCATTTAACGAAAACTATAAAATATTTTTCTTCTACTTTGTATACAAACATAATTATTTCCAAGGAAATAATTATCAGCAACTCTTAAAGAAGTTAATATTGAAATTTTCATAAAGTTGAAATTGAAGTTTGAAGTTTGAAGTTTCACCACCACCATATCTCCCTCAACCATTCACAAGAATCAAAACCAATCTTAAGAATATAACTTCAAAATCTGGATTAAGTAAACTTTGTTTTATTATCGTAACATTCGGGAAATTTTCAATTTTATTTACCTTAAAAGGAAAAATTTTCGAAAATTATTAATTTAAATTCAATATTTGAAGTTTGCTAAAGTTCATAACAACTCCTTCTTGATTATAGATATATAGTACCTACTATGATCGACATAGCAACAACTTTTGTTTTATCCATAATGCCGGAAGTGCTATGACCAGATAAAATGCCAAACATCCATAGTTGAATCGATATTCCCACAAACAGACGAATAAAGTTTTATTTAAAAGTTTTAAAATAAGCTTTTCCAGTGTATTGAAAAGGACTTCTTCGAAAGTGTACCGTAAAATATGGCTGGAATCGATTTGATTACGATCGAGAAACATATCTTTTCACTAATTCTCTACTTCTGAATCTACTCCACTTCTGGATCCACACCTAAAAAGGGTCGGAATGACAACTTTAATAAACTCTCCAACATGTCGAGTTGGATAATGTGAAAGTTGAAGCATGAAACTTGGAGCTTCGAGTACAATAACGAGTACGTGTTTTGCAACAAACCACAACCTACTGCTCCACTGCTTCTTCTCGACTTGTACTCCATTCGAAAAGGGGGGCAACACGTTTAAAACGAAAATGAAAGAAACAAACTTCATTGCACGCGTGATAGTCGTTTATGCTGCAATCCTTGGAACTGCATCCATGTTTTTTTCTTGTGAGTAGAGTCCTTTCTTCCTTGGAGCCAGGATGAGATAATATTTTTAACTGTGTCAGCTTTTGTTGTCACACTCCGGGGGCATTCTCTGTTTATTTATCCGACGTGACACTGAAAAATTTTGACAAATAAACTTTCCTTCCGAGGCTGGAGTTTGTGTCGTGTCATGCCGCCATATTTGGTCATGTCCTGTTTCATATGACTCCAGACATATCATCACCGATAGTATCTTCGTGCAAGCTGACTTTAAGGAATTTTCGTGAACGTTATTTTGGAATGCAGGGAATTTTGTGATAAGAATGTGTGCAGAATATGCATAAATATTACGCTTATCAGGGAATAGTTTCAAATTAAAGTCAAATTTGCAAACAAGGATTAAATCAGGCAATTACAAAACACCTTCATCGCAGACAGGAATTGGTACAGTTAAACTACATGTGCTATAAGAATGTTATTAACCTAGTAAGATTAACTTGTCACAAGATGTGACAATAAATCGTGAAGATCAAAAAGTATCCTTCTGAGAAAAACCTCCTTTGAATGTTATTCAAACTTCCATTGATTAATTATTTACCAACTGATTAAAGGAATTCATTTTGTTTTTGAGATGATATCAACGAAAAGAAGGAAAAACATAAAAATAAATAAGGAAACATTTTGAAATTTTCCTTTGGAAAAGGAAGAATTTTTAATTAAAGTGAAAGGTACCATGAAATCACTTTCCCTCAAATATTTTTTTGATATGATTTTTTGTGTGTTTTTTTTGGAAAAGGTCGTGAATATTTGAAGGCGATGGAAGAAAGGGAGAAAAATGTCCTGAAAAGTAAATACAACAAATTATTCTGATTTCTATAATTCTAAGGATCTAACATAAAGCTAAGAATATTTTCCATTCCATGTCCCAAGAGGAAAAGGTTTCGAAACAAATATTTGTTATCCTCGAAGGCATCTGAGGACGATGTTGATGATTTGATGATTTCGATGATGATGTAAATTTCTTATCCACTCATTCAAGTGATATCCTTTTTGTTTTTTTCATTTTGTATGTGTGTCACAAGGAAACAATAACATGAATCAATGAACAAGAAGAAGGATTGAAATGTATTTTTGGATTTGATTCGTTTCGGTTTTAAATAATACAACTTTTGAAAATGTACCCGAATCTGTAGCGGAACCTGAACAAGGATAAAAGGTTCTCAGAAATTACTTCTTAACAAATCACTCAGGAACCTTTTTTCTTCGGAATGTCTTCGATAAAGTGTCAAGAAATTTTTCCATTGAACAAGTATAGAACTTCGTCTCCGAGAAATGAGTTGATGGTCTTAAGAAAATCGCTTGTGAATAATTTTTCTTCCTTCTAAGGAATTATTCATCGAAAACATATAACAATGTTTCCATTCCACATACATACATACATAATTTATTTAAACTCTACGAGACTTTTTATACATTCTGTTCTTGCATTTAATATGGAACTGTAGTTGAATCAGCAGTGGAAATGAAAGAGGTAGCTATAGATGCAGTTTCTTAAATCGGAATGAATTCATAATTAAAGCATCTGGTGAACTCTAAAGCCTAACATCATGTCCACAACTAATTTGAGAACGGCTCTAATACCTTGGACAGACGGGACAGTGTGAACTGATTCATGACGTCATTATGACGAAACAAATTCAAATTCAAAGATCCTAAAGTCAACCAGTTCAAATGGGCTTAAGAGAAGTTTGAATCATGTTGGCGCCCTCTTCCAGAAAACGGAGAAGTGAAATTAGAAATTAGTGACATTTCATTTCAATGATCGTCTCATATTTGTGTTTTTTTTACGAGAAATGTAGAAAATTTCCCGGGAAACTTTAAAGTTATTCCGAAATGTCTCCTCCGAATACATTATCACTTCTTCTTCGCAAACTACACTCGTTCGAATGGAAAAATTTTGACTTTCTCGTATAGCGCTCAGCTTTATTTTTTAACAATTTGACTTTGCATTTTCAAATTTTTCGCTGAGAAAAATAGTAATTTAAATTCTTGCAAAGTTCCGATTTTAATTGTCAAAACAGTAATGACAGTAACTCATGTAGTACATGTCGGAATAGTAACGACAAAAACTTACTTTAAAATCAGTCGTCTGTCGCAAGCATTAAACTATGCTATCTATGTAACTAAGGCATACCTACCATGAAGAAAGTTTTCCCTTTTTCGTTAAAGAGTCTATCATTTTGTGACACCAAATTCGAATGAGTTTCTTCACAAACCTATAAAGAATCATTAACCGTATAAACTAAGACACATCTGATAGATACATTTAAGGACATCTCGAAGACAGATGGTATTTTTATTTACATTTTTCCATTTCATCCAAAGGTTCGAGGTTAATCCGACATTTTTCCCAACTATTACAAAAATGCCAAACTTTTATGTTCCCTAAAACTTAGTTTTGCTATTAAACTTCCCTTTTTTTATTTATTTACTAGAAGAAAAATGATCCTTGACGAACTTCCAGTTCATTTATTTATTTATTTATTTATTTTTCTTTTTTTTTTACCCATGATAGGCTCATATATCAAGGAATCGATTCGAATGAAGTTAAGTTATTGACGATGCCATGGCATTTTTTTGGGGAATTTATTGCTCAACAGTTTTTCGCATATCGTAAAAATGAGTAAACCTATGATATTGGATAGTGTGTATCCTAAAGTTATGCGATATCATCGGGTTATTGTTATTGTGTATAAAACAAAGTATCGACGTATTTAGATCTTACCTACTACCGATACTTAGTCGTAAAACGCACAGAAAGTTTGAAATGGCCACAAGCTTGAAAGAGTTTCTCATTTATGGGCTTCTTTTTAAAGGAACAGAGGAATGCTGCATCAATAAAATGAAGACTCATCAAATAAGCTTGTCTATAAAGTTGCTCTGTGTTCTGACGATCGATGCACAGCCTTTGGAGTGTTTTACAATTCTAAATTTTCCAACCATTTTCACAGAATCATCAAAATATCTTGTAACCCAATCTTAAGGTTTTAAGTTCTAACTCAAAATACACAATCCCAGATAGTTATTATCCTTCTTATAAATGAAAATGTACACAAAGTAAAGTGTCAATTAAATCTTGATTCATTATAGAAAGCTTCTGATTATACCCAATCAAAAAACCGTCATAATCAGGACACTTAACGTAAAATTAATTTCAGCAAATTAATAATTCAATTATTTATCAAATTGAAATTGGATTAAATGGCATCGATTCGACCTGAAAACAACGAAAACATGACACACATGACAGAGGTATTTGTGGTGATATCTGACAGAAAATTCATGAATTAATTATTGTTTTTTTATGGGATTAACATGAATTTAAATTTGATTGTTAAATTTGTGATTGGTTAATGGGGAAACATGACAAAATTTTCAAGTAATTTTATGAATTTGAAGTTATCAAAAATGGAATTGCAGAAAAATGTTTGATACAGGTATGCTGTTAAACAAATAAAACGAATTCAACCAACACAAATTTTCTATTAATTTTCCAATAAATTCGAATTTCGGGATTTCCAATCAAAATTGTCGGAATTTGATAATTAGGTTAATAAATGGAACTATATATTTGATTTAGACTAATTTGAATCCATGAAATGAGAAATACTTTAACCAGCAGATTGATGTCTTTATCACCACAAAACCATTAACTCGCGATTGCTTGAAATGAAGTCTTCCGAAATTGGAGTAATTAATAAGTTAAGTGCTTCAATGGAAATATGGAAAAGGGGATATTTTTAATAGTGCAATTAACCAATTGCACTTGCAGAACATAATTCTTGATGTTCAAAGTGGGTCTTCAAGACAAATGAATATATTAAATTGATAATCTCTTGAATCTCTGGTACATCCCAATTGCCATCAAGTTCATCTAAAGAATTCTATCAGAAAAATAATCTTCTACATATATATGCATCAGAACAATTTTATCACTTTAACTGGGCTGGAGTAGTCGTCTACAAGCTAATTGATGCTTGTTTATGTCATTTCCGGACAAATGTAGACAACAATTCAGTCAAAGTCAATGTACTTCACATCCACTCCAGTCCAGTCCAGTCCAGTTCAGTCCAACCACGAGGCATCCATCCAGAGTAATCTCAGTTCCAGATCATACCCGTAGTTATAGTATGTGTCACGAGCTGCATGAGATGAAATTGAAACTGAACGGATAAATTGTGGATTGTCTGATATGAATCAACCTGACAAATACATGGTTTATCTCATAATGTAGAGTATCTACATCATGATGTACTTGTTGTGATATGTATTGTACTACCAGATGTTATAGAACTTAACTTCAATGGAACAATTATTTCTTGCATTCTAGAGTCATGAATTTCAGATTGTAATTTTGTCGACTAAAGAGTAAACTTTTCCAGGCTAACTAACTATCATTAATCATGGAATATATGAAGTATAACTTGAAGGTAGTTAACCAGTTTACGTTAATTGTGCGGTTAATTTTGTGAGGAATTCAAGGAATTACATACTTCGATGGAATTCCAGTTATAACTTTTTTAACTTTCTTCTGAAGGTAAAAAACTCCTTTGCGATCCTTTATCACAAAACTATTAAAACCTTTTATCACTGACATCCTGGAAGAAGATTTTCAAAAAACTTCAAGGAATCATTAGAAGCGCCTGTTCTCGGGTTATTATTGGATCTACAGATCCTGGACCAGAGTTTATCCATGCAGATATCCAGAATTGCAAATGACAGGAATTGAAGATGAAGTTCCAGAAACGATAACCCGATGTGTTCGGAACATTAAAGGTAATGGGAATAGCACGTCGTGTAACCAACAATAATTAATCAAATCCGTCAAAGAGCTTTTCTAATTGCGAAGAAGCATTCAGCAACAAGTGGTTAAGGAAAAATGTTAATTAATGATTTTGATCCTTTTCACGGCGGAACATCTTCAAGCGTCTTGAGATATCAAAGAAGGGATGCACCTGAATCTTGTGGTTTCGTCAGTGAACATCACTCCTTTGAGGAATTCTCATTAAGGATTTTTTCTTCTTTGGCAAAATGCATTCCTTTAGAATGAACAATAACCCAAAAGCAGTGTTTGATGTAAAACAAAAAAGATTTTCTTACTTTTGATCCTGATTTTGACGACAAGTACCAGGTGAATTTGTCTCGGTTTTGAATGTAATAATTACAACTTAATTAAAACGAATATTTTTAATTACTCAAGAATCTCGAGAAGTTCTTTTAATTAACACCACAAAGAAGTTGGGAATAATAAATTAAATTCCTTCAAATTCTTCATATCGTCGAAGGGATAAGAAAGGAGCCGCTTGTGAAATTTAAAAGGAACAAACATGTGACAGGACTTCTTGTGATTTGTTTGCAGTTTCTTAACAAAACACACTCACAATACCCACTAGGAAAATCCACTTTAAATACGGAAAATTTGTTACAAATCGATTAAATTCGAATTTTCCACTTGTTTTTCATGAAAATCCAATGGAAAGTATTAATGTTTTGAAAATACCCGCACAATGGAGAGACTTCAACTGAAAACTGTGGAAAATTGTGGAAAATCGGTGAAAATTTAAACAACCAGATGACATTGAAATGTATAAATAAAAGAAAAATCAAGGAAAATCCATCAAAATAAGGTCACCATTCACCACTAACTGCAATAAGGAAGAAAAACAAGGGAAAATGTGCATTGCGAGAAAAAAAAATTGTTTTTAAATTTTTCCCAATTTTCTCTCTCCTTCGTCGATTGACTGGTCGAATTTTCAAGGGAAATATATTCGTTGTCTGTTCTCACAAAAATAATTTTTCGACCAATTACATGTATTTGACAGTTCACAGGATGAAAATGAAAATGGAAATGGAAATGGAAATGAGAGAAAGAAAGTTTTCCCTTCACGAATGTTATCAAATGGAAAAATTATTTGTTTTTCCAAAAAAATTACCTTTTCGACAATCTATTTTCCACAAAAATAAACTTTCATGAAACTTTCACAAACATATTTTCTTTTATTCTTCAATTAATTTTCATAAATTTCACTGCACTAGACGAGTTGGCGACTGGCGATTAATTTTGTTTTTCTTATTTTCCTAATTAAATGAAAACTTTCGGCGACGATTGTAGCGTGGAAACTTTAGACTAGGACGGATTTGATACGGATCATGTGTGGAATGTCATGTTTATGAAATTATGTATTAGGGGAAATTAATAATAATTTTAATTTATTTTATAATACTGTCACTTGATTTTCTTCGTTTTTCTTTGATGTGTTCACAAAAACTGCCACAACCGCGTATTCATCGCAATGACGGATTTTTCATTGTTGGAAAATTAAAAACTTAAAACCGAAATTTTCCGCCACTGAAATTACCATCCACAACGGAATCTTTGATAAGACTGAATTCGAATTGTCCGATTCCGATTGTCGTTCATAGAAGAACACCGACCGAACAGGAGAGGATTCACTCACAATTTCCACACACATCGTGTGAATTGTATGCAAAACGTGCCATTGTACATACACATTCGTGTTGTGTTTCGTTTCAATCGCCATTTGACAGAACAATTTCCACGGAATCAAATTTTCCGCATGCGCCTATTTGTTTTCGTGAGGGAAAATTTCCAACAGTGACGTCACATACTGGCGGGATTTTCTTTCGTACTAGAATGGATTTTCATTCGGCCGGTCGTTGAAACGAAGTGAATTTTTCGGTTTGAGAGCGATTTGAATGAAAATTGATCAACTGATTTGCAATCAACACTAGTTGAAACAACTTCAAACAGTTCAAAAACGATGTAATATGATTCTGATAATGCAAATTTATAAGACATATGATAAAACTCACTTATTTCTTCAAAATAACATTAATTAATTTGTGAATTCACGGTTTTTCGTGAAAATGAGTTATTTGCGTAGAAAGTTCACAAAAAACGTAAAGTTTTTGGCTACAAGACCTTCTATCAAAAACTTCTAATAGACTCCGCTAGAGAGTTGAAATCAGATCAGAAAAACTTTAAACGTCTTTTACTCGACTTGCCATTTTCTGAGATAATACAGTCTTCATGAAAACCGACGACATGATAAAGAAGGGCTCAGGGAGGAAATCATATGCAGGGTAACTCATTGGTCACTTCATCCAGCATCAACATCATAATCCTCAGAAGAATGTTTAAGTATCATTGGTCAGGACATGCAGAAAGCTTTTAAAATTCCACTAGAGTAGTGTATTGATATCGTGTTCGAGTCACCATATTCGGATGCGGTTCATTGCAATTGCTGTGTTGTATCTAGGGTGGCAAAGTACTTGCTTGCTGGCAATCTACGCGTCATTTAAGGGTTATTGATGACAAACGTAAAATTTTGATATTTAGTATGGAAATATTTTTCGTTAGTAGTCAAATAAATCAACCAAACCGATTAGCAGCGATTTCACTTAAGCAACATCATCTTCATCGTCCAGTTTGGATTATGATTAATTGCAAAGCAGAAACCGACGTAACGTCAAAATAGAAATTTGTTACACTGACAGAATGTACAAGGTAAATATAAATAAAACAAAAATTTGAACTCAAAAAACGAAATTTTATTCGTAACAAAAAACAAAACTTGATGCTACTTTGCCAGAGAAAATTCAGGTTAGGTTTTGCCACTTTACCGAAATTTGCGTTCCATTTTCCAAGTATGTACTCGCAAGTACTTTAGAGCGAAATTTTTACATAAACGGAACGCAGCAAATCACATGTTCATTGTCACATCAGAACTAAGTATAGTCTAATATCCTTTAGTGTGTAAGTGATATGAAGTATAAGTTGGCTGTTCAGGAACACCCTAACACCCATCAAAGGGAAATGAGATTTTTTAATACGAATATTTGATTGAAATATAATAGAAAACATAGGATATACCATCTAATGATGCAAATTCCTATGAGAACATATATCCCAATGCAATAAAGATGGTTTAATATTAAAATGAAAAGAAAAAACAAGAAAAGGAATTCCAGTGAAATAAGGAATTTCCTGAAGAGAGAAATTTATTGAAAGCCAATCGATGTTTACCTGAAAGGGACGAATTCAACCAATGAAGATTTTGATATGGTTAACCTTTTTTTTTTTTTTTGATATAATATCGGAAAAATATTTTCCGTTTTTCTCAAATATTCCTTATAAGCCACTTGTCTCAAAGAGGATATGAAAATCATCTATAAAGGAAGGCGGAATAGCTTAAACTAATGATCCAAATAGTAATTCAAACTAATGATTTAAGAAGGAAACAAATATTCAAAGCATCCCTTAAGATCAGGGTCAGAATTCTATAGGGATAATCGTTTTGGGTGATTTCGAGGGTAATGGATTTGACAGGACGACCAATCGAAGGATATTAAACGACCTTATGATATGGTGCTATTTTCTTCATAGTCGTTTTGGATCAGGAACTGATTTCATCTCCTTAACTTTTATGAGAAAAATTGTTTACGCCATTGAATCATTATCATGCATTTTATTAAACACCTTCTTAACATAAAAAGAGTATTAATAAATTTAACACTTAGATTAACGATATTCTTACAGTTCTTCATAAAATTGTTTTCGAAAATATTTGCGATGTGAATTTTGTGGAATAATGGCGCCTATATAGAAGATATCAATTTTATTTTTTATTACTTATAATCGATCTAACGAAAATTTTGTGATAAGGATGTGTAAATAATTTCATAAAAATTGTCTGATTAACAAAAATGTTGCCAAATTCACAGGTACACAATCGGAAAATCGAAATAATTCATCAAACTGATATCTCGAACACAAAATGAGGAAATATTCTTATGTATTTGTACAAGGATAAAAGGACGAAAGAGGTCAGAATTTTCCAATAAACCGAATTTTTATGTGTTGCAAAACTATACTGGGTAAAGGTCAGTTCCGGTTAAAAATAGAATGCACTTTTAAATTGCATTGCTTTAATGCAACACGAAATATCCAATTTCAACAATTTTATGCTACACAAGACGTAAAACGATTTTCCGGTCTTCTTCACTTAAGATGAAGTCTTTGATTTTCTTTTTATCCATGTGAGTTTTCTTTGTGTTCAAGTGGAAAACTATTACACACAATCACACGTTTGTATAAACGAAAAACTAACAATGATCCACGGAAATCGTTTCTCTACATTTCACTATAGAACCCTCATGAAATATTTCACTATAACTCGAGGAAGTATAGGAAAATTTGATAATGCATTGAGGAAATTCACACTTTTCCTTGGAAAATTTGAAAATTTTTCCATTTCTTATGACACATACCCACTTTGTGTAGCGTCAATCGTGTAGAAACTTCTTTGTAAAATTATGACAAATCGATGTCAATGTTATAATCAAAGGCTAGTTTTATCATTCGAAGATGTCTTTGTCGAAGGAACATCTCCATAGAAGGAATAGCAAATGATCTTTGAAATCTATCTGGAATTGTGAAGATTCATAATTTTTCCTCATCAGTAATTGAAGATGATATGGAATCTTAATAGTAATATTCTTGATGTGAAACCAGGATAATGGTCAGACATTTATAAAAAAATAAGAAGTCAAATAGATACGCACAAATTAAATTATTATCCTAAAATTGTATAGGAAAATCAATACCCTATTGTGTATGGTCTAGATTGTTTTGAGAATCTTCAAGGAGGCCAAGTCCTTGATGACACTAACTTGTTAAACACAACTAAAGCTTAATGTACATTCTCATATTTACCATGTTCTATGGGATATCCTACTAAAATTATTATGTATAAGGCGCCACAATTCATATTTTATTTGTCTGGACATTTGGTATATTCGTTAGAGAAATTTCAAGGACTTAAGAAGCCTTCAGTGTCTTTGGATTATTAAGTTCTTTCTTCCTAAAATCATATTTAATAAAATTAGTATTATTTTGATAATTTAAATCAATCACAAACTGAAACTTTGACCTCTAGTTTGAGTTCGCTTTTGCATCCATGAGATCATGGCCATCACTCCTATAATTATTCACATAAAGTTCACCAGTTGATTAATATATATTGGTCAATAAAACCTGCAAAAAATGGAATTAGTGTCCATCATCCGTCTTCATCAATTCACTCTAAAAGAGAAGAAAAAAAATTGGTTTTCACACGTGTCTCGACGACAAACTTTCAACATTTTACACGTGGAACGTAATTTCCATTTACACTCGAGCTACTAAATTCTATTAAAACGTGTAAATGAATTTGTTAGATTGTAAAACTTAATTTGACTTTTTGGTTTAGTTAATGTAAAATGTAGATATTCACACAAGTTGTAGATGCTCTGAAATAGCATTAAGGATACTAAACGTACATCCTGTGTGTACATCCGTTATCACTTTGATACTTTAAAACTAAGCAACCTCAAACGTTTAGCTTGTTGACATGAGACCTTCTCAAATGAAACTTTCCTTCTAATGTGAATTATTTTTAATGAAACTCTTAGTACGCTCATTACAAAGTTTAACAACTTCATGTACTAGTTTTGTAAAATGTCTAAACTTTATTCCATCATGAACAATTCCGGAAAGCTATGATAAATGTAATGTACTTCTACAAACTAAGACATTATCTTCTTGTTGTAACGATCCCAAGGCTTCTTACGACCATATTCTTCCTGCCAGTTAGAGAACTTCGAAGCCGTAAAACCGATTATCATTTCATAGACTTCTGGAAAATACCAATACCAAGATATTTAATGATTTCCAAACTTTTCAACCCAATCAACCACGTTATAAAGATAACCTAATATCAAAATCAAGCAATTCAATCAACTGTTGCCAAAATTTTTGATAGAAACAATTTTAATCGTAGACACATCCTCTTGCTATTTGTGTTAATAAACTTAAAACTAGAAGTTCCTTTCATCTGAAAATTCTAGTGAAATAAGCGAATGTTATATGATAACACACTTTTTCGATGCAAGGTATTTGTCAACGTTCTAAAACTGAGAGTCAACAAATTCAGCTCTACACTGCAATTTGATTCTGCAGTAGAAAAACCAAGTTTTATTGATCAAACCAACATTGATCGATGAATGCGTATGTATTCATTGAAAATTAACATTTTCCAAGCTCAACGAAGCTTTCAATGACATTTGCAGACAAGCCACTAATGTTTACTATCTCAATCCGCAACATTTGTATGACTATGTATGAAATGGCATACGCCTGTTACCCGCCAAGAGCCACATCCTGATGAATATCCTCAATCCTTGAATTGGTCTTCTGATAAGCTTGTATTATCAAGACTTACTTTGTTGTGTTTATTTTGGTGGGGCAGGCAGTGTATTCAACAACTGTATCATCAACTCAATCCTCATTCCAAAGTGTCTGCGCTTCATTATGTCAGATTAATGTAATCTGTGTGGAAGCTTAATAAGAAAATTTTATGTTCAACTGTTATTATCACACATGACGCCTCGAGTTGAATTGTTTCAAAGGAATGAATGAATTTTAAGAAGCTTTGTGATGATGGCTTAAAACAGCTTATACCTAAATCACACAGTGAGTTGTCTACATTCATTCGTTTGCTCTAGCATTTTGTTACAACAGCAAAAACAACAATAACTAATGCGTTGTAACTATTACAAATACAAAACGATTATATGAGTTTTGTGGTTGTGGCAAACTTTTACTTAAACTAGAATCACTTGAAAGGATCCAAGGATCTATGATGGGCAATTGAGTTAATACTAAGTGAATTTACATTCTGTTTGTTACTAAAACCTATTAACATTCGTTTTATTTTTGAATAATGTTCTTTTGAGTTATTTTTAACAAAATAATTAAATCTGATTTTTTGCAAGCGTGAATCTTTGAAAATCCTTTACTTGGTCGTTTGATACTTCTTAATTGGTAACAAGAAACTTTCCAGAAACCAATTTGAAATATTTATGTCTTATAAAACCAAATCTGAAAATTATTACAAAACCATAATCTGAAAATTGAAACACCAATCTCAGTGTAACTTTTCTTTGAAACAATATCAAAGTTCTAACAAACTACTTAGAACTCATCAAGAAGTTTTCAAGATTGTTATGACCAGGTGAATTTGTATAGGTTAACCACTTACCTTATTCAATTTAGGTTTATGTTAGTTTTCGAAAACGTGCATTTTGTGTATTTGAATTGCTCTCAACGAGTATTTTCTATATTTCCCCAGATAACTATACCATATTCTTCAGTGTATAATAGAAGTCCAAAGAAGAACTGTGTAATATCAAAGAGGACTTTATTAGATAATAATTTGTAGAAGTTCCGAAATTGTTTCTGATTGCAAGAAAATTTCAATGAGCCCTTTGGGTAATAACGAAGTAGTGCTCTGATGAGTGGTCAATTTGTTACCCTGACCAAACTTAAACTAATACTGTTCTCTATACAAGCTAAACTACGAACTTTCGATTGAAAGAATAAATTCATTCCATCTTCACTCTGATTAGAAGAAATTAAACCATTTTATCCTAAGCATCCTTAATGAGACATACTCATTGATGGTATTGACCCAGTTTCCTTAGTTCTAATCAATTTTGTAGCTTGAAAAACATTTTCTCTAGTGTCCTTTCGTTTTAAAGTAGATTAAGTGGATCTTTGAAAATGGATTTTTCTCAAGGATAGTTCCAGCACAAAAACAAAAGTATCGATTTATTAAACCTGCAATCGAGTATGTGCTTTGATAATTTCGTTTTGTGTGTTAAAATGGTGCTACAAAATAACTTAAGCTTAAAATCTAACACGTGAAGAGATATTTAACAAAGTTGATTTTAAAAGTGTTAATAGGATTATTATTGTGACTGATGGATTTGATTCCTTGATCGATTTTTGCAGAGCTTCATGTTTAAGAGTTTAGGTTTCATGATGCAAATTGGTTTCACTAAAAATAGAAAATAATATTATGAAAATTGATAGTTTTCATATGGTATTACCTTTCTTATTGATGTTTCCTTGACAATTAACTTTTCATAATAGAATGATGAAAGATTTTAGTACTCAGGACTTTCCTTTCTTACGGAATTAGTTCTTGTTTGTTGTCATGCAGACCAGAGTAAGGATATTTCAAAAAATTTCTTTGAATTAATGTTAATTTCATTCATATTTGTTACAAACTCAATGGTAGCAATTAAAATACAATAAAAATCCTATTGAAAATTTCAGTATTCTTCTCATTTAATCGTCTTATTTCATGGAATGAACGTCTGTCTCTGTGAGACCATTATTCACAATAAAAAATTTTCCTTGCCGATTACTTCTTTCAACGACAAAAGTTCTGAGTGATACATAAATCAGAAATGGGGATGATTCAAGAAAGGAAAAATAATCGGAAATCCGTTTTTCTTGGCATAATTTAGTTCGTAAGAAAATGGTCTCTTTACAACGACATTTTACAAAGCGATCATTCCACGGTTCATTGATTGGAGGCATTTGAAACACAGTGACATTGCTCGTTCTTTAAGGATGATTGGAATCCCATTAAAAATGGGAACCATTTCCTCTTCTAACGACTATGATTTATTTCATTACCAACTTTAGACAAGCATCCCCGCAGATTTCATGGTTAACAATCATTATCATATCGTCCAAAAACAACTGAATGAGTTGAAATCAATCAAAGATTCAATGACGTCTTTTCAGCGTTCAATAATAATTGAATGACTTCAGAAATTATTTTTTCCATAATTATTTTAATTTCACTTTCACCAGGATATGGTTAGAGGTACTTTCTACGGAAAAAATTAGAATTTCATTACCTTGAGATATCTAGGTTATGCCCTAGATACATGATTCATTTTAACCAACTGTTCTTAAACTTATTCGGTAAGCAATCTGGATTTAGACAATCACAGAGTATTTACTAAATCATTGTGTATAATAAACCCCCTCGGCTTTCTACACATGATATTCTTGTATATTCTTATCTCGATACTCCATTTGATGTATCACATTAACACTTCGAACATTGTCGTCTTAAGTATACAAGAGGGAGTTTATTTGATTACAAAACATCAGTACAGAATGAAATGCGGATTATTTGGTAATGTTGTTAAATCGAAATTGAGTGCAACCAATACAGAATCATTTAATCTGTGTCAGTTATACTATAAATATACAGTTGGGATTTAGATAACGTTATATGAAAAATTGTAGGAACTTTATCAATCACTAAATAAACACTGAATAATTACCTTTCTAACGAATCATCCTGTAATGGGTAAAACAATTATTGAATGTAGGCTTAGATATATTTAGATGGAATATATTATAGGTAGATAGTGTCTCAAATTACTCTCCAGAGAATATTTAACCTTTCTTCATTAACAATTTGCGGAGCTTTATCTTGACATTTTCCATGATTGAAATGGACTGCTCTTTTGGTTAATCTCTTTTGAATTGAATCTGATTTCAGCTTATATTAAAATCAAATCCACTCAAGAGCTTTCTGTCTCAACATAAAGACTGATGAATTCTGAATTATATCTTAAATTGATAACAAATTTCCATGTCAACTTAACATGACAGCATCAAAAATAGAACAACGAAACATCAGAATAACTATAATAATTAGAAATTTCAACGAAAGGTTACCAAAAAGTTTGTTTTAGATAGCAATATAAACCAACCAAAAAAAACTTTTAGTTTATTAGACTTGTGACTCAATTTCCTGAGTTTTTGGGATAACTTCGTGGTTTGTGTGGTTGGAAAGTTAAACTTTTCCTTTTATTTTCATCAAATAACTTTTTCCGTATCAACATATTTTCCTAGTTAAAGTGAAAGCCTTTGAATTGATGATAGCATTTGACTTGTGTTAACCACTTTTCTCATGATTTAATCAGATAAACTATGATTAACTATAACAATAGCTAATAGAATAATAAAACCTTTTCGTGATAAACTTGATAATGTGTTTTACTAGATAAATTTCGACACGTTACATATTAGTTTCTTTCAGAAAGGTTGATCAGTTCATTAACGAAACGATAATATCGCTATGTTTGATTATCTTCGCAAGTGCAAGAACAAACAAAAAAGTTTGTATTTATGTTGAATTTCAAGAAAGTGCATTGATTGAAAGATGAAAGTCTATAATCCAAAATTGATCTACGATGCTGTAATGAACGGATGTTTCCCTAAGGAACGGAAATTGAAATTTATCAAGGAAAGAAAGAAGTTACATGAAATCAAACAAAAATTGAAGGTTAGCTTTAGAGCTACAAAACTAAGAATACGTTGGTCATATGCTTAAAAAACATGAGAGCTACAAAATCAAATGGTTCAGAGTTACAAGGTTATTATGCAATAGAACATCTGCATGCATCAGTTTATAAAATATACAAATACACTCTTATGCTACGTTGAGTAGATACTATTGCTGGTCTTATTTCTATTCTGTAAAATGGGAAATGAGAGTACATTTTCAGTGAAAACTAAAACCCTCATTGCTTTTGGTCATAAAAGTCGATTTGATATTCCTTGGGAAAAGGAAAAGGAATCATCCCCGATAGCATCAACTATTGAAGCTTTTGGGATTCAACTAGAAAAGAAACCGAAGACAAGTAAAAGTAAAACAAAGTCAGTTTAATCTATTCCTTGTACTACCTACAGTACCTTGAAAAAATGTGAATAACTTGGATATATCTGTAGAAAAACTTCAGATTTCTGTATCACACAGACATGGGCGTTGAAAAGTTCTTTCCGCGTTATGTTAATTTTATGCTGATGTACAGCAACTTCTATGCAAATTCCTCTTGAATGCAAATATATTTGAGTTTCTTTTCTCCAAGCTTCAAAATGACTATTCGTGTTTTAAGTTTTACTAAATTGTACCTCTATTGTTTCAAGAAACATCAACATAATCTTTGTGATTCTCTAAAAGAGGATCTTTCTTATTCATAACAATTTTCAGTCCAGTCAAAGAGTTCCAAGAAATCATAATGAGTTCTTCACTTTATGTTGTCTTTGAAAAGTGATTTTTAACTTACTCTGTTTCCTTTATGTTTTGTAGATTGCTGATAGTGTTTTGTATATTTTAATTCTTACACTATATTCAAATATGACGAATACGTCGTTCACGTGCTGCTTCTGACCAACATAATTCTACTGGAAAACCTGAAAATGACGTGTTATACCCAACTAGAGGTCTCAGACTACAAACTTTCTTTGACGCAATTTGCCATCTAGTACAGTGGTAGGACAAAATTATCATCATGTCAATTTGGATTTAAAACACATAAGTTGTATTAATTCTTCTAAAATATGATAAAAAATTCGTTAGAGTAAACGATATGGTGACAACATAAATAAAGATATTAACTCACTAAATAACTCAACAATTGATGCGGTTTCCTAGACATGAATAAACAATTTCAACTATAATTTCCAAAGGACACAGCAAATATTTGAAGGAACAAGGATGTTTCACCTGTTCAAACACCTTTCCATTAAATGCCAACGATGAAATATGAAATACAAATATCCGCATCATACACGTTAAATATTTGCTAGAAACAAAACATCAACAATTCAATTATATACGCATACAGCAAATTTCTGATCCAATGCCATGAATTGACGACTAAATATTTGGATAAATCATCATTTTAAGCCTTCGAACTCAGTGAAATTTAGTGAGTTTTGGATGGATATACGAGTATCACTTAAATGTATCACCTCATTTGCATTCAACAATGATCCAATGATTTCAGGAAAAATGCTTTAGTTCAGGTGGTGACCGTTTTTTTACAGTAAACTTAAACAAAAGTTCACCAACCGCAAACAATAGCGCACGTAGTAGATATTTACTTAAAAAATTTTCATTCAACTCAAACCAAACTTCAATGAGGCTATACCTCAGAAGTTTGATCTGGTTATATTGAATTTTCAATTTTCAATTTCGTAATCGCGTAATCATCGAAATATGCTAAATAAATAACCGAAAAACGCAACATGATTTGATATTTTCAATGAAGGTTTAATGAAATTTTCGTTCGTTAAACTAAAACAAACAGTTTGAAAATGGATTTTCACCAGAAAAATTTGCAAGTACTAACAGAATTCCATCACCCTTCGGCGTTTGTTCTAACGATACTGCACCAATTGAGGTTAAACCTGGTCTACAAAGAATATTCCCGATTCAATATTTACTTAAGGCAAAACAAAATTAGACAATTTAATATGAAAAACACCCTTAAAACTCGTAAATTGAATTCATCGAACCGTTTCCCGCACCACACCTCATCCTTCCATTGATTGCTTTTTTATGAGTGCTCCTAAAGGAATTGTAAATTTTCCAGCTATTTTCAAAGTTTTCCGAACTGCGAATGAATTTTTATTGGGAAATTCATCTGATTCTGATGGAATTTTTCTCACAATACGCTTGAATTGGTAAAAGTTGTTGTTTTGAAGTATCTCTGCTTGTTAAAAATCATTTTTAACGTGAATTTTGATAAACCACTACCTATGTTGTATTTATTTTGAAAACTTTCTCAATAAATTCTTATTGATAACGTTGTTTGAATTCTAGATCTTCATAAGAACGAAGACATTTATAAGAATATTCTAATGACAAAATAAGAACATCACAAGACGACTTTGCTCACCAATTTGTCATACTCGAATGTTCCTGAACTTCTTAAAATGTAGTTACGGTCTTACAAGAGTTAAATGTTAAGCTATTTTCCTCAGTAGCTTCCGTAGCTTTCACTCTTGCTCTTCACTATTCATTTTCATTTATTAACCTGAAATTTAAAATTCTTCTTTAGTCAGATTCGATACAAAATCCAAAATACCATTGGAGGAAACCTTTCAAAGCAAATCTTCTGAAAAAGTTTAACTTGATTTCAGATCACCATAAATTCTTGATTTCAAATTGATGTGTAATTGTATAACATCTATCTTATACTTTACATGAAATTATTAAAAATTAATAAGTTAAATTAGCAATAAATTAAATAATTAATAATTAAGAGGTTAATCTTGTGGTCCAGTCGTTCTGTTCAAAACTCCCAGCTTGACATCCATCTTAATCCATGCATTGTAGAATTAACTTCATTAGCTAATGGACCAGTCATACCATATGCTAATGGGGAGAACAATACAAAGCTATATACTAATATCGATAAGAGTATTCCAAGTAATGCTTGTCGTATCCATTCAGGTAGCCAACGGGTTATGTAGTTGAACATGACACCTGTAAGAAGAAAAATATTTTCTTATTAAGTTTTTATTAAATGATGAGGTTAATTATATGTGTTGAGCCACTATGCATGTAACTCTTTCATTGATTTATATAGTAGGTACGTTACAATCCATGAGACATTTTTCTTTTTGTCACTTTATCGTAATACACTTTCAGAAACCCCAAGCACGTAAATACTCTCAAGTTCTAGCACATGAGAACGTCATTTACTGTAAACGTAAATCCATAGATCCACGTTCACGTACAATGATTCAATCTAACATGCAAAAATATGAAAATTTTTGATCAATTCAATGTTATACATTGGAGTCATGGAGTTTATATAGAAAAACGAACGTAAGTAGATTCACGTACATCCCAGAACACACTCCTCAATGGTATAAACATCACATCGACTTACATCGGCATCTTCTATATGAGTGCTCTTTGGTTCTCTACACCCAGAATCGAGAGCACGTCCAAATTCTAAATAAAATTACATACACCCTTCGCTAGAGGCCGTTTTTCAGCTCTTGTTACACAGTCAGCAAACGATGATATTTTTTAGCATAAATTTAATTTTCAGCATTTTTCCAGAAAAGAAAAAAAAATTTTTTTTTTCTATATAACATCCATATATAATAAAACATGGCGAAAAATATAAAAATTTTGCTTTAAATAAATTCAATTTAGCCCCAAGTGTTTTCAATTGCTAACGTTTATTGATAAAAATCGAAAAATAAAAATGAACGTCGAGACGATGATGATGATGATGATGATGATGATGAGGAGGAGGATGATGTCGTTTATTGTCGTTGTGTTATTTTGCCAGGAAGCAGAAAAGGACTCTCTTGTGTATCCTAACAAACAGGATCACATAAATTGTTCGTTTTAACTCATACGTACATGTACAAGGATACAGGGAAGACATATTTTTTTACAATTTGAATTCCATTTATCATTTGCATGTTTTGAATTGTTTGCCAGGGAAAAAGAAGGATGTTCAATTTTTGCCAATTTCAAGGATATCCATTCAATTCAATTTACAAGCTATATTCACATTTATATCCCTTCTAAATCAAACTGCTAATTTTCAGGCAATAGAAATAACTTAATTTTACAAATTTAAATGTGTTAAAAGTTAAAATGACAGTAGATGAAGGATCAATAGCTTGAAACTAGATTTCGTGCATTCAAAAGTTACTTAACCTTCGACCCAAGGTAACCACGAAATAGATTGCTAATTGTCAATATTTTCAAAATATTTTTCTCATTTAAAGACTGTATTGTCTTAAGAATTAAGCGAGACAATATCATTTTCATTTTCAGACAATATCATTTTCATTAAGAAGAATAGCGTTTTGTATAAGAAAAAGTACAATACCCCATCACGAGATAACTTGACACTATAAAAGCTGAGCTAAACTCCAGTAGTTCACACTGGACCGACAACTTCTAGAGATTCTAGCTGAACTTGGGGATGGGTAAGTATTATATATCATAAAATCATTTCGATATGAAGTTTTTTCCGTTTTCAAATCTTCTCTTCCTTTAAAGCAGGTTTAAAGCTGTTAAACACAGGAGTTATACTGCTCGCCTGGTTGTGCCTAGTCTATGGAGAACCCGTTGCGCCTGCTGTTCGGGAAGCGGTGGAACGGGCCATAACCGGGATACCAAAGGATGCCAATCGAGATGCTTGGCAGAGAATAATTCGTTTTGCTCTAAACAACGGAGAGGAGACTCCTATGGAAAGAGCAAGACGTCAGTTGGATCAAATAATTTTGGGCCGCGGTCTACTCTCCTCGATTTTAGCGCAGGAAAACTCGAAAGAAAATAATCCTGACTCTGGGGGTGACAAGGCTGACGGGGACAAAGCATTCACAGACCTGGATCTTGATGTTCTAAGCTCGGATAAGAGCAACGAAAATAGTTCTGGTGGTGATAAACCGAAGCCAGGTTCTGGTGCTGACACGGATAAAGGTAGTCCAGAACTAATAGAAATCGATCTTGATATTTCCAATGATGGCGGGCAAAATCAGGGATCGAATGAGGCTGGTGGCGGCTCAAATGGCAGCGGAAACGGAAGTGATAATGGCTCTGGAGAAAATGGAAGTGTTAACGGCTCTGGAGAAAATGGAGGTGATAATGGCTCTGGAGAAAATGGAAGTGATAACGGCTCTGGAGAAAATGGAGGTGATAATGGCTCTGGAGAAAATGGAAGTGATAACGGCTCTGGAGAAAATGGAAGTGATAACGGCTCTGGAGAAAATGGAAGTGGTAACGGCTCTGGAGAAAATGGAGGTGATAACGGCTCTGGAGAAAATGGAAGTGATAACGGCTCTGGAGAAAATGGAAGTGGTAACGGCTCTGGAGAAAATGGAGGTGATAACGGCTCTGGAGAAAATGGAGGTGATAACGGCTCTGGAGAAAATGGAGGTGATAATGGCTCTGGAGAAAATGGAAGTGATAACGGCTCTGGAGAAAATGGAAGTGATAACGGCTCTGGAGAAAATGGAAGTGGTAACGGCTCTGGAGAAAATGGAGGTGATAACGGCTCTGGAGAAAATGGAAGTGATAACGGCTCTGGAGAAAATGGAAGTGGTAACGGCTCTGGAGAAAATGGAGGTGATAACGGCTCTGGAGAAAATGGAGGTGATAACGGCTCTGGAGAAAATGGAGGTGATAATGGCTCTGGAGAAAATGGAAGTGATAACGGCTCTGGAGAAAATGGAGGTGATAACGGCTCTGGAGAAAATGGAGGTGATAATGGCTCTGGAGAAAATGGAGGTAGTGGTGGTTCTGCTGGTGGAAATAATTCCACTAACGGCGGGCAAAATCAGGGATCGAATGAAGCTGGTGGCGGCTCAAATCCTGGAAATGGCTCAAATGGCAGCGGAAATGGAAGTGATAACGGCTCTGGAGAAAATGGAAGTGGTAACGGCTCTGGAGAAAATGGAGGTGATAACGGCTCTGGAGAAAATGGAAGTGATAATGGCTCAGGAGAAAATGGAAGTGATAACGGCTCTGGAGAAAATGGAGGTGATAACGGCTCTGGAGAAAATGGAAGTGATAACAGCTCTGGAGAAAATGGAGGTGATAATGGCTCTGGAGAAAATGGAGGTGATAATGGCTCTGGAGAAAATGGAAGTGATAACAGCTCTGGAGAAAATGGAGGTGATAACGGCTCTGGAGAAAATGGAGGTGATAATGGCTCTGGAGAAAATGGAGGTACTGGCGGTTCTGCTGGTGGAAATAATTCCACTAACGGCGGGCAAAATCAGGGATCGAATGAAGCTGGTGGCGGCTCAAATCCTGGAAATGGCTCAAATGGCAGCGGAAATGGAAGTGATAACGGCTCAGGAGAAAATGGAAGTGATAACGGCTCTGGAGAAAATGGAGGTGATAACGGCTCTGGAGAAAATGGAGGTGATAATGGCTCTGGAGAAAATGGAAGTGATAACGGCTCTGGAGAAAATGGAACTGGTAACGGCTCTGGAGAAAATGGAGGTGATAACGGCTCTGGAGAAAATGGAAGTGATAATGGCTCTGGAGAAAATGGAAGTGATAACGGCTCTGGAGAAAATGGAGGTGATAACGGCTCTGGAGAAAATGGAGGTGATAATGGCTCTGGAGAAAATGGAGGTACTGGCGGTTCTGCTGGTGGAAATAATTCCACTAACGGCGGGCAAAATCAAGGATCGAATGAAGCTGGTGGCGGCTCAAATCCTGGAAATGGCTCAAATGGCAGCGGAGATGGAAGTGATAACGGCTCTGGAGAAAATGGAGGTGATAACGGCTCTGGAGAAAATGGAGGTAGTGGTGGTTCTGCTGGTGGAAATAGTTCCACAGATAGTGAACACAACCAGGGATCCAATGAAACTGGAGGCGGCTCAAATCCTGGAAATGGCGATGGATCTAACGGAAGTGGAAATGGTGGTGGTGGTATTGGACAAGGTAACAGTGGAAATAATTCCACAGGTAGCGGGCAGAACCAGGGATGCAATGGAACTGGAGGAAGCAACAACTCTGGAAACAGTGGTGAGGGATCTAGCCATGGAAATAATAATGGTTGCAATGGATCTCATCCTATTAGTAATGGACCGCCAGGCAGTGGAAGCCCAGGTAATGGAAATGGAAACTCCTGTCATGGAAAAGGTTGTAACAACGTTCACCCGGTAAGTGGTAATTGTAAGCCTAAGCCTGTGCATTGCAACGGTAGTAATGGTCACAATCATGGCCACGGCAATTCCGGCAATCATGCAGGAAATAATACAAATAATGGAAGCGACAAGAGCAAAGAAAGCAAGGAAAGTAAGGAAAGTAAAGAAAGCAAGGAGAGCAAAGAAAGTAAGGAAAGCAAGGAAAGCAAAGAAAGCAAGGAGAGTAAAGAAAGCAAGGAGAGTAAAGAAAGCAAGGAAAGCAAGGAGAGCAAAGAAAGCAATGAGAGTAAAGAAAGCAAGGAAAGTAAGGAAAGCAATGAGAGTAAAGAAAGCAAGGAAAGTAAGGAAAGCAAAGAAAGCGAGGAAAGCAATCAAAGCAAGGAAAGCCAAAAAAGCGAGGAAACCAAGGAAAGCAAGGAGAGCAAAGAAAGCGAGGACAGCAAAGAAAGCAAGGAAAGCAAAGAAAGCAAGGAGAGCAAAGAAAGCAAGGAGAGCAAAGAATGCGAGGACAGCAAGGAAAGCAAAGAAAGCAAGGAGAGCAAGGAGAGCAAAGAAAGCAAGGAAAGCAATCAAAGCAAGGAGAGCAAGGAGAGCAAGGAGAGCAAAGAAAGCCAGGACAGCAAAAAAAGCAAGGAAAGCAAAGAAAGCAAGAAAAGCAAAGAAAGCAGGTGGAGTAAAGAACGAAGCAAAGAAAATAGTTTGGACGAAGAAGATAACGACGAAGAAGAAGACGATGATTCGAATGAGAGTAGTTCTGTAATAGACAATGACGACAACGATGATGATGATGATGATGATGATGACGATGATGGCAATAGGTCTGAATCAAAAAAAGGTAGTAATGGGAAGGGTGGAAAGAATAAAGCTAATAAAATGAAGGAAAAACAAAAACAGAAGCAAAAGGAATATCTCAAGTGCACGAAAAAGTGCAGACAGCATAATTGTCTGGGACCCATAGCAGCCAACCGGAGACCTGTCTGTAACTACGTTCAATATGAGAACTGCGTGAGGAATTGTATTAGAATAGCAGAACGAGCTCAAAACGTGTGGAATGAGCGGGATCTAGTTGCATAAGAATAATTTTGTAGTTATTTAAGAGAAGTTCAGTAAAATATATGAAAGTTCATTATCCCATTAGTCTTCACGTTTTATTGGATATCTAGGGAGCTTACTGTCACTTCAGAGAGGACAACACATTCGTTCGTTGCTTAATTTAATTGCGAACAAACTTGAAAATGTGTTATGGAAAGGTTACTGAACTGGAACTGAATTTCCATAAAATATTCTTCAACTGGAATCATCAAGGATCTCATGTTAATCCCAAAGTTGTAGTTGATGCAGTTCAACTGATTGTTGAGTGAAAACTTTAGTAAGTTGACGATAAATTTCGGCGTGTTATGAACTCAAATTTCATATAGCAGCTGCATTATTACAAGGTTCACCTAAAACTTTCATTTCAAAACAGTATCAATTAACTCAAAGTGTGTAACAACTTAACATCGGCAAGTAATTCAGATGTATACACACGAATGTGGTGTAAAACTTTGATTAACAAAAACCTCTTGGTAAAACACATCTCAACACACATCGAACAATCTTAAACTTTGACTCACCTGTCAGCATTGAGTTGAAAATTAAAGCTGGGAAATAGTGATGGAAATACAGCACACGACCCATACCCCAAAATGGTAGGTAATGTAAAAGCCACCCACCAAATAACCAAGCGCCAGCTTGAAGTGATTTTCCTGAAAAATGTTTTTTGTATTTGGTTATGTTATAATGAAAGATAAACTTAAATAAGTTTCATAATACCCCGTTTAATTAAGAGAGGAAGCTACTATACAAGCAAGAAAATAGATTCCCGAAACCTTGTATACGGACAGTAGTATGTAGATGGTTTTTGTTTCAGTTTTAGTTTCGTTTTGTGATACGTCTACCCTCAAACTTCTAAGTTACTAAAAAAGAACATGTTTTTAGATGGGGTTCATTTTAACAAACACATTCTGACTTGCAACATATTGTTAGTAAATGAAATTTTCACAAAAAAATATATAACTCAACTCACCATTACTTTCATTAACTGGATAACCTCGTTGTTCCTTAACGGATGTTACAAAGAACACCATCAGAAACAAGGCTAGAAACACAATATTACTCCACCAGATTATTGGATTTCCCAACAAGTATATGCGGTATGTGCTTCCAGAAAAGAATTGTCCCTAAAATACAAAAGAAAAATATATAAAGAAGTGTGTATTACTACATCCATACAACATCTATAAACATTAAGGTAACAATGTTCCTTTTATACTATACAATATAATATTTTACCGGCAATTAACTTGTTAAAAGGTGGATCTCATAATCAAGAGAGTTTTTGCTTTATATCCCCATCTAAAGGCTTAACGCTTCCAGCTATAAGCTATAAGTGTTTGCTGTTATTAGAGTATGTCAGAAGGCATGAAGTTAATATTTACGGCTCACGTAGTACTTTCTTAAGAAAAAATCCTTTCTTAAAATGAGCTAAAGTGAAATACCTTCAACAAGAAATTATTATTATTGCTTGTCTTCTATAGTATAAAGAAAAAGAGTTTTAAGCACAGGTGAATGTTATCTATGTTAGATTTGAATTTGTCGAAATACTGGTATTGTTTTAATGGTTCTTTTAAAGTGTTGTGTTAAATTCTTTTCCAACGATTTATTGTGCCATTATCAAATTTTGTTTAAGATTTCATCTATAAATCTTATCATTCTCTAAACGTTGTTCCAGGATGAAGTTTTATATTATCCCTTATTTAAGTTTCTGTACTTTCTTAAAATTAAGTTATCGTTCAAGACACAATAATCAAATATTTGAAAACGTTATTTTCTACCCTCATTTGTGATTCTCTAAGTGTACTCGTATCATTATCCTTGGAAAACTTTTAATGATTCTACGGTTTCATTAAATTTAATACAACCTTTTGCTATCTAAAAAGAAAAAGTTTATTTTCTACGAATTGTTGTGACGTGTTTGTATTAAGTATTTATTAAAGAAAAGTTTAAAGATTCTTCACGAAAAAAAATAGAACTCTTTATGTACTTTTTTATTAAATTATATAAATGTTCAGGAAACTTCTAAAACATGTCTCTTTCAAACAATTTTGACATGTGGCGTTATATATATTATTAACCACATAACTATATATGAACCTATCTTCAAAACTTTGAATTTCAAGTCTCCATATAATTTCAATAAACATAAACAAAATGATATGATTTTGTTGTAGTTCTACTTGTAGTTTAATGATAACAGCAATTTCCAGATGTCCTTGCATTCTTGCTTAGTTTCTATTCTTAATAACCACTGAGAGTTTAATTAGAACTAAAACTAAAGAAATTTCTTATGAAAGTAATAAGGAGATAATTCCAATTATGACTTTTTTCATAAGTTAACCACAATAAAATTGAAGTCACGTTCTATTCAATAATGAAGTAATTCATATTTTTATCGTAATAACACGAAAGTAATCTTACCTTATAGTTAATCGGCCATTGCCATGGTCTACTGGTAACTTCACCCTCTTTTGGTTTAAGACCAGCATTTCCTTGAAACATCACAGCATGTGATTCAATGAATCGTGCCAGAAATCCAGGAGCATAAAGTTGGAAGCTCACGCTGGGTACTTTTATTTGTTTCGTTAAATCAACGAAATACAGTTGAAGTGTTGGTTTCGTATCAAGCATCAAAGACATCATCATTATCGTCATCATTATCCGAAACACCGGAAATAATAATAAGGAAAAAGAAATTGTCAGTGTTAGTTTTACAGCACTACATAACCAAGTAAGTAATACCGGACACAATGATATCAAGAAAGTGGACAGTAAAAATAACGACCAATAAAAGAACGATTTAAATAAATACCACAAGATCCATGTAGGTATAGTTGTTGGTTATAGACAGGATACAAAACAATTTTCAGATCATACTCACGTTTGTCATGAACATTATCCTCGACATTCCACTGTGCGTTCTTGTCTCTTATGTTCGGATTGCAAGTGACTTCCTGCTGTTCAAAGCCCCATTTCGGTAATTGACTTCCAGATGTGGTGAGAGCACAATTTTGCAAGTATTGGATGATTAACAATTTACTAGTGACTGTTAGTACGTGGTCATCCTTTCGTCCACCGACAATTAGAACTTTCCACACATCGTTGGCATCACCAGTTCCATTCTACACGATGATATCCGGGGAAAATAAATGACAAGTAAAAAATAAACGGAAATTTCAGAATCAAAATAAAAACTAAAACTATATCCACTTCTTCATACATATATTACTACTCATAGTTGCTACATATTTCATGTAAGGTTTTCCTGTTTGTCAAAAGGATATTTACCTCACCATATCCTGTCACTTGATAGTGTTTTTTTGTAATCGGTGCCACTTCACGATGCGAATGTAGATTTCGTCTGGTTTGAACGTGTTCTAGACGAACTAAATCACCGTGTTTAAGGATGTGGACATCCGTTAAGGATTCTTTATTGTACGGTTTTATCAGCCATTTGTTATTTTCATCCTTATGTGTATATGTTGTAATCTAGTGTTGAAAATATATAAATGTACATATGTATGTAGATAATAATAGTAGCGCACTAAGTTGGATTTCAACAAGATTATTTGTCATTGAGGTTTTTTCGTTGCATTCAACAATACTTTTTATCCTTATTGAACTTTGAATGAAGGATTCATTCAACATACATAGTATACTTAAATACAAATATAAAAGAACTTCGTATCCTTGAGAAAAGTGTTCTGTTAGGAGTACTTTCACTAAAGTTACTTTTAATCTTAACAAATGGATGTCAAGTTTCAATTGATTGGAAAAAAACTAAATGCACTTCGTTTTCTGAAACTTTCGTATTTAATGGAAGTGAAATCACTTGTACTACTCTAGTTTTGTTGATTCATTCTACAATATTTCAATAAACAACAAACGTAAATAGTAAAATGAAAGGACATACATAGTTCCTTGTTGTATTGAATAGAAATGAAGTTTCTTGCTTAATGAAAATTCTAGGCAAACATGTTTTCTTGATAATTCTATACTTTTCAATTTTATTGAAAGTGGATACTTGGAAAAGCAATTGTCATGTGCAAACCGTAACATATTTGATGTAAACGGAAATACATTTTTGAAAGTAATTACTTTGAAGTAGAGAATCAGTTTACTTTCAATGCTTTTCTTCTCTTAAACAAATATTACGAGTGATAACAACATACAACAAGATTGTTTTAATTTACAATGAAATAAAATGAAAATTTTCTTGACAAAATGTATGTAGGCAAATTAAGTATTAAGTAGAATGATAACTATTTAAAAGTTTACCTGCTGTTGACGTGCACCAATTCCTTTGGGATAAAGGTGATAATGTGAATGAAGATAACCACCACCAGTTTTGTGATTTTTTAAAGTAACCACAGCACCATATGCAACTTCTCTTGGCATACTTGCATTATAAAGTGAATTGCCAATAAGTCGTGATTGAAACGCTGAACTGTAGAAACCATCACCATTTCCACTGTGATTCAAAACCATTAAATGAATATAGAAGAAGATTACATACAGTATAGATGGCCATAGAATTAATGTAATCGCACGACATATCAATTGTTTAACAGATTCCATCTGAAAACGAAAATCTAATTTTATATACAAATAAGAAAATTGTAAAAATTCTTTGCATCTTACCACTGATTTGGACATGTCACCCAAAACGTTCCACAGTTCGTTGATAGTATGTAATCCAACAAGAATAACCACAAACAAACCAACAAATTTAACGCTAATTGTGCATGCAATCATTGTTCCTGTAACGAACAGCCACATCCACCACTTTTTCGTATATGAATCCTTTTCTGTGTATTTACTCACTTTGACCATAGCCCAGACGGAGCCAGTCATAAAGAAAAGAAGAATTGGATCCAGTAGAATGTACTGATTGAGAGTAAGCATACCAACGTCTAAATTTGATAATAAAATGTTCATTTCATTATGTTTTTTGTTAATGAAATTATCCTCCTACCAAATATTATATAAGCAGCAGCAACTATAGCCGCTTGAGTTGAAGAAGTCAAGTCATGAACAGTGTCGAATGTCATTGGTGCTATGAATGTTCCCAATGCAGTACAAAGCTGTAAATGTAAAACATCTTAATGATACAATTCATTTCTTAAAAGCTAATAAAATATAATTTTACAATTCTCATTCCTTCATATTTTGTTCCATTGTATTTGTCACCGGGTTTTTCAAACGGATACGTTCCATTGTATCCTGTAGCAACTCCAAACAATGCGATAAGCATCTGCAAATAAAAACAATTCAATTAGAAACTATGACTCTACTTGAATTCATTTAAGACGTTATACTTACTTTACCCAGTGGTGGATGTACATCAAAGAAAAACGTTCTGTTTATATACCAACTACCCATTTTCCCGAAGTGTGTCTCGTCCCAACTGCAATGCAAGTCAGTTTGTTGAAATTTTCCAACAACATTTAGGTAGTGACAAAATCAAGAGTTTCGACAAGGTTTATTAGGATTCTTATTTGATTACGGATCGTCTGCGGTACCTAAAAATTTAGGAAACATTTCTATACTCACCAAACATGATCTGGTTCTGTGACTTTGTAAAACCTTGTTCCAGCAGCGACCACACAAACAGCTACTAGTAGAAGCAACCAATTTCTAAAATGGGAAATCATTATTAATAAGAACATTTTCCAAAAAAACTACAACTAACAAATTTTCACTCTTCCCACCATTTTGCTTTTCTTCGCCGAGTTTTCTCGAGGTTTTCGTCTTCGTTTCTGCTTTCAAAGCCATGTTTTTATGATTATCTTGCAACTAAACACATAAACTTTACTTAAATCATGAAAATAATTAAAAATCATATGGAAAACTATAATTATTATAGGGAAAACAATTTTCCGATCGTGACCGACTGCAAACTGCCGAGTTGGCGAACATTTCAAAAGAAACAAATTTCGTTTTTGACGTTCCTCAGGTCAAGAGTTTCTGACATGCCACAGGTGGTTGCTTGCTGACAAACAAGTGAACCGCATCCACAGGTGGTTGCTCTTTGTTGTTGTTGGTGTTTTCCAGTGAAATCAGCTGTAAATTATGTAAGAATTATTACTCACTAATTACATGAAATGTTTTCTTTATATTAAATATATTACAAATTACGGGGATAATGGGGAAATGTTGAAATTCAACGTTTCAGTTAAATGTTCCTCTTTGGAACGTAGCGAATTGGGCGTCATCTGTGAGTGTTTCGTGGAACGAGAAAATGAAACATGGTGTTGGATGAAATTCAGCTCAGGCACATGTTGAAGTAGTTGTCAGAGAAGGTTTGTGATTAGTACAAAATGGTTTGGATCTATCATGAACTAACTACATTAAATTATAACACTTTTCACAGTTTAAAACGAAGTTTATTTAAAAATTTACGTAATTTTCTATTGGAAAAGTTATTTAAACACATTTTGATAATTTTAACATTAATAATTTTCACCAATTTAGTACCTTTCATGCGTATTTTAGTCTAAAATGTGGAAATCCACGTCAACTTGAAGAATATAACAGATCAAAGTTGACGAAAACATCCTGTCCGTTTCTGTGTACTAGCTCGATTCCTTTTTCGGTAAAAGGACAGTTCATAAATGAACGAAGTGTCAGGCTATTCTATTAGGTCATTGGTGCTCCATACCACAGACAATACAGATTTCTCATTCCCATACAACGAGTTGGCACCAGATTTTGAAAGCTGTTTTCAGGAGCTTTTGCCAACTCGTTGTTGGGAACATGAAACTCGGAAGAGCTTGCTCTCCAAGTGTGAATTCTGTATTCTCGTTGGGGTAATCGCAATGTTCTATGAAATGAATTCAAAATCGGGCAAATATGTGCCTTACACTCACTACCACCACCTATTGTTAGCAATGTAGTGGTATATTGGTTTATTCCACCCGTAGCAAGTGGATTTTTACAGGTCTATGCAAAATGGAAAGTAAATTTATGAATTTCAGGTCACAGGACATTATAGTTCCCAGAAATCAGAAATTAAACAAAAACTTGAATTTTCAACGGTTTTTTGCCCATAGCTGCTAGAAGAAGCGTCCGAAGTGATTCATATGTATGGCTGTCCCCCATTATTTTTCCTATTCCTACCTTTTCTTTATGCATCATTTTTCTCTTATTTGAATTTTCGAAGGTGTGCAGACAAAAGTTTGGAAATATGATAAAATTCAGATTTTGTATTTTTAACAGTTTTTTTCTCGTACCGGCTAAACTTAGCATTCTAGCGGGTTTCTCTGCATTACCGACCCCTATTATTTTGACATTTCCTACATTTTTCTGTGCGGTGAGTTTTTAATAATGTGTCCATACAAAAGTTAGGAAATATAACAATTTTCAGCTCCAATTTTCGGCAAAATCTATATGAGGTGCAAACGAATTTTGATGGCAATATCCAAAATATCACACTTTTAAATTATTTTTGTGTTGGTGTGAGGGAAAGGTAATTTTTGGGATTGAAAATTCTGTCCTATTCGAAAACTACATACAACTCCCTTTTCCCTTTAGTACTATGTCCCCTCTCCTAGATGACACCTACTAGCAGACAATATTGCTCTCAGAGTGCATTAGTGCTTTTGGATTCTCAAAAAGCGTAAAAGCAAACCACTCAAAAGCTTTATATTCGCTAGTAGGAAAATTTTGAATGGCAATGAGATATCTGGATAGTTGTTTGTGTCCATACCACTCTCCATCAGACACAATCCAAAATTTAGTCCTCATAAAGTTTTGAGAAGCTTTTGAAAGGTTTTTAGGTATCTGTGACTCGACGAATCCAGGTACAAAAACCTAAATGTTTGTTTACATTCTAGGAACGCTGAGAGATCACGTCTCCATAGTTTCACCATGGTGACCGTTGTCGGTTTGATTTTGTTGACAAAACATCATTCGGTTTTTGTCTTTCAACTAACATAAATTGAAGTGAAATTCATTTTGAAAAACATGTCGGAAGATAATCAAGACGAAAAGCTCCAAGAAGTGTCATCATTCCGGAAGTTAGGGGACATCGCCTTCACTGTCCTTAAGGAGGAGAAGAGTAAATCGGACCGAGCTGATTTCAGGCAACGTGATCCAATTTACGCAGACGATGTCGACATTGGGGCAATTGACTTGTCCTTCCCAGAGTACCCGGAGTCGGAATTCTATGGAATAACAAATTTCCCACAAAGATATTACACTCTCAGTTCGAAGGAGCGTTTAGTGTTGTTGTTCGCTGAGAATTTTCGGCGTCAGTTTCTCGCAAAGTTTCCCAACCGTCAACCATTAGTGCTGGCTGTCCCCAATGAATGTGTCGTCCAAGTAAGTTTGTTGCCACGAAATTGTGTTCAATAAAAGCATAATTTTATGATTTTTCCAGAAATTTGTATGCATGACACTCCGTCCCACTGGATTCTGTATCCCAGAACTGATTGGATCATTGGAAGAGTGTGCGAAATTTGTAGCCGATTTCGTCCTCTACGAACCATTTGAGGATCCAACGAATTTGGTGAGTTAAAAGAAATTTCTCTATCACCTGCAATTTGTATTGGAATTATTTACGTGGTGCCAATGGAATCATAAAACATTCGCGAAAGAACATAAATCGGACAGTCCCCCACAAATTGAAACGTATCCACTTAAAAGGCAGTAATACAAAACAGAACGATTCGTAATAAAATTTATGGACTCCTTTGGTTCCAATAAAACCAAACCGAACATTGACATGTCCTGGAAATAAAGAGGACGAAATTCCATCAAAATCACCTCGAAATGATAAAACATTTTATATCGACACAGTTGTATCTATAAAGCCAATAATTGTCCTTTCAGGACATCCTTAAGGATGTGCAAAGATTCGCGAGTGTTGTATTTTATTTTATGTCCAGTTAAATGGGAATTTTTTTATAGCATGTCAGAGATATGTACTTCCTCCTCTTGATGATGGGTTAACTGAGCTATTATATTCGTATGATCCATTTGGATGTGGTTTATTGGTGGTAAAGTTATTTAATTGAATTTTTTGTTGTTTGCCTTTGAATAAATAATGACAGCAACAATTATTTTGAAGTACCCCTCAGGGTTGTCCTTCATCCTTGTAAGTGTTTAATTTTGATTGCGAAATGTTGAAAGGGAAAGTTTTACGTGTGTGTTGAATTTATAATGCAGGTGCTTCAACTAATTTTCGCTCATTTGTAAGCAATTATCCGCGAAGTTAGAGGTAATTAATTGAAATTTTTTTTATTGAAACATTATTGAAGGTGTTACCTTGGACACCTGGTCTGTTAATGTCTTCATTACGGTGTTTTTATAACAGATATTCTGGTGCGTTCAATGCCAACAGGTGTAGAGTTAAATTGTAGCTGGTCAGAGTAGTGCTTGTGAAGGAGTTCTAAAGTGAATTTCTTAAGTTTGGTAAAAATTCGTTCCACTGTAAATCAGACACGACGATTAAAAATGTATCCCACTGTAATTCATAGAACTGGTTGAGTAAATTCGATTTCAAATTGAGTCCAGTCATACCAAAAAGTGACACATGAGTGTGTGTCATGATTTTAGCGGTTCATGTTCATTTTTCGCAGAAATTCAATCCTCATGCGAAATTTAAAAAATTTTCATTTTCCACGAATCAGAACAAAAAATGAATTAAAAATTGTTTGTTTTAAATGAATTTTTCTTTTTTAATTATTCTCTTCTCCACTTAAAATTTACAAATATTACACAGTTTTATCAATTTCCTCACTTAAACTTTGAAAAAGTTCATTTATAATTATAATTTTTAAATATTTTTTTATTTTATAATCAACAACTAAAAAATTTTGAATGTGAAATTTTTGTATTTTTTTCTTACGTTTTTTAATTAATTTCCTACATGTTTTTTTAATTATATTTTAAATTCATTTCATTTTCATTCTCCTCCTTCTTCCTTCGACACATTCATTTCCTAGCACGCCACTTTACTTTAAATTTATTAAATTTTTAAAAATTTTTAATTTTATCAAATACAAAAAAAAAACGATTTTCCTCAATAGAAATTACAAAAAATTTGAATTACGAAAATTTTTCAAATAGTTTCCATGAATTTTTACATTTATTATATAACTTTTCAATTAATAATTATTAGACTTTTCATTGATATATACGTGTATATATACTAGAGTGAGATCTATTATTAATTTTCTTGTACATTTGGCATTGAATTTTTTAGTTTTTCAAATTACATTTTAGAGATTAAATACAACTTGACTTGAGCAATAGAAAATCATCACTAGGAGTTACTGGATTTAATTGTTAATTTTACTTTTATTTATTTAAAATTACTAGCAAATCCATTTACGTATAGAAAGTTTTATTTATTTTTAATTGTTTTTTGTTTTTCCTTTACTTCATATTCAACAATAATTTTTTTTAAGTTTTTACGCCATTTTACAACGAACGGGTCCATGCAAAAATCATACTTAAAAAAACACTGTGGGTATGATAGTCGGTAAGGTAGGGAAATTTTGCAGTTTAGGTGTTTCGTTTCGATAACTGAATCATTTAAGGACGAAGTTTTGCTACTGTTGAGGAGTAAATCTTTGAGATCATTTGTTGAATGTCCTTTATGAGGAGTGGAAGTGTGACTGCATTTCAAGAAATGAGAGTGTTTTGAACGAAGGACATACCTACTTGGATGAGAGGAAAGGACGAAAAGAATAAAAGTAATGTGCCTTGCCACACCGATTAGTGTTGCCACAGTGGAGTTTCTTTAAAAATTTCAATTTTCATGATTTCATATTTATATATTAAAAATTTTCTGCTTCAATTAACGAAAAAATGAATTTAGAGAAAAATTATAATAAACAATTATTATTAGATAATACAAAATAAAAGTGAAATAAAGTGAAACTTAGTAAAGATACTAATAACAATTAGTAAACAATATTTAACTAAATTACATGGTAATTAAATAATGAACTGCTTTATACAAAAAATAAACTAAAATATTTTATTCACTGGAATCATTCGGGGAGAAAAAATTGAACTATCTACGCGAACTAGTATCGGCTAAAATCTTTTACGTTTCAAAGTAAATATATATATGTATAATGAATCTATATCTATATAAATATCTATTAAATCTTATAATCCTTCATTTACTTATTTAAATTATTAGTAATATTTACAGACAATTAAAATATAGATAAGTAAGTGAATGTATGTTAAATGGAAAATATAAATTGAAAAAATTGAATTTTTCGAATCACCATAAAATTAACTAAAAAATCCATAGAGACTTTTCCCACCATTACTTCCATTGACTTGATCCAATTCATCGAATTCATCAAATTCATCTTCATCTACTTCATCATCGTAATCGTTGTGATCATCTACTTCTTCTATAGTATCAATGTCATCATCATCAACATCATTCTCATTCTCATTCTCTTCTTCTTCTTCTTCCTCTTCTTCTTCTTCGTCTTCATCATCCACATTAACAATGTAATTATTGTAAAAGTAATTGGAACAGCTGTTGCTATTGATCAATCCGTGATACGTTGATGCTGATGTAGATCTATGTGGTTGATATGATTCGTATTTGTCTAGTGTAAATAACATGTTCGTATTATTATTATTATTGTTAACAACTTCGGGTTCGGAATCATGTTCGTCGTCATTTGGATTCAGATTAGCCTCTTGATCTGGCACTGCATTATCATCATCATTATTATCTTTGGCAACTGAGATATAGTCGTAGTAATTGTGATTTGTAGTATGGTTATTGTTATTTTTATTGTATTGGCTATCGCAATCGGTGTCCTGTAAAACAGCCAATTTCGGTAGCTCCTATTTGCGTCGCCTTATCCGTGTTCGATCGCTCTCGCTGGAAACGGTCTGTTCAGCTCCTGACCGGATGCCATTCAACAGATATTTGAACTGCATTACCTGCATTGCTGTTACGCGGGGATCACTGTATGATTCGAGCCATTTGAGGAATTTCTCGCCATGTTCGAGTGCTTCCTGTGGTCCACATACATCGTCCGAATCGCATTCTTCGCTTTTAGCTTCATCACCGCCACAACTGCCACTACTATTTATGTGGCTACTGCTGGTGTTCATGTTTATGTTGTTGTGTTCATGACTGTTGTTACTCATACTGCTGTCAATGTGGTGGCTGTTATTAGCGATCGGACTGAAACTGGTGTTGTCGAGGGTTTCTTTGGCATTTGTGGAATTTGTATCAGCTTCACTTTTTACAACATCCTTGTCGGTCAACTCCTCTTTGACGGATGGCTTTGCTGAGAGATCTTCTGGTTTGTTAGTGATATTATTGTTGATTGTGTCTGTGTTTATTATGTTGTTGTTATTGGTTTCGTTGTTGTTCAGGTTATCGACATTCATGATTGCATCTTTGGTTAAATGGGAATAAAGGATGTTGTCGAATGGTGGCTTGGACATATCGATTGTGTTGTTATTTGCAATGTTGTCATTGTTGTTGTTGTTGTTGTTGTTGTTGTTGTTGTTGTTGTGGTGATTGTTGAGTAGACTATTGTGTGTACTTGAGACACTGCCGTTTAACCCATTACTGTGATTTAGTAAACTATGCGATATTGGTGGCTGTTGCTTGTCGCCCATAAAGTTTGCTCCGAATGTTTTGTACCACTGCCAGAACCATGAGGAGTTCTTAGTGTCTTCTGAACTTCCAGACGGGGTGGACGATGGTGTTTGTGGTGTTGAACCAATCGGTGGTGTTGATGTTGAGTGATTGTGATGAGGTACCTGTTGTTGGGGTGTCGACGATCTAATTGGACTCGAACTTGGTATGGATGTGTACAAGTTATTTAACCCTAACATGGTTTGTTGAGATTTTAACCAATACCACAGTGCATCATCGACTGGAGCATCTCGACTTAATTGTTGTGCACTGGACTTTAGTTTTGGCTTGCAATCACTTAGATTCATTCCGAAACTGTCATTGGAATTCTTCTGTTGACATTTTGCCCAATTCTTTACACTCAATCCTTGCGGTTTGTCACTCTCACTTCGAGGACTGTGGGCAGGTGGTTTTGGTTTCAAGTTTCTTATTGAATTACCACCACCACCACTAACACCTCCTGCACCAACGATACCTCCTGGTGTAGATAAACCATTCAAGCCGGTCATTGCCGCTAAATTTGGATTATTCAATTGAGCGATTAAATTCAAATTTGATGCGATTTCATTGAAACTAAGTGCAAGTGGACTTTGTGCTAAACCAGTCATACCAGATAAGTGACTTAGACTGGTTAATGGACTGATAGCTGCCATTGACAAATCAGTTTTACTTGGATCATTCTGTTTTGACAAATCTGCACCGTAACCTTTTGTTTTACAGGAACCATTCAATGCAGACATATCACTCTTGGGGAAAGCACTGTAATCTTGTGCCAATCCATTGAAGCTCAAATCTGATAATGCTTTATTTGTGCTGAAATCAAGACCATTCAAAGAACTCCGTTTATATGCCAAATCTTCATATTTGATTTTATTAGAGAAATTCAATGGTAATCCTGGATCCATCTTCTGTCTCTTCTCTGGTGGTCCTGCTAACAAACTAACAGCAGCTGCTGCTGCTGCTGCACCATCAACTAATTTATCAGCCAAACTATCCGATCCCATTTTATCTGGGGCTGATTGCCTAGACATGAAACGAAGTTTATCTTCATTTTTACACCAACCACGTAATGTTGATTCTGGCACACCAATATCTCTCGCAACTGATGCTTTTGATTCACCATCGTGGATTCTTTGGATTGCATCAATTTTATCGCTCGCTGTTAGATGGCGTAGCGGGCGTTTACCTTTTGTTGTCATATTCCAAGCCACGACTAAGTTGTTTGACGTACCTGATGTTGGCAGATATGGTCGTTGGTAGTCTGAAAAGATGGAAAATAAAATTAAAAAAATTATTTAAATATCGAAAAAGCACGTGTCACAATGTTTACATTCGAAATTCATTTAAGACTGCAAGTCACGCCCATTCTCCCACCAATCGCATTTACTCAAATCATGGAAAATTGCATTTATGTACATCAACTGCCAATGTGACGACAGATTCACTTCAACGCATCGCACCATTAGGCCCTGCCCATTGTACATGGATACAAATCGCACACAGTCACACATTGCACACACATTCAAATCCCACTTATTTACTTTCTTTCATATTCTCTTCAATTGCATTTCTCTCTTTGATTAAGAGTAAACTTGAATTTATTATATTTCCACGTGGATATGACGACATGAATGAAATTTTTTTAATACGTTCATTTTTTTTATTTACTCCTTTTCGACACGAGAGCACTGTGCTGTGCATTTGTATGCGAGATGCATTTCATTGTAGGGAGCAAAATTGGTTTTCTCTCTTTAAGAGAATTCCCGATGCACTTATTTACCAATTTCACTTAATACATAAATCAAAATTTTCTTGTGGGTTTTGTTATTTTCCGTGCACCAATTGCAGTTGAGGAAATGCGTTACGCTCAAAGTGCGTGTTGTGTTATATGTTTTCGTAACGGTTTTTCCAGAAACTGGTGGATACATTTGGAATGAGATGGGGACACATATTTGTTCTGTTCCTTGGAGTCGATGCATCACCACGACTGTTCTTTCAGAATTTTCATTTTCTCAGAAGTCTATTGGAAAAACTGACTGACTGTATTCAGGAATATTGGTGATTTCTTTCAGTGTACCTACGTTCAAACCCTCAAGTCGTCACCTAAGTATTAGGCATAAGGAAGACGAAAAAGTATGACAGAATTTTCATATTGGAAATTATCATATTTAACATTAAACAACAACTCTGTGAATATCACTATCCGGGGTATTTTTGTTCGATTATGAATAATGATCATGAATTGACAGATCTCGATTTGATTCTGTATGAAATTGTAATTCTATACTGATCCTGTTCGCTTAGAAAATTAAGTTTCCAGGATTATAGAGTTCATCCTTTGAAGTGTGTCCATGAAAGATAATTTCTAACTCAAATTTTTAGTCTTAGTGGAAGAGAAGAGACAGAAGCACCTACAGATTCACAGAATGTTCCTCAGGACAGATCTTGGTGATTTATTTCGTTGGTTATTCTGTGATCAATGTGACAAAAAGCTTTCCTTCACTTCAGAACAAGAACCTACAGAGACATTTAGGGTATTTTTCACTAATCAGATAAAAGACAAATATGATGCTGTGAATTCTTATTAAATATTTGGTAAAACTTTGCCTAAAAAATCTTGACCTAAGGATTAGGATACAGTCAACCTACGATTTTTGATGTCAACTCTTAAGAGTATTTCCACATGATGACACGTATTTATTTTATATCCATGAACAAGGTGGAAATTCTTCTTGTTTATATTTAATTAATTAACTTAGATATACATATGAGAGAAACCAGACTCCTTGGAGGGACTTGTCAAAGTCGAATCTTAATTTTTTTTGTTTAAATTCAATAATTCATTTGAACTAGGGATGTCGAAAAAATATCGATATATCGAAATATCGATATTATTTGTTCGATATATCGATATTTTTAAGCGATATTTAATTTTCCGATATATCGATATAAAATTCTTACTATCGAAAAGGTATGAAAAAACGATATTTTTTCAGACCTATAAATATATTACTTCTACCGTGAATAAGGAAAAATTATTATTTATTAATATTTTGAGAAAAATAAAATTTATCTTTTCAAGAAATATGTGATTAACGATAAATATACTATTATTTAGAACGCGATCATTCTTTTATAAATTGAATTGAATATCGACATATCGATATATCGATATTTTTTTTGCAAACGATAAATATCGATTTCGATATTTCCAAAAAATATCGATATTTTTTTAATTTTCGACATCCCTAATTTGAACAAGTGAATGGCCAATTCAATGTGGACTTGATTGATTATTAAGAAATTTCGTTTTTCCAGCCATGAAAAGTTGATTCACATATTCTATCGAGAAACTGGGTTTACGCATTTCCAGAAGTCTCAGAGATAATACATACATATATCGAAAATCACATCAGAAATGATGTCCATAAGAACGCGGTTCCTTGTGAACCATTCAAGTGCTTATAATGAATTTTGTTCTGAATATTCAATCGAATAAAATTTGTCCTACCACAGGGAATAGAATTTTTGCAATTTGAATCGCAAAAAACCGAAACTACAATATAATATCAGTGAAACTCCCTCGAAAGTGATTAACGAGTCGTAAAACCTAGAAACAGTTTTCCCAAAAATGTGCGTCGTCCAGCCAGCTAAACACAAGAGAAACGAATCGAAATTCGATAAGACCAAAATTTGATAAAACCGTGTCCTCGAAAAATTCAATGGGTCCTACCACCGCAACGGAGTAAAGTATAAAACAAAAAAGTATTAAAAGTAAAAAACAAAAGCCGGTCGCCGTTAAAAATGTGTTTGAAAGAGTGAAATAATTTCAAGTGGAAATTTAACTTGCGAATTTTGATCAGTGCTAGTGCTAGTGTTAATTAATTTTCATCGTTTTCAATAAACTCACCTTTAAGGGGAAATCCCAGGTAACTTGAATTATCCACAATTATCGGTTTATTACGTCACAGTGGTTTTGAATTAAATATTTTATTTTGTTTTTAAGCACAAAAAAAATCGAAAGTTTTTATTTTCTAACACATTTTTGGAAAATTCATTTTTAATTGGATATTGAATTTTCTAATTTTCTTAATTGCATACACTCACACACCTGCTATGGAATTGTCACTCGGTTACGTGTTTTTGACTTTATCTAATTAATTTGCTTCATCTTCCAACCGGCTGAATTATACAGATACTGTTAGTGTGTCACTTTTTCTATCTTTGCTGCACGTGTAACCACCACCACACCAACTGCATTCGGTAAAACAGGATAAAATGGAAAAATAAAAAAACAATAATTAATTAATTTAATTAATCACTTAAATTAAATGCACACACTGTGATTGTTCTCGAATCGAAATTGAAATTGAAAATTTTCTTATAATTTCTATTTTCTTCTTCTTCTTGTTCCTGTTCTTGTTAGCGAGTCCTTCAAGAAGTTCGCACGTCGCAGGCTGATTAGTCACTGACTTGACGACGATGACACCAAACACGAAACCCGTATGCCGCCTTTAATGACGACTGCCTGTGCTTGTGCCTTTGCATTTGCCTTTTGCTTGTACCTTCGGCCAGTGCCTCTTCGACTTCGCCTTTTGCCTTTCGCCTTTTGCACGGTTTTTGTTGTTCCGTTGAATTCCTTCTTCTTAGTTCACAGTCGCGCTCGTTTTTGCGTTTCCAAGTGTATGTGTGTGAATGTGTGTGTGTTTTATCTTTGTTCCCCTTCCTTCCTTATCAATGAAATCAGGCACGTTGTAAACGCTACTGCATGCGGTGACCACCGTCAACGCTGACTTTACCATCGTAGATTGATGTGTGTGTGCGTTCGAGTTTGTGTTTGTATTCTCATCCTTTCTCCTTCGGCTTTGTTTTCTTCTCTCGCGAGTGTTTGTAGGTACTGTATTTTCCCTTTCGCACCAACACCACAATGTGAATGGTGGTTTTTTCGGTCCATCGCAGAGTCCTCTCTGTTATCACATCGCACACAACCACACACGTAATCTCATTTCAAATCGCTGGACACTTGATGCAGGATACGTAGCTACACGCATAGGTGTGCGTGTTGGCACGGGACACTACATGTAAAACGGTGCCTCCTCCCAATCGTGTTTCGCGAATACCTACCTGTCAATCAGACTTTCTTTTTCTCACCCTCTATTTCCAACCCCCAACCACCCTCTCCTTGGCAAGGATCGACTTTGGGTCGAACCGAAATTCGACGATTTGGATGCGATTAAGGAAAAATTATGCGATTGCCCGAATCAGTTTGTGTTCGTGTGGTTATGTGTGAGTGAGCGACTGGCTATTATACGAGGGTTTTGTTTACTTTTCCGTGAAAAACCGTTACTTCGTAGAAGTGTCGCGCTGTCATGCGAAAATTGAATGGATTTCATGCGAATCACTGGTTTAGCGGGGGTGAACATGCGAGGAGAAATATGTTGAATGCTCGTGACTGGGAATCGAACCGCGGATCTTCCGCTTGCCGGGCGGATGCTATAACCACTGAGCTATCCCGAGCAAATTTTCTGTTCCTTCCATGTTCATACAAATATTGAGTCGCCACAGGTACTTTGATATGTACAATAGATAAGTGCATTCGTCACCCCCGTTTCTTACTCAATCGCATGCAGATGCATTTTCAATCTTGGCAAATTTTCATTGTCGTCTAAATGCGATAATTCTCAAGATGAGAATGTGTTGGTGATGCTGTCTATTTTAATTTCTTAAAGTTTTCTTTTCCGATCAGATTTTTCATATACAGTTCAAACTTGATAAACGCAACTAAAGGCAACTGTGGCAATTTCAATAACTGAGATTGTTGCAATAACCAAGTAGCACATTCCAATGGCAAGAGTGTCATTTTAGTGTCATTTTATACATACATGAATATATGTATTTCATCCCTTGCTACAAAATTCTGAAATTTTCAATTGGGTATCCTTGCAGTCTATGTGCTTGGCCACAGCTAGTTGCGTTTATTGAGGTTATATTGTAATTCCATTGAAATCGACAATTTGAGTGATTATCCTTGAATGTCGTATTCAAATGAATAACTAACATTTTAAGGATAATCAAAATCAAAGATATGTACTAGACGTAATTTACAAGTCCTCGATGAATAAGTCACGATCAATTTTAGAAAGTCAAAAACCTGAAGGAAACAGATGAATCTTGAAGGAAAAAAGTATAGAAGGGTTGAAGAGTTGGTACATGATCATGTTGGTAGAGCGTTATCACTATACATTGTGCTAGATCTGAAAGATCACGTGCTTGATACATTTATTTCTGTAAAATGACAAATTTCGTACCGACAATGATTCAAGATGCAAACTACTGGACAAACTTAAAGAATTGTGGAAGAGCTTGATTGAGGTAAGGATCAGACATACATCTTAAATGGCTTAATTTGTATTGAGCGTGACTGTTCTCGAATAGGATTTCCATATTATCATATCTCTTGTTCTTTAAGCTGGATTCATTGGTACGTTCGGCGCGTGCAGTACTTTTTTTTTCATATGGTAATTTGACAACTGTCATGCTGGATTCATTTTGCGGCGAATTCAGTTCTCTCTCTGCCAAAGTTGAACCAACTTCAACTTTCGTGAATGTGTTCCGCGTCGCGTCGATCAATTTGTGAATTGTTCTAAAAAGTGCGGCAGGTTCATGACGAACGAATGAATCATGACCAAAGATACGCTCTTCGTGGCTAATTAGTTCTGCACGCACCCAACGTACCGAAAATAAATTGATGTCTGTGTACAGTACTGCTAAAGGCATCACTAACGTATTAATTGACATGAGATACGAGAAGATCTTCCATGCTTTCCAACAGAGTCACATTCACACAATTTTTGACGCAGTAAATTGTTGAAGTTTAATTTAAGAACAATTTTTGTAATTCAATTCACAATTTCAGAAATAGTCTTAAATTGGAATCTTGTAATAATTTGAAATTAATACATTTAAAACTTAAAGAAATCATTTAAGATTCTAAGAATTAAGAAGACAATAGCTGCAACGGCGGTTCAAGTAACATATCAAAGTGATAAAATATTTTACACATCTTTAAGAAAGAACGTTACTAATTGTTTTAACAATCACAGTGTATTTGAAAATAAAATTTTAAACTTTCCACAAATATCACATGAATAACCAATCCACTGAAAAAGGCGAAAAGCCTTAAAAATTCAAAAATGCCGGAATTGTTGAAGCTCACGTCAAAATTGCACACATCACACAGAATGTCTTAAGACAAATTCGGGTAAGAATTTGATCTTAAAAAAAAATATAAAGAAATTTCATCTTCAAACCTTTTCAATTAGACGTACGTATAATGAAAACACTAACTAAATTAAATTTTTCTAATTAAATTTTAAACGTTTTATCACAAACAAGGATCTTCACACTTCAAAGTTTGGCGGGTATCTGACGGTGTGGCTAGCCAAAGAAACTTAAAAACTTTTCTATAACATGTGTGAGCTTTTCTTATAAAATTTTTCGTAAATATCTTCAACCACTGTCCACATATTATACAGTATACATTATATAGATATGAAATAATCCATATGATATAGACATGTGGTCATATTCAGTTTGTGTATACTAGTAGAAAACCTCCTCCGAAAGTCCTTTTTCTTTAGAGAGGATATGATGGCCTCCATTTAAAACGTATTTGCATATACAAACGCTTTCGTTTGTAGGAAGCTTTCATAAGTGGCTGGAGGCTACGTAGTACAGTCCAGATTTTCTTCTTCTTCTACATCTTCTTCTACATCTTGTGTGTGCATATATCCTTCAAGAGATTTCGCATACATGATACATACGAGTACGTTACACACATGCTGGCTTAGTGGATATACAACCCAACAAACATATTCCATCCTTCGGCAACATCCGATAAGATACAAATACACATGAATTAAAACATATCCAAACACAAACACATATGGACACGTGTGTGTGTGTGTGTGTGTGTGGTCATGTCATGTATGTATATAAGGAATGTCCGCAAAATTGGAATTCGTGTCTTGTGTAGCTGGCCAAAAGGAGCCTTCTCGCGCGCGCGACCCGCGTATCCGTTGGGGGACGATGATGGCTACTTTCTCTTGACTGTATAAGACATGGATGGTACTATGGAAAAGCTGTAGATTTAACTCATCAGGATGATTTTCCAGCCACCCATCCCCGTCAACCCCGTCACATATGAGAGAATTGCTTGAAGGGGGTGTTTCGATGTAAATTGGAATGAGGACAATGTTGGGGGTAGGCTGGAACAGGACAAAGAAATATCAGCTCCCTTGTGTATTTCAGCGTTTCTGTCCTGTCCCCCGTTGAGAAAATAACTGAAGAGGGAAGATGGTGGGGGGCTTAAGCGACTGAGGATTTTGTTCGTGGACTTTCGTGGAGTTAAGTGTTACGTTTGAGTGGACGGTTTTTTGTGATTGGTGGAATGAGAACGGTTCAGTTCAGTTCAGTTCGGTTCGTCGTGGATTCTTCAAAGGGAACATGCTGGAATGAGGACACTGGGGGGATAAGTTGAATTTTTGGTGAGTCTATGCAAAGACCATATGGTTGGAAAATGGCGGGCGCGACGTAAGGTAAGGAAAGGCAAGATTCTGGATTCTGGATTCTGGATTCTGGCTATTCAAGGGACGATAATAACAACGAAAATGTACCTAGAAACGAAGGTAAGCTACACATATTGGGTGGATGGACGGATGGCTGGCTGGATCGAATCGTTGGTATGGTATCATATAGGTAGGCAACTACGAGTAGGTTAAGTCGGATATGGACTTTCGGTTGGGTTCTTTACTTTTACGGCATTCACGTTTAATATTTTTTTATTTTGTATTTTGTGTTGTAGTTGCTTTCCGGTTTTCCGTTGAAGGATTTCAGCATCCACAACCGGGTTGGTGGGGGCATCAACATAAAATCAGTCTTGTTTTCAATGAGGGAACTTTTCTTTTTCTTCGTCTCCATGTGAAGAAAAACAAACATAAATTGCATTTATACTGATCGAAATGATTTATGGCCTGTTTTTCTTTATAGGGCACTTATTTTTAAGGTGACAAATTTTTGTTACATATAAATATATTTTTATGGTCGTTTTATTACTGGACTTTTTGACACTTTTTTCTTTTCATACTTGTAAAGTGTTTTTATGAAGATATCATCGTTTGTCTTAAGATTTACTTTCTGGAGTATGTTGGAACAATTGTATGGATTGTCAATTCAGTTTAGTCATCTTCGATTATTCCCTTTTAAAATGAATTTTCTTAACTAAAAGTGACATTTCCATAAGGACATGTCAAACGAACGACCCCAGAAAGTGGACAAGGAAATGTTGTTGGCTGATAGATACGAAAGTTAAGCAAGAGGAAAGACTAGAATGGTTGAGAATGACTAGAATGATGTTGAAATTCCTCCCTAGGACATTCAAGGATGACTACGGAAATTTTACTCAGCACGTTTCTATATCCCCATTCTACGAGGATAAAGGGAGGCAGTTGAACTTCGCGAACGCGATTTGTCTATTGACCATTGGTTAGAGGAAAAGGATGGCTATGATTGCAGATATATCCTTTAGAAAAGATATATATATATCCACAATGTACGTATGATGATGTCTTAGAGATTCGAATGTGGCATAGTACAATGCAGAATCTTCTTCACTACCTCGTCGTCGTCGTCGTCCTATCGTCCTTGTCGTATGCTAAAAGTTTTCAAAACTGCGATAGCGATGGCAATGGCGACGATGGTGGCCGATATATCCATAAGCTATAGCTTATAGTATGAGATGCGCGAGAGGGTGGTTTTAGTTTGAATTTTCTACATGTTTGTTGCCAGTTTTCAATTTACCCTCGTCGTTGTTACCGTCATCGTCTCAGCCCCCCCTCGGGAATCCCATCGAAGTGATAAGGTTTTGTCCATACAACAACGTCCACCTAATCTCAGTGTGTAGTCTTGTGTCTTGTATGTTAGGGAATTGTTGTATGTTGAAAACATATAGTCGCGTTTTCGAAGTCTTAACATTCAACGGGACGAGAATCGCCACAGGGGTTGATCGCCGCGGCGCGCGGAGTTGAAAAACACTTTCCACATTCTATACGATGTTGTGTTATATAAAGGACTTAGTTACATGTCATTATATATTGCTACATATATATAGTAGGACACGTTTTAGACATATGTGTAGACATACCTACATATATAGCATGTGTGGAGATAGGGTGAGAATATTCGCTGCGAAATACACTTTTAGAAAACGACGGTATAAGAAAAAGGCGAAGAAAATGGGTAGGCAAAAAAAAAAAATAAAGGTTGGTGTTTTTTTTTTGCTTTTCTGAGGATATCCTTTTGAGCACAAACACACACACACACACATGAGGACGTCGACGACGACGACGACGACCATCGGAGCATTGAAATGTCCTAGCATGGCATACTTCTTATATGGCTATCCTTAAAGCGCGCCCTCGATATACACGAAACGAATGTATTAAGGGATGGGGTTGAATAGCCATGTGAGACATGTGAAATTTTGCCCGATTTTTTTCCGTTCTTTTTTTTTTGCAATGCCTCTAGGGTAGGTTTTGTTGTGCTGTTGGATTTAGAAACGAGAGAGTCCTTTTTTTCTGCGCTTCAAACACACGTCAGCATCTACATTTATATAATATATGTACATGTGAGTATCCTCGGAAGACCTAAATCTAACATAGGAATATATAGTATGGCCTGTGTCCTGCGACGACTACTTTGGTGTTGTTCATATATTGGACAGCCATCCTCGTCGTCGTTGTCGACGTCGTGGTCGTGGTCGTTTTAAGGATTCTCGGAAATATAAAAAAAAAAAAAATACAACGGACGCGAATATGCGAAAATCCTTGGATATTTTATACAGTACAGCGCGGACAAGTGCAGAAAAAAAATGAAAAAAAAAAAATAAAATAAAAATAAACGAGGACGACATGTAGAAGAAAAAGCCCACACACAGGACATGCACAAGGATCAGGATGGAAAATAAAAAGTAGAAGTCCTTTCGTAGAATTTTCTTTCGATAGATTTTGCGTTTCTTTTTCAACATTATTTTTTTTTCTTCTATCTAAAAGGACCTCGACTTGAATTGTTGTTCTTGTTGTTGTTGCTTGGATGGATGGATAGTTGGAGGGATGAACACCCTATAACTGCATGCAGTACACCCTCGAGGTTTTTTTTCTATTTTCTCTTATTTTTTTTTTTTCTTGTAGCCAAACACACATGCCTTTTTCGGACAGTAAAAAAAAATAAATTTCTTTTCGTCGTTAGCGATTTGTTGTGAATTTAGAAACGCCGTGTATTCCAATTCATCCCCCCCACCCTTAAATCCGCCCATCTTCTGATTGATGTTAACGTTTTGCTCCTTGTATCCTTGAAAATGAAAAATTGGTTCTGATGAAAAATTCTTGTCGCCCAGAGGCATATCCATGGGTCTATTCATGTCCTGGAGTTGAGGACAACTTGAAGGTGATTAGAGGCGATGATTAAGATGATACAACAACTTTAAGTGAGTCGAAAGTGTATTAAAACAAAAATTTTATTTAATTTTCGATAATTTTTTGGTGGGAAAATGTGCATTTTTGCTGTACAGTTGTTCCGCGCGCGCAAATTTTCCCTCTTGTCCCTTGCACTCACAATCAGTCAAATGCACAAAAGCAACCCATTTTCAATGGCAAACAATAGAATTTTCTGCAGCTAAAAGGTTCGTCTTCGTGTTGTATCCTTTCTGTTGTATCTTCCTGTTCTCCTCTGACAAATGCAACTTTGGTGATATTGTCGATCGCCGCGACCGTTAGTTGATGGTACCTCATGCAGAATAAGAAGTTGCATTTCAACGTTTAACGTGTACACCAACGCGCAGAGGGAGGGAATGTAATGAAACTCATCCCTTTCCTGGATTATCCGTTTTCTGATTATTTTCGATTAAAAATTTTCTTTTCAAAGAAAAACCCTTCTTCAGAAAATCAGTTTCTTGTCATCAACATTTGTCAATTTCACTAGTTTTTGTTTTCACCCTCTTACCCCTTAAGGGATTCAGATGTCTTAAGGCTTAAATGAATCCTTATTCACGACTTCAGGACTCCCAAATGATTGTGGTGAGAAGCAACCGGAAGAGTTTTATTGGGTTGAACTCCCTTGGATTCACGCTAATTCTCGGAAGGAAGACAGACTGCGGCCTGGGTTAAATGTCACCCTTGAAAACGGTCTTCCCTTGGGACCGTTTCTTCGTTGTTGGTTCAAATTACCAAAATTCCGTCTTAAGCCGAATTGGAATTTTGCGCGAATTTTTTTGTCTTGTCGTTGAGTCAAAGCGAAAAAATCGCGCGCAAAATTTCCTTTCTCGTTCGGGTTGTATATGGTTGTGCACCCTTCGCTGCATTCTTTAGTTCAGAGTTTTAGGTAAATGGCATTATTTCATTGTGCATTGAATTTTCCACGAACCTTGTTTACCTTTTCCGTTCTTAATCTTCTGCTGTGCTACCTGCAATGCGTGCTGTGTTTGCAATTATTCCGAGGACACACAAAAGTAATTTTTTGAGGGAGATTTTTGTACATTCAATACAAAAAGAAAACTAAACCATGACGACACGAAAATTCATTTCAAACGCGGCACAATTTCGGCGTCTTACAGAGAAGTTCGTCTCGCAAAAAGAAAATGGAAGAAAAACGCGCGAATTATTCGAATCACGGTGTCAGGACACTGAAATTTCCAGGACATTCATATGAGGTTTGCACTTCAAGATAATATTGTTTTGATCTCCTCGTCCGAGAGTCATCTTTCAATGGTTCTGTGCTGCTGGTACCTATGGCTATCCTGTTTCACAAGGATCTGCACAATGAACTTACTAGATTCTGGGATGTACCTTCGATTAACTTTGATTCCGACTTGGGTAAATATTCATCTGTAAGATGACTACTTTGATTGTGAGTCAAAAATCGCAATCGGAAATAGAAGCCACACATGGATCAGGGATAGTCCCACCCGATTGCATTTGGTCGTCTTACAAAATTTCCAACACATACCACTCATATAACATTTGAAACGTTTTATTATTATCCTCGCGGGTGGTTAAGAATCACCACGTCCTGGACATGTGGGCAATCATAAATTGATGTATTGTAATCCCTCATTTACAGCGCACTTTAAAATTGTATAGTACCTATATTGAAAAAGGACGATGTTTCTTGGAAAATCAGTGAAGTGATTCATTTCTAGGTAAATTCCAGCGACAGTCACAGTGAACTGGACAGGTACACCGTCTCCAAGAAGTGCATTTTTCAGGGTAATTACCGTAAATTGTTCGCGTTCGTGAAAATCTTCAAAATTATAACATCGAGGACTATTCCCGAATGTATTATCCCTTTCAACCGCACAGCGATATCCTTGTTCTTTTGTTTGCAAATTCTAGTAATACAAAAGGAAGACATTCTACCTGAATCTCTTGAGTTGTTTCAATGGATTAGTCTGATACTTGTTATCCTAATTATCCTTGTATTATTATCGCCATATACATTCGTGTTCTGGTGCATTTTCTCAGTTCGAAAAACCCGCATTTTGGAATCATAACTTCCGAAATTCAACGCCCTTCCATTTTTTCCAAAAACAATCATTACCCTCTTATTTTTATTATTATCACGTTAATCTCAAAAGCTTCTGAGGAAAACCTCCTTAAATCCGCTTTTATTAGGTACTAGGTACCATTCAAAATTATATTACTCTGTGATTCACGAGATAGTTGTGATAAGTACCTCCATCTGTCTGTGAGTAATTAAAAACTATAAGTAGCAGATGATTGCTGTGTTCCATTTGACTGAAAATTTCGACATGGAACGCACTTTGGGTAGAATGGCAAAACCTAACCTGAATTTTCTCTGTTTCAAGTTTTTTTTTTTTTTTAATTTAATTTTTCAATTTATAAATTTTCTTTAAAGTTTCGATTTTTGAGTTTTAATGTTTGTAAAAAGAAAGTAGCAAGAGTTCTTCTTTGATAAAATTCAATTCAGTTTTCATTCGATATATCGAAATTTGACGTTTGACATAACCCGTAAAGCTGGATTCATTGGTACGTTCAGCGCGTGTAGAACCGTTTTTTTCATATGGAAATTTGACAACTCTCATGTTAAATTCGTTTTGCGGCGAATTCAGTTCTCTCAACTTCAACTTCAACTTTCGTGCGGAAGATTTTCGTGAATGTGTTCCGCGTCTCGTCGTTCAATTTGTGGGTTGTTGTAAAAAGCGCGGCAGATTTACGACGAAGCAATGAATCATGAGCAAAGATACTCTCTAAATCTGTGATCTGTGTAAATGGAAGACAGTAGATGATGTAGGGATTATACAACCGCCAAATTCAAACGCTTTAGTAAATGACACTAAAAATTTCCGATTACTGTAAGGGAAACCTTCATCTTCCAGTAGTTATCCTGTTAGTTCGTTGAATGCAAATATTGTTGATTTGATTAAAAGGCCTATTCTATTATTGTATAACAATCTCGTCGCATGAAACGTAACCATAGGGTCGGCTGAGGTATATAATTAACATCTGACATATTTTTGGGCGTTTATCCGAGTTAATAACTTCAAAAGGATGAAGATTTGCATATGAGAAACGAACAGGAAGATTTGCATTCATCGCCTGGTCTTTATCGCGACATGAATCACAGAATTGTGATCTTCCTACAAGATCCCACGGATTATTGAAAAATTTTGTAGAGAATAAATGTGAAAATTCATCTATCGAAAATGTTGAATCTTTCGGCAGGGATTTCATCAATGATGGTATAAATTTTCGTTTGTCTATGCAATTAATTCCGCCCCATCTCCAAATTGGCGTCCAAATAATTCGATACGTGAACGTATTTAGTTGCCCTAAACCTCATATATGATACAAAGAGTAGGTTAGTCCATCTCCTCCATTAGATGGCAATCCATTAGTGCTTTATTTCGTATAGATTGGGGATAGAACGCGTAGCTCTTGTGGAGATTGTGCAAAGTACAAGGAATCAAAGAGTAACAATGACTACAAGTTGAAAGCGGTACATCAAACCAGCCTCAAGGTTTGTTTGTATCAGACCACTTTATTATGAAGGATGAGAGGACAGTGGGAGGTCAGCCCAAACCAAACTGAACGTAGAAAGTTCTCGAATCCATCTGTAACGCGAAATAGACGGACGTCAATGTCGTCGTATCAAATTAAGACGGAAAAGAAAATCTCAAATTACGCGAGACAGAATACGAGTTATCCTTTAACCAACCACACATCCCTTTCATGTGCATGTGTTTGTCCGTTCATGAGAAGAAGAGGGAGATGATGTCAGGCACCAGGCAGGTCGACGTTACGAACAAGGCATTATGAAGGCAAGTTCGTGTGGACTGGGTATTGAGTATAGTATGTACTCTAAATAAGCACAATAATGTCAAAGGCAGGATCTGAGGAACCCATATGCGGATCTGAAGTGAATCCAAGCCCAAGAGGATAAGAGCTCAAACAAGTATCCAGCAACTAGGATGAAGGGTGGCTCCTCATCGACTAGATGTGACTCCATTTCGTTGCTGTAAATTAGTTGGTTAGGGTACGGTGTAGGAGGAAGAGAATGAGGAAATTGAGGCTAAATTGTTGTCTGATTCCGCCAAAAATTGTAACCTTGTATTTGTGCTTTTGGTTGGAATAAGGGATGAAAAGGTGGTCTTGGTCGTTTTGGTTGTCATTAACTGGACTTTTCGTGGATAAACCCAAACCTAAATCGAGCAAACTCACAGTTAGTCAAAGAAATGAACTTGAGAAAAGGGATTGGGATTTTTTGATTGGGATATGAAATGAATAGGATATCCAACATACATACCTAGTGATGGTGGTATTTTGCAAATTGGTTTGTCTCTATTCTTTCTATTTCACCCCTCGTCCCTGTCATGGGTTATTGAATTTTGTTACCCTCAATATCGTCTGAGTTTTCAGTCTAATAAAGGAATTTTCTTGATGTACACATACGAGTATGTTTATACACTTGGACATCTTCGAAGAAGGTGGATGTGAGGATTGCTTGAATATATAACGAATGTCCACTCGTCCACTCTTTAGTTATTGCGATATGTGTCCAAGTATACTTGAATTGAATTCTGTTCTGTTCTGTTCTGCTCTGTTCTGTACCATCATCATCCTTTGGTCTAGTCTTGAATATTCGTGGTAATGACATAAACAACAACAACAACAACAACTAAGATGACCACTAGATGAATCTATTGAAACAGACAGAGACAGGAAAGAAGGGAAGCACTAAGAGCTTCTGTTTCTGTTTCAAAGCAACCCAGCTAAAGGATCAGCCATTGGAATGATACCAACATGTATATCCTTTTCGTGATTCTATGATAACACAGCTATACCACGAAACAATCTTATCCTTGCGATACTGCAGTACATTGAGACAGGAGCCTTATATCTATACACAATTATAAAGGACACAATTTATAACATCTAGCAAATATGGAATAAGGATATCTGGAATATCTGAATATCATCATGTCATACAATACATTTCGTTCTTACGTCGGTTGCGTCATGTCACAAACGAAACAATTTCGTGTTTCAGGATATTCAAGAAAAGGACATGTAACAGAAAAAAAATGACAAAACAAATAAAAGGGTAACTGTTAAATAAATTTATTAATCATTCATGATTCCAATTAAGAAAAAAAATTATTATTCATTTCAACGAATTGTTTATTAATTAATTATTAACAATATTGCGAATATCTTTATTTTCAAGTGATAAAGTTAATATCACATGAATATCACATAACTTCGTGTCGATGGAAAATATCAAACAAAAAGGACTCAATTCATATTACTAAAATTATTTAATCAAAAATTTATTGCTAATATTCATCGCTTTGTGCTGTCCACAAAAAAGGATATCCAGCGTGGAATCCTTGTGAAATAATTACATGTCCTGCTTTTACTTTGATCTTTTAAGTTATTTGACAAAAGATTAGATCCTTTTTGGGAAATGGACTTGGTTCGTCAAGGACTCGTCTGAGGTGACTCTTGAAGTTTACATCAATTGCGAAATTCTCTCCTGTCCAGTATCCTTCTACGAAAAATCCTGGGTTATGAATTCGATTGAATCGAAAAATTCCCTGAATTTTATGATCGTTGAATTTGTTCGGTTTCTATATTTATGGCAGGATCAAGGAATTTCAATTAAAAGGATCTGCTGATCTCCTGGTGCACTGTAAGACAGATCAACTTGACGTGGCGAAAACTATCCTCTTTTTGTATTCCCAGATCTGTAATCTTGTGATCATCCTTGTGAATCACGAAATTGTCCCCTGTGATCTAGGCTTTCAGGAGCTCTAGAATTATCGTAAGGATGTCATGGTTATAGGCAATTTTTGGGTAATTTTGAGCAGATTTCAATGATTTCTCAACTTTCCATTAGGATACACAAGTTTTCAAGGATTCAATTGTTAAATATGTATTAAAAACTGAAGTTGTTTAACTTGGAAGACATTTGTCAAACTTTTCACGATTGCCACCTTGATGCTTCTCAAGGATGATTTTCGAAAATTCTTTATTTATAGTTATTCTCAGCCGTGAGAGAGCCATACTTGGTCTCGAACTATTTAAAAAGCTTCTGTAAATTCTCAATCCTTCATGAAATTTCGTCAAATAGTTATCACATCATTATCCTTAGAAGACTCTGATGCTTAAAGTGCCTACAATGATGATGTCAGCAATGTCTCGCTCTTCACTTAACAAGGATCTAGTGATCACGCCGTTCCTTATCCTTGAAAAACAATTAATTGTCAAATGTATCTATGTAGTTTTCGTCCTTGGCGACAGACGTTCAATGAAAGCCGGAATGGTTTTATAACGCGTAGCGACCTCGTTACAGTTTCCAGTCCAGAAATTCTGTTATATAAAATTCCAACGAAATAACCCGGTTAACTGAATAAAGAGTGAAAGTTTATTACAACAACAAAGGAGATGTAGAAAAAAAATCAAAATATTTACAACGATTTGTTGTATAAAAGTTACGAAAGTCGTTACATCACATACACACAGGCACATATATAAAATTGACCCGACACCCGTTTTTCCAGGATAACCCGTAACCGACTCAGGATTTTTGTTTTTTTTTCATTTATTTTTGGTGTTGCACATTTTTGCAGTTTCGAAAGTTTTCCACTATAGTATATCCAGTAGTTTTTCCAGTGTGGAATTTTTTCTTCCCTATTTTCTTCGTTTTCTTCTTCTTGTATAAATTGTTGCACTTTAAAAAGGATGTTACATTGCACACTAACAAAATAATAAAAATTCAAGTGTCTGAACTTGGGGGGGTGTGTGTGTGTGAATCCTTTTTTTTATTTGAAAATTCCTCCTCCTGTTCGCCTTGCAAGGACACTGCTCCACTTGTTCCTGGATATTACTAAAAAGTGAAACTTACTGAGTCCTTGTAATAACTTGATTGTTTAGTTAGTTAACTTTATATTGTTGTTGTTGTTGTTGTTGTTGTAAATTCCTTTGATTCATGTATTTTTGTTTACATTTTTTTCGTATCCTTTAGAATTCATCTTTTTCTTAGACAACTTCTTCGTCGACTTCGTCTTATCCATGACGTTTTGAAAAATATCCTTGTTGGAAGGGAATTGGGGGATGGATACACTATAATATAAATTGTGTTGGTTACCTTTACAATCATTTCACTTTTCCTTTTCACATTTTCCTTTCGATGGGGTTTAATTCCGGTAATTTGTGCATTTTATTTCCCCATTTTAGCTGGTCTGTCCCCTTTATCCTTGTGCCACCATATTAACTTTTTATATACACATTCCGACATTCGACAATCATAAATATTATTGTTGTATTTGTGTGTTTTTCTTTTCATCACATATCTACTATATGTGTTTTTGTTTGTTTGTGTATTTGTAAAAATGAATTTTATTTATTTATTCTAGACATTTTTTTTCTTCTTCTTGGCTCTCTCGATTTTCTTCTTGTAGACTCTGTCTAGGTTCATTCCGTGTTTGTTATCCTTACATATGGAAACATATATTATCGAAAGCCATCATAGCAAGGATATAAGAATAACTTTATGTTCTATATCAGGTTTATCATTCTACATTGCTATTATCGTTTAGTTGTGGCTGTTTTTGTGTGTTTTTGTTGCTTCTCAACTCAACACTGAATGAATGAAAAATTTATTGCAGACATATAATGTACAGGAGGAATGTTCATATATACAATATGTATTAAAGGATATAACTAACCTAGGACAATAAAATTCATGTTAGTCGTTGGATTCAAATCTTACGATGAAGCAACACGGAAGCACAAACAGAAAGCACAAGTGGAATTTCATGATGATGTAGATGTTGTAGCTGAAGATGATGTAGACAGGAGTTGAATAAACAACAACAACAACAACAACAATCTAAAAGTAAAAAAAAAAACAAAATACAGCATTTTTATGATCCGAGGACATAAATCTTGTTATCTCTTTTTATATTACGTCGTCGTCGTCATCATCATCATCATCATGATGGTTGTCGTCATTGACATGAATGTATGTTTGTAGTTTCTCTATAGAATGAATCTATTCTATGGAATTGGGAATAAGTTAGTGTGTGATAGGGGGCTCGTCTCTTAACCGTCTGTTGTATACAATTATCCAGTTGGATTGTTTCTTAACATCATATAAAAGTTTCTGTTATCGTTATATTTTTTGTTCTGTTCTCACTTCTCAATGAATCTCGTCCTAGACAGAGCTTAAAAGTTAAGGATTCTTTGGCTACTGCATACTCTTTGTCATTATCATGTTATCCTTATTCCATATATTGTGCATGGCTATCAAATTGTTATCTCTTACTTGAGATCTAGAGCCAAATCCTGCGGTATGTAATTTGTTTCAGTGTGGCTCTTACTTTTGTTGGATTACTTTTTTTTCCCTGGTGTGGAAAGGAAAAGTATTTTTTGTATTTTCAGTAGATCTAAGGAAATTTTCATTTTGCGTTTTTGATATCACCACGTTGTCTTGTGTCTCGCACCTAATATTAGAGGTATGCTCACTTGAGTGCAGTATTCCTTAAAGTAGACATGTGGACATTTAACTATATAGATTTATATAAGTAGATATGTATGTACGTGAAGATGGGTTACCGCGATTCAGCAACATTCATCGGTTTAGGGATTTTGAAGAGGGTCAAATCCAAACCATTATGACCATCTCGAACATTGTCGTCGTCGTCTTCGTCTTCGTCGTTGTCGTGGTTGTCGTTCATGTCGATGTCCACGTCCAGTCTAAGTCTATGTTAACGTGAACGTGAACGTTAACGTTTTCCAAGACCACCCACACCTCTGAAACTGGTAAAGTTGGACAACCAAACCAACCCAATATCCTCACATCTTCCTTATACGGCTTTTGTGTACTTCAAAATTGTATAAACGTGAGTTTCGTTATATAGAATGTTAGATAGAATTATATATATAACATAAACTTGGCATAGTCCTTTAGCTTATGCGGACAGGATAGATGGCTAGTATGGTTATATCGAATCGGGGAATATATGTAAGTGAATTGAAGCTTTCAAAGTGGGTAAAACTGAGTGGACAGGGCAGTCTCATGAGGAAAGAGTAATATATTCCTTGTATACCAGTTTTGAAAGCATACAGGGAGCTACTATTTCTACTGCTGCTTCTGCTCTTGCTGCTTCTGCTGATGATGATGATGATGACGATGATGATGATGATGGTGGTATTCTGTTGCTATTGCTATTGGTGTTGTTTTTGTTGTTGTTGCTATTGCTGTCGCTCTTATAGAAGCTTAGAATCTAACCATCACTATCAGAATCGCCATCATCAACGTTTGGCTTCACTATACTCAAAGACATTTTATATTTATATAAGACAGTGTGTATGTGTCTATATGTATGTATATGCCTTACCTTATAGCCTGTACAAGATGTTATTCTATACATCCATATTCTATATATATAGATAAATGTCCATTTGTAAAAGGTCCACCGTCCAGTTCAGTTTTAGTTGTATAAGGTATAGTCGCCTTTTCCACCACGTTTTCTGTACAAATTTAATGCGGAATAGATTGCGACTAGCTGACAAGGATGAGAGCTTTAAGGTGGCAAGGATATACACAAAACTCTTCTCTAAGGATATACTATCCATTCAACTAACTAACAAACCAAACTATATAGGAATGCTAATGATGACTGTAGAATGAAATAAGGTAAGACGTGTGTGTTTTCTATCTACCTTCTTCTCCGAACTCCCTTCTTCTTTCCACCATCTTCTACCGCATTGGACCAGATGGACCACAATGGTGTGCCTTTGCTAAAAGTTTAACCTTTAAATTATTTATGAATATTGAAAGGCTATTGCTCTAGGGTTTACCAGAATATTGTAAAATTGCTCTTTGAAGGATAAAATTTTCGTAAAGTGAAATGTTACTAAAATAACAAAATTTACTCGTCAAAAAAAAATATAACTAAAATCTGACCATAAGGATGACCAGGATATACATATGCGTTTTAAGCTTAGAACATTATTAATGTATCCATCCTTCCCCCCCCCCCCTCTAACGATTGTCCTTTTGATCCTTGATGTTCACATATTTCAAATGTAAATATTTTTTTTCTTAACAAATTCAATTCCTTCCAGGATGTGTCTTAGAAAAATAATTTTCTCCCCTAAAGACAATTCAAAATGTGTGTGTCCTGTAAGGATAATTACTTTTTCCATCATTTTGCTTTCGATTGAAAACAACTGATCATCGTTTATGAATTTTCATTTGTCAATTATCCTTGAAGGATGTCATCATAGTATCAATGGACAATTATGTACAACCAATTCGTGTAGCTCATTTCATTCATAAATGATATGACGTTGATGATGTGGTAGTGTTATCACATAATCCTTTGGGATTATCACGTAATTTTGTTAGTATCCCTTACACGCTAATTGATTGGAGTTGATTTAATTTTCCTCTGAGATACTGATAAACCACCTGAAGGATATTCGCCATTTTATTCCGACACTGGAATGTATCGATAAATTGGACAATTTCCTGATTTTAAAGGAAGAAAAAATTTCTTCAAGGAAACAAGAAGATCCTTTACCCGTTGAAATGGAAAAATCTCAGCGAATCCTTAGAGTGTCGATTGTAGGTATTTCCTTTGGTTATTCTTTTCTAAAAGAAATCTTTGCTGGTCTAGTTGAAGATAGCAAAATTGCGAGAATAATAAAGCTGACAGGATAAGAATAGAAATGAAACTTCGGAAGATGATTGTATAGCCCCAACCAGGATACGAAGGACACCAAAATGCTTTGACACAACAAACAAAACATATTCCTGCGGTAGAGTCCTGGTTCTTACCGCAATGGACGTTCATTATACATATATACGGAGTTAAAGGGAAAAAGAGATGAAAATCGGGTACACGACGACGATGATGATGATGATGAGGATGCTGATGCTGATGGGACTCAAACCCCATGAAGGATAGAACGGACGCTAACTTCTAGTTCTGTTGTACATGAAGCATATCTAATATGCTCAGAAAGGATTCCGTTCCTTTCATGCAATGAGTTTTCGTGTAAATGACGATGATGTCCTAAGGATCCTTTGTACATATCACAAGTTGCGTATGTAAGGTTCTATCTAAATGAAACCGCTAAGGATGGACACTGGTCACTGTGCATAAATTCTATAAGAATAACGTCAAGAATTGTATGTGTATATAACATAAATGTGGTATCAATACCATCATCCCCTTTTCCCTCATTCTACATATATGAGAAACATCCAAAACCCAGAAGCACAAAGTTTTGTCTGAGAAAATTTCCAAAATTCAGTTTCAGTTTTACAATATTTTCATATAAGGACTTCATGAATTTATTTTTGGGTTGGTGTTAGTTTTGGTGATGGTCTTTGTGTGTATTTGTGTGTGGAGTTAAAGAATTTCAGAAGAAAGTTAGATGAATTTACTACTCTAATATGAAGTAGTCCTGTTCCTTGATGGACTTAAATAGTTCCTATGCGAATGAATTGAAAAGGATTAAAGATGTATAACACTTAACGTATAATAAATTTTAAATATATATATATATATATTTAAATGTATAGTAGGTACATCTAATAGAAAACTATTCGTGTATGTAAATAAGTTGAAAACCCCGAGATGGACATTGCATTTGGAGACCACTATACAAACTATATAAGGGTAAACCAGGATCAACGAAAATATGCTTCTAAGGAAAAGTCTAAAGTTTGTTTCCAGAAGGACGACGTGCTGAATGAGCTTGAATAAGCTTGAATGAGCTTCAATGTGAAGTAGTGGGTGAAGTTTTTGGTCAAACGAAGAATTTTACAAATTCCAAACAAACACGGAATGTTCGTTGCTAGGTCCTTTTTATGTAAACAATGAAAATATCCTTGCATTTAAATAAAACATTTTATTTGGTTTTGTTTTGTGTGATCCTCTTCAAAAAAAGGACAATTTCATTCAAGGATATCGTTTATCACATCAAAGAAAATGCTGTGGTGAAACTTTTTTTTTTTGTAAAATTTCTTCAGTAAATCCTTTGAAGGATCAAAATATGTTAATTTGTCTATTATCATTTGAACTTCTTTGAATCGTCTCTTGACACTTGAAACGTTATAGGATGAGGTAAAATTTTATCCTTTCACTTCTATCAAAGTTATCCTTGCTGCAATTCATGGAAGATCATGAGAAGTCCAGTATTCAAGTTATAATGATGTGGTCACTGATGATCCTTTTTGTCAAAGATTTTTCCCTTTATGATCTTCAATTTCCGTGTGTCAATTATCCTTTTGACGCCAATTTATGAATGAAAACATTTGCAATCAGGATGTAATCAAGGAGTGTGTTGTAATGATTCCAGTTGGAGTAGCATTAACAACGGAAAATAAGGATATTTTTATGATTAGAATCTTGTATAGGGTATGACCGGTTTATTTTATTATTTTGTTGTGACAATTATCAACCACGTGTCAACATGCACGTGATTATTCATTTTTGATTCGATGCAGTGCATCTGTTTACGACATGATTTTGAATAGATGAAATAATTTAAAGGACGAAAAAATTTTGTTGAGTTGGTCTAAAATTAGCAATCTACTTTTAATTTCAAAATATCCTTCAACGAATGTTCCTAATGAAGTGATACACATACAATAAAGAAATTTACCCTCGAACTTACCCTTATTAATCAGAAATTTGCAAGTCTCCCTTAGGGATATCCCCTTTTCGTATAATGGCTATAAATAGTCTAAGGCAGGAGGACACACTGAATCGGGAATATTTTTGTGAAATTTTTCGAAATAGGGAAGAATACCTTAATCCCGCGATACGTGAAAATGTCGATGTGTCAACCATCTAACCTGGGTTAATGTAAGAAGGAAGAAAGAAATTTCAGGATACCAATGGAAGAAAAAAGGATAAAATGAAATTTACCGAATTTCATGCACGGGAAAGTATCCTTTCGCTGAAAATTGAGCGGGTCAAATTTGAAGAGGGATAAATCGTAGTCCTTCACGTCGTTGCTGTTGTTATATTGTTCACCCTTAAAATCTCACCCTGATTATTCCCTCATCTGTTTTTGTGTGAAAATCCTTGAAAGGAAAAGCGCAAAAATAATTCCCAAAAAAAAAAAAACACTTTTCGTCCTGCACATCAACTAACGCATACAGACATGCATCATGGGTAGACAGAATTTGTTTGATGGCAAGGAAAGAAAAAAAAAGGATACACGCAAGGATAATATTTTGTAATGGAAAAATCTTGGAAATTTAGTAATTGCCAAAATCACATCGCGCGTATTTTCGTCGAATTTCCGATGACGACGTCGTCCAAAACCTAATGATGTCCTTCGTAACAAAATGAATGAATTCATCGTTGTCCTGATTGTATTGTTGGATTTTATTGCTTGTACGCAAGGATAAATTAGTGATGCGAATATTTTGGGTTCAATAAGAATGACAATGGAGCTAGTATGGCAGAAAGCTGCATCTCACCCTCATTGATCAGGAGGATATAGAGGACATTTTGACCTAGAGTTGAGTTGATTTCGGTCATAGGAGGAACTTTCATTGTTTGCTGGTGTGAAGGGATATGTGTACATTTGAAATCCTCTTAAATAAGACAGATGCCACATAGATAAGGGCCGAAAGGCGAATTTGAACAAATGACACAACCACGACGAGGTGGTGTTTCCTATAAGTCATTCAGCATACCAACACATACATATTCACGAAAAGATACGTGTACAAGGACACCCCAACGTCGACACGTGCATATGAAGGTGAGATTTTAAGGTACAAAAAGGACAAACACATAGGCAGACCGTGGGATTAAAATCAATAAATCATTTTTTGTTTTTTTTAGAGATGCAGTTTTTTTTCCCTTCTTTGTGTTTTCTTCATCTTTTCTCAAAAGGAAATTGTTTAAAAAAGAATAAGAAATAAAACAACAAGAAAGCTACCATAAAAACAAAGCATCGATGAAGGGATACTGTGTCACAGGACAAAAACAAAAACTTCTACAAAAAAAGGTCCTTTTGAAATAAGGACACAATAGTGCAGCAATGCAATGCGAAAGCTTTCTTCAGATTCTGGTAATTGAAATGTTTGTCGAAGGACATCATATCCTTTTTTCGTATCATATTTTTATTTGACCGTTTCACGGTTCTAGGCAAATCGCAATTTTCTATTTTTTCATTAAAACTAAAGGAGCCACAAGACTCCTTTGAGTGTCCATTTTATGTTTTTGATTTGAAAAAAATCTGCATAGCATAAATTTGACCAAATTTTTTGTACAAAGAGGAATCCTTTTATAAATCTCAAAAGATGAAGATGATCCTTAAAGAAGGTGTTAATGTATTTTTCTTTCTTTTTACAGCCAAAGCGACTCATTTCTCCAGACACACTGTTGAGGCATCGTCAAGGGAATTCGTTTGAAATGGCGACTCTGCTATGTAGTATGCTCATCGGAGCTGGGTTTGCAGCGGTCGTAGTTTCTGGTCGGGCTGTGCGGGAAACAGCGTTGAATGATCAGCGAAAGGTCGTTTGTCCGTTTATACCAAAGGATGACCATGTTCAAGGTTGTGCGAATGAGGAGGACGGCCAGAATGAAGAATGTAGGTACTCTCTCCGACAACCACCAAATCTCAATAGCAAATTCATTAAGAAACAAGAAGATGTGGCGGCGAAGCTAGAAGCGGAGGAACTCGAGAGGCAGCGACAGGAAGAAATTGAGATGCAAGAGGTCGGCTTGAAATTTTAACCTAAGTTTCAGTGAAATATTTTCTTCAACAGCTACTAGAGAAGGAGCCAGACGATCCTTTTGTAAATCGGCGTGTTCATGCTTGGGTTGCTGTTATCGAAAACGCTCCATGGTGTTATAAGCCAAAGGCGACTCCAACGGCTGAGGAAGAGGGTCCTGGTGAGGATACTCCGAAAGCGCCAAAAGCATTTTTCATTGAACCGTCGACAGGATTCCGGCATGAAGTCGACTCCTCGCACTACGTTCGCATTGACAGCATCTGGAACCACCACAATTACTACGTAGGCAGACGTTACGAAGTGTTTGTCATTCAGACTAAGTTTTACCATCGTTTCTAGATCAACATCCAAGAAAGCAGCATTGCTGACATGCACTGGGATCTAGGGAATCCAGAGGAATGGATTTGTTTCCTTCCTGGTGAGCCCTACGAACTCCGACGACAGGAAGTTGATGAAGACGAAGTGGCGAATGTACAAAACGAAAAACACTTGGACCTGATCCCATCTTGGGTGCAGCAACTTCGGATCACTTACCAGCAATTCGAGGAACGCTATCCAAACCAAGAGAAAACGATTCTATACAAAAAAGCTCAATACGAGCGATTCTCGCCGTATCATAAGAAAGATGGACTCTTGACTCGACTGATTTTGTACGAGGATAGTGAGTGCGAGAAACCTTCAGTTCGCTGGGAATGGTATCAGAACAGAGAAGATTGCATGGAAATGATGAAAATCAACTACGAACTGAAGAGAATCGAAGAATCTTTCGTCAAAGGTCGACCAGACTGTTTGAAATGTGAGAAAGGATTTTGAATTAACTGTTTACCATTCTAAGAAATGAAACGTCTTTCAGGGTACGCGCACAGTGCAGATCCAGACAGTCAAAAAATTTTTCATTTCTATTACATGCCAAGAATGGACTCCTTGAAACTACTGGAAGTGTCACGAGAAAGAATTGCTTTGCACTTTGAGAAACGCTATGATTTGTGAGTAATATAGTTAAACTCAGTTTCAGATGCAAACTAAACTTTCCTTTCCAACTTTCAGTGTCTTCTACAGAGAGTATCTCATCAAATCAAAACATCACAGAGTTGGTCGCACTGTGACGGTGAGTTGATTTTAAGTATTGTAAACAGTGACGACAATAATTTGTGTGAGATTTGCAGGAGATAACAGAAAAATATCACCGCAACAGCAAAATCCCTCATACCCAGGACATTGCGATCCGCTGCTATAACCTTCTACAAAACAAAATCTTCCTCAAGTATCACTACGCCCAAGATGCCATCACAGCCTCCACTCGGGAATTCACTAAACCACCGAAACAAGAGCATGGTCAAGAAGTGCTCTTTGACCCTGCGATGACCACTGGCTACAAGGCAAATCCCTTTGAACAGGATCCCACTCCATTGGACTTGTATCTCCTGTTCATTTCAGAATTAGCCAATGAGAAGAAGTTGACGAAAGCTTTCATCAAATTATATGATGACATCGATGAGATTTTGAGTAATCGTGATAAGGAACTAGAAAATCCGAAATTGAAATTCAGCGTTTTTGATCCTTTGAGGAACCAAGGAGCGAGGAATGTAGTAATCGAGCAGGTAAGTTTAAAGTCATAAATCGGAAGTAGTACTCAATTAAGAAAAACTTCCCCCTAGTATGAAGAAGAAAAGCGTCAGAAAGAATACAATCTGCTCCATGAACCAGACTTCCTAGCACCCCACCTAGTATCGTACGAAGGTCGAAAAATGACTCATGCAGAAGCAAAGGAAGCATATGACGCTTGTTTGAGGGATGTCAAGGATCGATACACAAATCTCCTGAATAGCCTACAAAGACGTTATGAAGACGTAATTGAATTTAATGTTAAAACCTAAACTTTCCATCTAAATCAAAAATTATCCCTTCCAGCTGACATCAGACTCGAGGTCCTTAAAGAATTTCCTCTCAAAGTTTCATGATCAATTTGATGAATACGATTATGAGCGTTTAGTAAAAGAAGGCAAAGAGATTGAATTGAAACGTCGAATGGTTCAACAACGTTTGATCCTTACCCACGAAGAGGCTCAACGGAAATATGAAAACATTAAGAAAAATTTACTAAACGACCATCGGTTGAATTTTAAGGCGGACAACGAACCAAGTGAGTAGAAAATTCAGGATACTAGTGGATGTTGGAATTGGAATGAGAGACGAGAAAAACAAACTAAGAGAAAATTGTTGTTTGACCATTAATAAAAATAAATGCGAATCCAGTCCACTACCAGACCACATCACCCCCATCACCACCATAACCACACCATTGCCACTTGTAGTCAGAGAATCATCTTTGGTACCGCATAAACTCGTATCTCATGTTGGCCATTAGAACCGAATAAAAATGGTAGACAACAGGTTGTTGCCATGTTTTTATCGAGTCCCATAAAATTTTTATGTAACGATTACACTTTTGCTGCTACTCACTGTTCACTGTTCACTGTTCACTGTTTGATGCTTCTGTTCCGGAATACTGGGATACCGGAATACCATACAGTCCCAGTAGCAGTAGCAATAGCAGTAGCAGCAGATTCCAGGTTGTGTGTCTGTTCTATATTTTCGTTGAACGGATGAAGATTAGATGATGATACACATCCTTGATACACTTGCTAAAGGAGTTACTTCTTCTTTTTTCTTTCTTCCTTCCTTATACATACACATATATTTTTTTCGTCCTTTTTCGCATCCAATAAAAGGATAATAAAATTTATATGATTGAATATAAACTTAAGTGTGAGATGGTTTGATTTATCGCTCGGTAATTTGTTAATAGAACATGATTTACTCCTTATCGATGTGGATTTTATTGGGGTTTTCTTTTTTCCTCAATTGGGGTGAAGCTATTTTTTTTTTATAGGTACCATATTTTATTTTTCGTTGTTCTTTATCACTGGTTTAGAAAGGGTTTAAACGTTTTCTCTTACACTTTATTGAATATTAATTAAGAAAATATTATTATTGACTTGAAAAAGATTTAGAAACATTTTTCACTACAAATAATACAAACGAACTGTTAAAAATCAAGTGAAGATTCAGGTTCAGTTTTATATGTACGAATAGGTAGTGGGTACCTTCGTCTCAGACCGTTTTCAACAAGAAATAAAATTAATTTTGATAGATTTCTTGATGTCCGTTAGATGTATCCCACGCTTCAAGTTTTTGGCACATGTTAGTAACCTGCCAACCCACATGATATTATACAATATATGTAATACACAATCATATAGTTATCCCTAAAAAAATTCGATGGACCATTCACAAATGAAGGACGGTTTAGGTTTCTGGGGATGGTTCCAGACTTTAAGAAATTCGTTTCAATTTCTTGTTTTTATTTTATTTTGCTGCCTCATACGTTTCCTAGGCTTTCAATTAAGTGTCATTTTATTTCTCAGAAATTCACTTTAATTCGACATTTGAAATGCCATATCAATTATGGCTAGGACATATTGCAGATATTCATGTAAAAATTGAAATGGATCCGATAAAGTTAAATCAAATATTCTAAGACAAAAAAATCGAGTTTAGTCAATTTCAATTGTACGAAAATTGTTTGAGATTCGTGGAAATTTGACATTTACCTTTTAACTTTGAGCAACAGGTGTCCAACATTCGCTTAATTCACTTCATTTATTTCACAAATTTCCGTTCGGAATTAAAGGAAAAATTGAATTTATCCGTTTGTCGTGTGTCCACGAGGAGAAATCATGTGTCCTTCTTGTTTCTATTTCAGGAGAAATAGGGATGACGAAGTTAGTAAATCGCGGTACCTACTTGCTAAATTGTCCACTACCCGTAGATTACAGAATCATCCGAAAATACTTCCCTCTTCAATTTGTATCGCATTTGTATTCCAATAAAGTCTTCCTTGCAAAACCCATAAGCGCACTCGTGGTGGAAAATCCTCCACGAAAATTATGTGGTAATAAGTTCTTCAGTGGCGTCTTGGTCTTAGTCCTGGTAGCCCGAATATCTTGGCCTACATATGATATGTGTAAATGAAATGTAATATTTTGCATAAATATTTAATTTAATCTGAATTTATTTGAAATCGAGAGGAAAATTCTTTTCTTGATAACAGTTTGGCGATTGTGTAGAGTCATAAAGTTTTATCGCCTTCAGTTGGGGTTGAAACATTTGAGAACATATCAAAATTCAAAAAGCGTCACACCGTTAAACATTAGTTTGAGAATATTCAGCGTAACCTTTTTACGAATACTAACGCGATACTAAACGTGAACAAAAAACTATAACCCTCATCCAAATAAGGGATGAAGCCCAAATTTAACTTGCGGGCATCGCCAATGACCATATCCGTGAGACACTAGCGTAAGGGTCGAATGTAGAAGATGATGTTGAGGAAAACGATGGCGTCGATGCTGGCGACATTGGTCATGGTGATTGTGATGGTGATGGTTCCCCCTTTTAAATAAAGCTCGTTCATATCTCTTACCCAAAAAACCGCCTTGTGCTGTATGCCTTGTGTCGTTAGCCGTTTGTCGTGTGTCTTGTGTTGTCCAAAATTACCATGGACCAGGGACTTGGGACTAAGGACAAACCCAAGAACTAAGGATACAATCCACATGAATCGCATGAAATTTTGTAGTCATTCAGGGAAAGACTGTGTTGAGGGGGGGGGGGATGTATTTGGGAAAGAAATGAGATGAGGGGCTGAAGTATCCCAACCTGACGACCCTTATTTCTCGCGAAAGCAGAATAGAAGGACACACTCCCTTGAACATTTAATCTGACAAACATACGAGTACGTGTGTACAGAAGACTTTTAATACGAAAGTTCTGTAGTATCAGCATCAGCATTACCCAAACCACTTTAACTTGCTGATATGGCTATAGCCTAAGCTACGGCAATGCTATTCCATCATTCCAGCCCACAATTTGAGCAATACCATCTAAACCATTCCTCAAAAATGAAAATATCTCAAACCGACCGAGTAACTCCAATTCATCCCTCCATTCCATTCCTACCCCCAATGTCCTCGAAAATTGCTCCGGCATCAGTGAATTCTCCACGGCCGACATACGAAGATATATACGTGAGTTTGTTGGTGGCAATGGGGACGAGGTAGGATGTTCTATATAAGAGAAGCGTCGGTCGGTTTCAAGAAGTTCGGATCAATATTTTGAAGCTTGACCAAAACACCGTCACGTTCCATACACTTGTGTTCACGTACCATATCGAAGCACTGTATTTACTTAGATATCCCGTCCAGCGGCCATTATACAGACATATACCATACACAGCATACAGTATGAACATATACGAACCTATATAACATATCCCTCGGCCTATAACTATATGATATATATATATATATAGTATAAATACACTTGAAGAAGAACAAGAATTAAGGATACATCTGTGAGATGTGATGTGTATAAGACAATGAGACCCTTATAGCGTCGATATCGCGAAAGGCATACAAGATATGCGTAATTTAGGTTTTGCCCAAAAAGGATTCGTATATCCTTGAAATGTAGGGATGATGATGAAGGTATGATATTTAGCTGGTTTTTGTTTTTAATTAAATTTCATGTCAAAAATGTATTGTTACAATTTTAGCCTCCTTACCTACTTAGGTATATAGTATCGTGAAGACACCATTGTGACTAACTATGTTTGAAGGATGAATGAGGCAGAAGTGTACACGGGGGAAGACTCCACCAAAGTCTGGGTTCTCGCCATCAGTCAGTCAGTCAGTCAGTCCATCTCCAGTCTTCTTTTCATATCAATTTACCACCCGCTTTGTGCGGATTTTCATTCATCCCCGCTGTGTGTGTTCGATTTGAAATCGAAACCCCGGTTTCATCGACATCATCAGATTTAGCTACTTTAGCTTTTACTAAACAAAATTACTTTCTACCCTAGATTTTATCACAATTTGCACAATTTGATGAACATGTTATCGATTTGTTGTTGTTGTCGTGAATGTTGCAATTAAAGCAGCGGCACAAAACGTCAACCACCGCGAGGACTTTAATTAGAATCAACACTATACTCTTGGACACCCTCACCTGTTTTTTTGTGTTGTATCAAAATTTCACCTCGAATCCAAAACGTATGTCGAGGGTTGAAATGAGGAAAATATGTAAATTTTATTATAAGCGAAAACTTTTGTTACTCCTCGAAGAATTTGGCGAATTTAATGAATTTTAATTTATGCACTTTCAAAATGTATTTTGTTGATATACTATCTTTAATGAAAATAGATTTACAATTTGAAATTGATCAGCTTTTCGATTTTTAGAGATAGAATAGTTTTGTCATCACGTTCATTCTTGTAAATTGTAAATTTTTCCCAATCACCAGGACAGAAGATGTGCTTACAAATTGAAAAATCATTATCCTTAAAGTTGGTTTAGCTAGAAGAAAATGTTGGAGAAATTCGGTCGTTGACATTTTGGAGTTTTGTGGTAAAACAGAAGAAACCGCGAAATTCAAATTTCAAAGCCATCTATTAGAAATTAGTTGAATTGTATAAATTTTATGAGACATAAGCGTTGATGAAGAAAAGTGAGGTGAAAAGTCAAGAATATATAATTACGTAGAAATGTCATGACATTTGCAATCTGAGTCTTTGAAATTACCATACGTTTGCATTTGTGTGTGTGTGTGTGTGTGTTTGTGTGAAAATTGTAAAATCAAAATGGCCGTCGCGTTTTAGTATTCGATATTCTAGAGGTACCTAGAGGAAAAAGGAAAAGGGTTAAAACACCTCATACCCATTTTGAATATACGTATATATCTCTGTAGATTTTCAAGTTAAACTGACAGCGAATGTTGGAACCTAAAATTCACCATCACAATTTCCATCTTACGATGGATACCACCTTCTTGACCAGAACTTCACCCGTCTCCGGGTGATGGTAACAAACAAACCCCGGGAATAAAACGTACTTGGACGTGTCCGTTTGTCCAGTAGTAGTGTGGGACATTTTCGAGGCATCATCGGCCAGGCTAGCCATCGGTCCCTTAGCAACCAAGAGTTCTGAAGGTCCTTATAGGTCTTCCCACATATTGTATATCTACTACCTTTATAAAGCTCTAACTCTAGTTCTAGTTGAGCTTCTGTTAAAGGATACACATGCTCTTATACATACATCTATACATAATGAAGTATGTTTGGAAGGATGTGTATCTCGGATGGTGGACTCTAAAATACAAAGTCCAGTAATCGCAAGCAGTTTCTAGTCTCCAGTTGCCCACTCTCTTCTCATTTTGAATTTAATGCTACTGAAGTTTGGTTGCGACCAGTGGTTTTCAAGGGATACCGGATGAGTCCGAAAGGCTTGACTGGGAGTTTCTTGTTTCCTTACATCCTTACATCCTTACATCGTTGTCGTTGGTTCGTTGCTTCGTTGGTTCCTTGCTAGCGCTTGTTTGATGGTCAGGGATAAGATGTGTGAGATGTACAATTAAGAACAAAACCTCATACCCAGTTTCTCATACCCACAAACTGTAGTTGGGTAAAATCTAAAGGAAACTCGTTGTGCACATGAAAAGGAATTTAACTGACTTACATCCTTCGTAGCATTTAATTGTATTACGTATTCCTTCCATATAACTTGATTCAAATATTCTTCACTTTGATTACATCCCCAAAATTACTAATACTAATACAAATTTTCTCAATACCATTGCGCATAAAATGTACGCAAATTAAGCACGTAAAATTATGTCAAAGGCACACATATCCTTTGCTTGGTTTGCTAAGGAATTCATTAATTACTTTTTCAAATAATCCTGGATTTAGATGGACTATGGACATTCTCTTTTTCAAAATTTCAACTCAATAAAATTTTTCCTTTCAGATTCGCTTGAAGGCTAACCAAAGATTCTTTAAAAGAACAACCGATAGGTGTCATCTAATAGATTTCACTAGCCTTTCAAAGAAGTCATACTAGGTTCTGGACATTCAAATTATTGGACCTTCTCTTGGAAACATGAGAAGACACCAAACTTTCCAAATAAGCAAATCTTCTTGAGTTCATCTTCATATGATTTGCCAACGAATTCAGGACCAGCATGGATTAAATTCTTTCGTTGCCTCCAAATCGGTATTTAAGTGTCTATGGCCGTTTTATGAGCATTTAAAAATATAAATAATGAAAAGGTGAAAATCTCATAAAAATTCTTGAATAACATTGAGTGGAGCAGTTCATTTAAGGTAAGCCCTTTTTAACGAAAATTTGATGGTTCGCCGTACTTTGAACGTAATGAAATTTTCATGAATGTTTATTAAATTGAAAAAATAATCATTTACATATCCACAAAATCGTATGAGTTGAAATCAAAAGCATTCATTTACTAAAAAATTTGTTCCCTAAAATAGAAAATCAAGTGGATGAATTTTCTTTGAGTAAAATTTTCCAGATTTTAAGGTTTTTCCATAGAAGAATTTTCAAAGGTAAAATGGTGAATTTGAGAATGAAGTTAATATGAATTGAACATAGTTCCTAAAGTTCTAGACCATTTAGAAAATGTGATTCTATGAAAACACATTCATATTAGATGCAGCATAATATGTAAAAGTGTGTAATTTTCTTATTAGATAAAAAATCCATACACTTTTCTTAATACAATTTTGAAGAATTCTTTATTAAAACTTTAAATAATTCTGTATGCAATTAAAGAACATCCAACTCACAAAATTGTATCCATGTATCATGAAAATCTTATTCATTAACACGATGTACCATCTAAGTGTACCACAAAATCATCATCTAAGGATTTCATCAAGTCTAAGGATATAAATTTTGTTTGATTGTACCGAAATTGTATATAAGACCAACTCAAGATGCAGGATAACTTGAGGAGTCTTTTGTCCTTCAGACTCATCCTTCTTCATACAGGTATTTCACATTTCCATGAAGATGTGCCTAAATGACCAAACATTTCCTGGACCAAGTACAAAACCTTGCATACAACATTCTCCATTTTGGATTAATTGAGCAAACACTGAAGTAGCTCAATGGAATCAGGAATTGGATTTGCTTTGATGGTTTCTTGCATGTGTGTGTGGATTGTTTTATTTAAGGAACAGTGTCATGTATGTGTGAGTTAATGCATTTTTCACAAACCGATACGAATATCACCTTCGATTCAATTTAAATCAACTCAAATTCGGTTCACATATACGTGTGGAGTTCATGAAATCCTTCGTAGTACATGCAAATCAGGATTTGTTGCGCAAAACAGGAAGTCACGTCTTTGTTCCCAGGTGTAATTGATTTAACATCTGTTATTGGTTTTAATTATATAACAAAAACCTAGCCTCACATCACGGGACGAGAGTAACACGTGAAAAACCGCGAAAGTTGATCACATCTCTGGGAAACCGCATTATTTTTGTGGTGTCACCTTTCAGCCGGAAGTGACAAAGAACCAAAAAACTGAAAAAAACCCTGTACCCAAGAAGGAGTTGTGATCGTGAGATCATCTGGCGTCTTCTTCTCGAGATTCGTGTTGTCTCCATGCATCGCGTGTCTTTAATGATATCCGGCAGAAAATGGTAGCCTTCGTTCCATGAGTGCAACTTGTTAGAATGGAATTCGCTGGATTTTGTTTCTGACTCTAATCAGAACAATTTATGAAGCGACAATCCCGACACATTCAGAGAGCACTATAAGTATTTATAAGCTATCATAGAACTCGTGCCGGATCGGATTCTAGTTCTAGAGGTGAAAGTGATGTGTTTAAACCAAAAGATTCAAAAATTCTTTATAAAGCTTCCCTCACAAATCTCAGTGGTTGCAACTCAATGAACTCTAGATCTATTGGAATTTCACAGAATCCTCGGACTGTTTATGTGGTAACAGTCCAATCACGTGATGTGCCTTCGTGGAGCTGATTATCATGTAATCCGCAAATGAAAGCAGCAGACTTTCACGAAAGGGTTCTACCAAAAAAAAGATTATTCATCAAATCATCTTACCACGAAACATGATATTGACCACATGCCCGTTATGCTCTTCGCGGATATCAGATTCCACATGATTTGCAAAATGCAAACTTTCCTTGAGTGAATCTTGATCACGTCAGAAATCAGATTATCGCCAACGAAGAATTCCAGATGCTTTGATTTCTGCTACCGTTACAGAGCACACCTTAAACACCATCCAAAAACCAGTAGTCGCCAACATGAAGTATTAGGTTTCCCGAAACAAGAAAACGACCAATCTGTCATCTTAGCGGAGTTCGTTATTTTTTCCTCGTGGTCGCGAATTTACCAAGAAACCCATCAAGGCCATATGCCATGGTCAATCTTTGATAACCCTAAAAACATCTTAAACACCTTAAACACATTAAACACCTTAAATTCAATTAGGCTACAAACAAGTTGAACTCAAACAATCCACAACGATCTCATTAATGAAACAAACATTATTGTTTGAAATTGCACAAATTAATTAATTGTAATTAAAACGGAACACAAACACAAAAGTGGGGTGAAGCGAGGTGGAAGGAAGTTGGTGCAAGTTTTTTTTGTCTCTCCTGCATCATATCCCGAATGCGCTTGTCCCAAGTCACGTGGTTTTGTTTATGCAAAAATTTTTGTTAAATCGTTTTCACTTTCCCTCCCACATCAGAAAGTTATTTGAGCTTTTTATAAACACCAAACAAAACAAAAATAAAAAAAAAAATATAGTATAACCAAAAGCCAGCAGACAAAATTGTGTGTAATAAAATTATCCCCCCACAATGTCCCTCACCCCATGCCCGTACACAAGTGTTGGGCTCAACAAGTGGCTCATAAAATTTAAATCAATTCATTTATGTGTCTGTTCCTTTATTTTTTTTTATGATTCTCATCCCCATCCCTCCGCACCAAGCACTCGTAGACAATCAGCTACTTCGAGCCATGAGAGACAACATCCCACTTCCGGCCCCTCTCTGGATTCACTTCCAGAAAATTTTCCTTTCTCTCTTTTATCATTATATCCCGGTTGGCGGGAGAATTTTTATCACATTTCGAACCGGGTAAAGTTCCGTTCGTTGGTTTGTTTTGGTGACAATTCCCTTTTGTTGATCCAACTTTCTCCTCCCTTTGCTACCCTTACTCATGTGTCTGTAAAAATGAAAGTACATCACTTTTATTACAATTACGAACTGTTTTAAATATACATAACCGGGACACATTCTGTTTTTGTTTCGTATTAATGTCACGAAAATGACTTTCGCGTCAAGTACAACTTGCCCAAGAGTAATACCCGGAAAACGGAACCGGAAAACGGAAAGAAGGACGAAATGACGGGGAAAAAAAAATCAAATTATGAATTTGTTATGTCGGCCAGTTTGTGTTTTGGTTGGTTTATGGCTTCACGATGTTGGCAAATCCTTTTTTTATTTTTAAGGATAATCAAAAAATTACTTTGTCCTTCATGAACTTGATGAGTCTGTGAATTTTTGATGCTTACCCATTATGGAACGGGTCTATACCCAATGGGTTACTTGAATAATAATAGTTTAATCGCATGTTTTAATCACACACTCACTTAATGACATGATTCATTGCGCCATTCTAATCAATTTCATCTTTTGAGACTATGAGGAAAATTAAAGACACCATGAGATTCTTGGGAAATACATTTTCTTACATGACGCCAGCGGATCTACCGAGTCATCTGACAGAAGCGTCACACCTCAATTCGAACCTCGTGAATCTTGTAGATGACTCAAGAATGTTTAATATTTTCTGATGGCTATTGTATGCAATAAAACCTCATAAATCATCTAGAACTTAGAGTAACCTTAATGAGTCTGATCTGTTGCTTGCGTTAAATAGAAAGTGACAGTGATCAGGCATGAGTTCACAGATTTGATTCAAGATAATCTCATGATCTGCACTAATGTCTATTAGATCAATCTTGTTTCATTCTATCTAAAAGTATTTAAATACTCCATTACCATACTTCCAAGAAACGGCGCGGTGTCGGATAAGCCGATTTCGCGGATAACCCACAAAGCAATCAAAACAGGAAGAAATCACCACAAGAACGACTCGACTATGAAGAAATGAACAAAAACAATGAACAAAGACTATGGTCAAAGGCTGCAAAGGCGATAGGGGTTTTTTTTTATCAGCAAATTTTAAACTGAACAAGAATGCATTTTATGCCTTGGACTGGAATTGTAGTCCTCTCTCTTCCATGCCACGGATAAGCCGCACAGCGGATAATCAGCTCGCGGGAGTCTACTGTATTTGAATTAATACGAGTATAGTAAGGTTCCATTGGAAGAACCCATTTTATGAAATTACCTAGAGCAGAGATTCTTAAACTAATTTCGTCTACCGACCACTTTGAGAATCAATTATATTCCTCCCCCAAAGTTCTTAACTTTACAACGTCTTAAAGATCACAATCGCAATCATTACTTTGATTTTATTATGGCATGTCATATGAGTCTTATCTTGTTTTTGAGTTCAAACGTACATTTTTAATCAGACTGTTCTCTGACCCTGTACTGGCCTTTGTAGTCCCCTAGTTACCCACTTTGTGAAGAACTGAACTTGATGAAATTCTAAATGAGTACAGGATTACTCTTGATATGTCCTTGGAGGATCTTGCAAACAACTGACAAGTGGCTTCCAAGGGCTTCCTGAACAATTTCAAAAGGGATCATATCCTTACTTGATATACACGTAACAGTAGCAAGTCGTAGCTCATAATTCAAAGTAAAAGAAATATTTGTCATCGGAAGTACACCAAAAATTCCTTGAGGGAATCATTGAAAGCAATTTTTTTTTTAGCAAGTCTTAATGAATTCATCAAATAATTTGCATAAATAAGGAACTGCAGCACGCCCTTGATATGTTTTATGTTCAATTGAACCGTTACAAATCGATTAAAATAACAATAAATCGAAATTACACCCGAACGAACGAACGATTGATTCCAAAGTGAAATGAGAGTAAATCGTTGCTCATTTCATGTTTGATCCAATAAATTGAATTATCCTGATTTAATTAATATTCAAATTCTTTAACTTAACAATAAACACAATTACACTTACAATATGTTGTCGATAAATGGCAAAGAAGTTAGCATAACTTTCTTAAAATGCAAAAAAGGGGTGAGTTGTGGAAGAAAGTTGAAGGTTTTCTTATGCAAAAAAAAATATCCTTTTTGTTAATTGAATTGAATGGATTGATTGGTATGAAGAAAGTTTCAAATAACACCAATCCGGAACTGATAATTCAAATTGTAACCGTGTCATTGATACGTTTTGGTTCGGTTAAATGCAAATCATTTAATTGTTAATAAAGAAATCATAATCGATTGAAGGATATCGATATCGAAGTTGTACTGGCAAAATTAAGAATGTCCTTATTTTAACCAAATCGAACATTGAGTATCGATTACAATTTGACTGACATGTTTTCATTTGGACGGATTACCCTGGTGTAACGGTTTGTCGTAGGCCGGATTTTGAACCCGGTTTACTTATGTTTTTCTTGTTCTTATTTCCCTTTTTTTTGCACTGCCGAAAAGTCACACACGGTCTTCGGTTATGTCCTCAATGTATCCTTGTGCAGGATAAGTTTTGTTTTCAATTATTATTCATTTGAAATCGAACCAGTCTACCATTTTAGGTAGGACATTTTTAGCTGAATGTTTTGCCTCACCGAATATCCTTTGTATCCTTCAATTTAGGCACTTTCCAATGGTGTGTGGTGTGTAGTTTTATCAGAACGAAATTGAAATCTCTGCTTGGCATACTGATGTCACGCCACTGACACTTTCACGTTCACGACACTGACATCGTCATGGATGATATTTTGCCAGGAGGCAGATGTCTTACAGAAGCATTAGAGGAGTTTTATTATTTTTATTTTGCTTTCCTGGTACATCAGAAAAGGATGCTGAACTATATCCCGCATGAATTCGAGGATGATTCCGTCGTCGTAACTCTCTCACGGTGCGTAAATTTTTAAGGGAACATTTTATTTCTCACTAATTTCATGTTCCTTAATATTAATCTTGTTCTTAATTAATCTCCATTCAAATTGCTTCACCCACTTTAGACAGATCCTTCAAATAGATATACATATTGTAGATCCTGTTCCAATTGTTGAATTTTTAACTTTAAAACAAAACTTGATGATCTAGTGAAAGTATCCAAAGGATCAAAATTACAATATCTCAAACACCAACTAGTTGTAGTATGCTTAAAAAGCACAGAAGCATCAACGAAAAAGGATATTCCCTAAAACATATCCCATGTGACATTACAATAATTTTAGTAAATTCACTTTTACTGTTGTTTAATAGCTACATTCTGGTAAGGAACACAAAAAAAGGACTTTTCGGTTTTGAAAACTTTTTTCTGCGTTTGATCCTTTTTTGCACGTGAATGTGAATGTTGTCCTGAATTTCGTAAGGATATAAGAAAGATGTATGAATGAATGGATATGGATAGAAGGAAGGAAGGAAGGCAAATTTTTGTTTGTAAAAAATTTTTCTTCCTCGTGCAAGGATAATACTAGTGTACTAGTGTACTAGGACACTAGAATGAATGTGGACACTTAAATACTTTCGGTTGTAAAGGACATTCGGTTGTAAATAGGTTAACGTTCACTTTAAGTACGGATACAGGACGAGTAGTTGCTAATCTTTGGAATGGAATACGACAAATCACCCTGTGATGCTGAGATGTTTTTTGCACTGCTCCCCACTTTTGGAGGAATCCACAGAAAAAAAAAAAAATTTGATGAAAAATCTACTTACAAACAGAACCAATTTCTTATGCTGTCCACTATACGTGCCCATCCGCAATCGTTAGGATCTCATATGAGTGTGTGTATATGGATGTTTATGTGTTTGTGTGGTAGGTATAAAAGTATCCTTGGAAAACATATCCTGGGTCTTATGGCGACCATCGAAGTGGAGATGGCGGATGGTGATGAAGATGGCGGATGTTGGAACTAAACATACTTGGACTAACATCTAGAACGTATGGATGTTTGTATGTACATTTTAAGGATTCAGGATTCAGGACTCACGACTCTAGAGGGAAAATTTGTAGAGGGATGTCGAGATAAATGTAAAAAAAAAAAAAGAAAAGGGTCGCTCGCGGCTGTATGGTTTTTGTATATCCTTAGACTTGTAGCCAATGCGTCGCAGTTGTTGTTGCTGTTGCTGTTGCTGTTGCTGTTGTTGGTGTCGTCAATGTCGTCATTTTCTTCGCTCGCGTCGCCATCGTCCCTTTGCTGCGGATAAATTTCTTCTTCTTCCTTCTTTCAAGTTTTATTTTGTTGGTGTATTTTTCGATACCACTCAGACCGTTGTCCCCCTCCTGCTCCACTCCGTTTCGTATTTCTTGTCCGCTTCACGGTTGGACATTTGGCCGATACTTTCCATGTTGTATGCTTAAGAGGGCATTTAGACAGCGGGTGGGGGAGGCAGTTAGGGGCAACCCTTGTGAAAGGTGGACAAATCCTAGCGACATGACCGTTAAGATGAATGTATTGTTCGTATACCTACGTACGTACGTGGAAACCTTTCTCGTGGGGAGCAATGCTTACGTCGCACATTTTGGTGGAGAGAAAAACCATTATACACATGAATCCTGTATGTGGAAACATATATTTCTATATCGCGAGAAACGTCCTGAACAGGACATTTCACGTTCACGTGGGAATGGGGGATGAAATGAAAGAAAGGAAAACCTAACAACCACCACGTGTGCATGATGTACGCTAAGGGATTTCGCAGAAAAAGGACACGAGGATTCGGACCCATCGATATACATGCATACATACATGAGTACATGTGTTATATGTTGAGATGGAATTTGTTTTCAGTTCAGAATTCTCAAGAAATTTCGCGCAAAGTAAAAAAAAAAAATAAACTTTCACATCAAGGACCTCCATTTCATCTTCGTCTACTTCTTCTTTTTTTTTTCTTTCAATACACTGACGACGACGTGGAATGGAAGTCCTGATGGGCAGTTTCATATATCCTTGACATCGCTAGAGAGAATATGTTCAAAAAAAAAAAGTGGATATCCTCCCGCGAGGCATTGTACAATACGATGTTAGGGTGAAATCCTGTACGCTCATGTGTGTGTTCGTGTGCTGTTGTTCATTTTTCTTATTTTCATCCATCCTCACATTTTTCGCTGTTATATTTTTTTTTTGTTTTGTTGTCTACTTCTTTTGCATCTTCACGGCTTTGTTGTGAAGAGCAAGGAGAAAAGCGACCACAACCATCATCCCTTGCCTCACTATGAAATTTTCATGTCACTTTAGTTCAGATGAGTAATTGTATTTGGGTTAAGGGTCATTGATATATCTCTGTGGATTGTTAATTCACTCACGTGTAGGAAAACTCGAGGACCACAACACCATCATGATGATGATGATGATGATGATGATGACGATGACAGCTCCCACCTAAGCTTGTGCAAAAAATATATATATATCCTTCACACTAACACATGAAAATCACTCGCGTACACTCATGTCAGAGAAGTCTTGAGTAATTTGTCAAGCGAACAAGAAAAAAACCCGCGGCCAAATCCCGCACTGTAAAAGGACGAAAATTACGTGTCCGATGTGCACGTTTTATATATTCACCCACACAAGGATACACATATCCTGAGTCACATATCTCAAGGATCCAACATTAGTGTCGAGGGGTGACACATAAAACCGAGTGTGGATGGGGCGACAGACGACAAGGGGGTGACATTTTCGCGATTATTGATTTTTTAGCGGAATGTTTTTTATCCTTTCTTCAGTTTTTTTTTAAGGAATTAAGGAAGACCGTGCCAAGAATTGTTGGACGTTTTCTTTTCAAACTAGAACACGACACGAAATGTTGATGTGTTAGAGAACTCTGCAATGCTGCTGCTGCTGTTGCTGGTGGTGCTGGTGGTGCTGCTGGTGGTTCTGGTGATGATGGTGGTGGTTTTGTAGCAGCTACTGTCACACAAGTGTCACGTACCTCTGAACAACTTCAACCTTAACCCACCTCACCCTCACTAGCTCATGTGATGAGGTTTTCCTTTTACGTTGCATTTTTATGATTCGCGATATTTACCTCAGATGCAAGGATTCTGTGTTAAGGGTTGTTTCTCGTTTAGTAGGGAAAGAGAAAAAATTTCTCTAAATCATGTTACGTCACGTCGCAACTAAGAAGCTCATCATCTTCAAGATGCTGGATATTTTTCTTAAAGCTTTGTATCACTCAAAATCACCTCAACTTGAATCCATTACCTGGAAACGATGTCATTACCTCGAGGTAAATCACTTTGTGTTGTCAGGGTACCAAAATATTCTCAATAAAGATTTTTCTGCGATTAGGATTTATTGTATTGACCACAAGCTATACTTTCAAAAGATAAACTTAGGGGGGGATACTTATACAAAGCTTGTGAATGCCATCAAGGTACTACATAGAATCATCAAGGATCTTAAAGATTTGGTAACCACGCGTCTCATAAAACGGATATTTCGTGGAATCAGTATAAAAAGGATATTCTCATTGCATAATGGAATATGAATAACAAACCGGAAAATCATCCTTACAAGGACCACATATTGGCGGGATGCATTCGAAATCACCTACATCAGGCAAAGGAAAAAAATTGCCCCGTGACTTCCTGAATGCTGAAAAATCACAAAACTGTGATGCAGATGTGTCGTTAAATTTTCAACAAAAGGCAAGAAAATATCCCTACAATGCAGATTTACAGCATCATATAAATGTATGTTGTATACCGAAATGCAAAAAATAAACGACTCAGCGTTGTGTTACACGTGAAAAATCATAAATCACGTTTGTCATTTGTATCACCGATTCTAGGAATTTTCGGTCACTAAGGACATCCGACGGTCAAATCCGCTAAAAATTATTTTTAGGGTCGAAATCCGCTGAAAATTTTCAGGTTCATTTGTTCCCTCGTTCCAGGCACGTTCACACTCCGCGGGGGGTGAACCTTGTCGTCCGTGATTTCACGAAATCCTTGCGTCACGCGTTAGAAGCGTGATAGTTTTTTGTTTGCGTCAAGTTTCAAGTGTCAAAAGGATGTCAAAATTTGTCGTTGCGTTTGACATGCTTCTCTTTCTTTTGAGCTTTCACGAGGTCAAACCGATTTGACATCGATATTTTTTTTCGTCCTTTAGAATTCTTAAGGATTATAATTTTTAAATTCTCAAGGATTTTCTGACAATTTTAAGGAAACTTTCATCAAGCGATTTTAAAGAATCTCTGACGAGTTGATTGTCAAGATCCTGAATAAGGAAGCATCCTTGTAGCCCGTGTGATGTTACATAAAACTTATTAACTGTTATAAGTTTCATTGAATTTTTACATTCTTATGATTGGCATTTAATAAATTTTTAATTTGCACAAAACCCGAAATCGCCAATCTCGTGCTAAACTTTGGATTTGTTCATGAAAACGACCACTAAAAATCGTTTTACATCCCTAGAACGGTGTATTGTCACGTACAAGGGGGTACAAATGAATCGTCAAGTCGCCCTAAACCCTCGTCTCAAATTCAAATTCAAAATCACCTTTTCTCTATACAGAAATCGAGAAATTTCAAAATTCAAATCTACAATCTTACCCTCAACTTTGAATAAGGGTAACGCGCGCGTGTAAATGTTCATTGTATGAAAATTTGTGTGTCTGTGTGAGTGTATCCGCGGGATTGTTGTAAAACTGACCGTTGTAATACACTAAGAGTATACAAATACAAATCCCAGGATATGTGGTAATATGTGTTGGTCAAGTAAGGACATTCAATCGATAATCTTCAATACGTAAATGGCAAGTAAGTCTAGAAGGGATTTCACTTATAACACAAATGTATGCACACGTGTGTTTTATTACACATACCCTGATTGTGTGTTTGTATGTGTGATATCCTTTTGTACAGTCAAGGAACAACACTGATGTACAACAAATCTACTTATCCCGCGGAAAGTGGCAAGGAACCATTTGGGACAGCAGCAAAGTCCATCCATCTCAAAGTCCACCCTTTTTAGAATTTTCGAAGAATGCTCGTATCGTAAAGTCAAGGGGAATTCATACCAAATTGGGCAGGGGATGAAATGGAATGGAGATGATTGACCGTCCATCCGGCCAAATGGGTACAAAATGTAATCCTTGAAATATAAGTTCATCTCGCCCTTAGATACCGTCAGAGAATTGTGTTTTTGACAGTTTCTGTCAAGTGTTATGTTGGAATTATGGTATATCTGTTGGTATGTTGGCATGTTGAGCACGTGAATCTTATACAAATGCAAAAAGGACTTCTACATCAACAATGATAATAATAATAATAGTAATAATAATAATAATATTAAGGGTAACACTTCTGAACATTTTCTTCCACGTCCACCCCATGAATACACAGTCAAAATCTGTAAGTGGACGGAGTGACCGCAAAACTTTGCCGAAATTTCCAAAATTTTCAAATAGATTTGTATCTGTGTAGGTGTTTGTTATATACAGAAAAGTCTTCTTTTGGTATATAGCGAAGAAATTATAGCCACTGGACCTTTTCGATGTTACATACAATTAAAACAAAACCTTAAAAGACCACCCACTAACCACCACGTTGACCACGACCACGTTTGACTGGACAGTAACCCTTCTCTGTAACCCTTCATAGCTCCATTGGGTTATGTTAGCACTAAAAACTTGAAAATATCCATCCATTTTTGGATACCCCTAAAAAACAAACCTTTAACTAAGAACGTGTGCCTTCAACAAAGAAAAGGTTTAAATTCTTTGGTAACCAGTTGTTGTGTCCAGTAATTAAGGATGTGGTGGAAGTCACTTCAAGGATATGAAACAGTCTATAATAAGTTTGTGAAAGAAGGGACATTTTTGAAGTTTTATTAACATCTTAAGGCGATCTCAAATGGACGGTAATTTTGACACGGAATTTTCGTAATTTTAGCAACGTTGAACAGAAGGTTCTGCGGAGTGCTGGAAAAGGGATCAGCTGCGCCAACACGGACTTAAGGAAGTGTCTTAGAAGTGTCATGGTAGAAAAGACGGTTTTTAAAATTCTATCAAGTTCTATGTATACAAGAGTAACTACAAAATGAGATTCCTGCAGTTTTTATAGCTCAATCAGAACTGTCTCTCATAAGGATATCCACAAATAATAGAGTACAAATCACCAATTGATGTTGTAATTTAAAAACTCCACCTCAACATAACCTCGAAATTGAGTTTGAGTGAAACAGCAACACATACGACGTGAGAACAAAAAAATGAAAATTGAAAAATTTGAAAACAAACCCAGCCACATGACTCAAAGCGGAGTAGATCTACATTGAATGGATGTGAAACGTTTTTCTGTTTATATTTTGTACCACAATAGTTCCCGGATCACTTGCCCATAAAGAGGAATCTATTAAAATCGACACTAACGTGCATACACCATGAAGAGAACTGAACAGAAGGACTAGCCACGTGTTTTTCTTTTTTCGTCCATAGAACATTTATCCACGTTTTCCGTTGTAACTGTTTCTACGAACTAAATCACGAACTAACGTTAACGTGTGACTCGTCCGTTACCCGTTACCCGGTTACCCGTGATACAACACGGACAACGTTGCGCCACGAACATAAAGTTACGAGCTGTCATGAAAGGGTTAACCCATTGACGAAGGTATGAACCTTTGTGATGATACAAACCCACTGTCGTGTGTAATTCATATAAGGGACAGAAAACGAAGGTGATTCCGTTTAAATTAGCTATCAAAATAGTAAGTCGAATTTTTAATTGGACTAAGACGAACGGAATGGTGCGTAAGAAAGTGCCTTCTCCGTGAAATGGTGTCCTGATTCCCTAAAACCTTTTGCTTATCTATTGTCTAGTAGAAATGTAAGACATGGGCTTGTACAAAATGTCAGCGCAATTGTTCGATTCATTTCCCTTCGTCAGAATACACGAATGTTCGTCCTCATCATCACAAGGATTATGGGAAAATTTCGTCCTTCTTCGCGTTTGGATATACCACAGATATTTTGCGCTATTTGTCCTGCGACCAAGAATTCCTCGATTCAATTCTGTTTCTCGATAGCCTAAGGGAATGTTGTTACAAATTCGTGTATCGCTTGAATTTTCCAAGATATAAGAGAAAATTTGTATTCAACTAATCAACCCTATTCCCTTTTATTACTCATCCTTTTGCCTTGAAGTTTGACAGGACTTCAAAGTGAACTAGTGAAAATTTATAGGTTTTTGATGACATGAATATTGTTTGACAACTTATTTAGGGAACTTTCATTCCGAGATTTACCTTTTTGTTTGTGAAACTGAGACAATTCTGACACTAAAATGAAGTTTGGCACGATTGGGATGGAAAACTCTTCTTGATGAGTTCACTGACAACTGAAAGTTTATATAAGATTGTCTGAAGATTCAGAAGGCTAAGACTGTCAATAGGTATAACCATGGCAGGGCACTCATGGAAGCAAACGCAGTTACATATATTTATTGATTTCATCAATTCAGAGGATGCATTGATAGGAAAGGATCACATTAATAATTTTAATGTTAAAAGGACACCATTCTGGAAAAAAATTGTTTCGTTATAAAGAAATCTCTACAGGTGCCAGTTTAATAAAGTCACAATGTTTTCCAAGGATAAAATCGTATCAAAGTCAAAAAGAAGGAAGTTTAAAAATGGATACTGGGGATTTAAGCCAAGCAAACCTGAACTGTTCTGTACAACAAGGATAATACACGCCAACATACGTGATACAAGAGAATGATTTCCATTACAATTTCAACTTTAATAATTTTATCAAAAGGGACTAATAGGGACATTCCTTGGCTAGAATTCGTCAACAAAAGGGTTTTATCAGGGAATGTTATATATATGTGACTAATATAAATGTGACTAATATGTATACATATAACAGTCTAATGAAAAACTGTGAAAATTGCATTAAGACAAAACAACATCGGACCAAAATTACTAAGCAGGGGGCGCAAAACGGCCTCTACGTTGGAACTTTTGTTTTTAAGGCTTTTAAGGAGATTATAGTGTTGTCCCGATTACAAACAAGGATCACATCTACATAATACGGACATGGGGATATTACGGACAAAGACGCTTTGCTTTCATTTATCCATATATACACACAATCATATATAGCTAAACATATAAGTATTTGAATATTTCACCTCAGTGAATTTACTTAAGGACGAAAACATGATATCCTTAACCCGGCGAAATATCCCAAAATACCCGGTTAATGGGCATCTAGTTTGAGAAAGTTTTCGGGCATGTTGGATGCGTTAATCCCGTGGGAGCTTTATATAAGTTAAAAAATAAAAAATATTTTTTTAACACACATGATGATCATGATGATGATGATGATGATGATGATGGTATCAGATTCAAATTTGAATCAGAGTTTGACGGGTTATTCTCCTAAATTAACTTCGGAATTATTTTGTGATGCATGAACTTCATCTGCGGCCACTGAAATGCATTTCAATACGAAACTCATTAAAATAATTTTTAAATAAATTTTGAGGTCCACCTCGACTGCGAGTAGCCAATAGTAGCTAATAGAGTCCACAACCAGTTGTGCGTTGAAGATTTCTTATGAGATTCACGCAAATTCAGTTTTATGATGAAGTTATCTTTATAATAAACAAGGAAATGTGAATTTTAAGGACAGTATCCGGGATTTATGGTATTAAATAGGTAATTGAAATGATGGCAGATTGTCAAGCGAAGAAGTGAAAGCAGTTCACCAGCTTCCATCTCATCGAAATTTGATCAGAAGTGAATCTATACGAAGCATAAAAATTTAATAAAACGAAAAAACCCTGGTCAACTGCAATAAAGTGTCCATGAAGTTACCCCCATTGAGGGTGGAGGTAAGTGAAAAAATAAAAAAGTAAAAAAAGAAGGACGTCATTTCAATGAAATTTTAACATTCAATCTTATCCCTCTACTGGCTGATGTTGAAACTAGAAAAACACTAAAAAATTTCATTACACAACACGAACGATGCGAAGGATACTCCAACTCCTTGGAGTCCTTCAACTCCATGTAGTCCTTCGTGTCCTTAATCTGCTGCGGCACAAGTTGAGTGCGTTTAGTCATATAACAAATCTATATCCACATGGATATCCCGTACACGGTTTCTAAGTACTAAAGTTCCGGTTATAGGCCATAGACACAAACACCCATCCACCGGAAGGAAGAGGTAGCGAATTGATTCTGAAGTCATGTGGACCATTTTCTTTTTTTATTCTGCAGGTGCTTAAGTGTTTCGTATTCACTATACACGATAGTAGATACAGATATCCCGAATCCTTATTGCTTCTGGCATCAACATCAACAGCAACATCAGATCGTATCCTAAAGTTGAGACTGAAGTTCTCAAGTTTCAGTTCCCTTTTTTTTGTGTTTGTCGTTACTTTTTTTTTTTTTGTTTCCCTTTTTGCAATTGATGGGTCAGCACATGCCCCTAGTTGTTCCAAGAAATTTACGGCATCCATAAACTTCGCCGTCTACTGAATTAAGGATATAATATTCCACTGGACAAGATATCTAGTCTTCAAGGATTTTACCCTGGAAGATTTCGCGCTATGGACCATTTACCTTTACCTGCCAATTTTCATCAAACTACTTCTTCCTTCTCCAACTTACCTACCTACTTCTTCTCTGCTTTAACTTATATAACATGTAAATGGATTCGGATTCGGATTCGGATTCGGACTGGGGATGAAGGGGTTGTTTTAGGGTTATTTAATGTTATTTTATTTAAATAATTTTAACCGTCCTCCTCACGTTCACATCCAATCTACATATTTGAGCCCACCATCGGAGGAGCATCGGGTCACGGTGTGTCCGGTGATATATGACGGAATGTCCTTGTATTTAGATGATGTCCTCGAATGGTGTCAGATGTACAAAAACCATCCTTTATTTACAAATACATTTCAAGTTGAAGAACTTAAAAGGACCTTCCCTTTTACACACAGTTATCCTTTGAAATTGGGGGTGGACAACACTTTGCGGAGACAGCAAAATACCTTTAGATATTTGTATGTTGTGTCCTTTTAGACATTTGACCATTTGCACATCCCAACCCTTACTAGTTGGTCACTCCTTTTCTATCCAATGATTTATAGTCGCCATAGAACGTATTTTTTTTTGTTTCTGTTTCTGTGTTTGTTTTTGTTTTATCCAAATTGTTCTACCACAAAGTAAAAAGTTACAAATCGCAGGAAATTACTTGAAGCAATGTCCTTAAGATGGCATCCTTTTTGGTGAATCCTTTTTCAACTTTTCATCTGTAATAAATCATCTTCCTGGTATGTCATGGAAATAAAGTAATCGACAGTGGATTAAGTTAATTACAGCGATAATCCTGAAAAACAGGACACTGTATTCGCAACAGGATAATAATCATAAATTAAATGAAATGAAAATATGACCTCGCATCGACCCGCGTAAGGGTGTTGTGTTCCTTATCCACCAAAAACATCACGTCCTTAATTACAGGTAAAGGACACTTTAAGAAATTTATCTAACAATTTACAGACAATTTATATGTTAACTTTACGTTTGGTTTCACAATCAAACAACAAAGTAGGGATCGTACAAAACCACCAACAGCAACAGTAACAACAACAGCAACAGGATACCATCAAAAAGGATAATGTGGAAAATCCTTTAAACTAGCGCGACAAGAATAAATGTAAATTCGTGATGCATTTGGTAAATTTACTTGACAGTACTTTATAATAACAATCAACCCTCAAGACAATCCTTCGAAAAATAAGGATACATAAGATTTTTTTTTTGTAGGTAATGTTGTTTAATTGCATGATACGCTTAAAAAGGGGTTCAAATATCCTTGTGATAGGATTGAGAATAAGTAAAGTGACAGCAAAAAGGACATAATACTATATAAACATGTTAATGAATACGTCAAAACTAAAAGAAATAAAATATCCCTTTTTATCGTTTCTGATTGTTGTGTTCGTCCTTTCGTTGTCGTCTACGTCGTCGTTGTCGTCGTCGTGACGTGACATGGTTACTAACTTCGCGGTTTTAAAACCGGCATTTTTCACTGACCAAACAAAAAGGAAAATGAAGGACAACCAAATGAAGAAAGAAAGGTGTCCCGCTTCTGTGATGTGATCCTTTTGCTTTTGTTTACCTTTTGTCAGGGTTACTGTTTTTATAATAGAAAGCTATTAGTCGCTAATCCTGTCTGTCTGTGATGATCCTTCAACTGGGACATCCCGCATGTGATGAGATCCGGTTGTGTGGGAAAAATTTTATACAACCCGCCATTTTGTTAGTTTGTACGATTTGACAGATGCGTTCAAGAAATCTCTTTCATAGAAGTGTTATAATAACAAGGAAACACTTTCACTTACATTTCCATGTATAATTCTACTTCCACTTACATGTCAATGACATTTGATAGATAAATGTTCTATATATGATAGATAAACGTATGTATCTACATGAATATTTAATGATACACACTAATTATGACATTGAATCAAAATCCACATTGTGTTTTCCCTTTAATAGGTTAATAGCTTATAGCTTATCACATTGAATCTTATATAATTAAATGATAATTTCATAGTTAACAATTAAATTCTTCCAATTAATTTGATGGTATTTGTTCAAGATACTCATGTGATTGACAATAACCCATTAATGGACACTTTAAGATATCGACTGTTTTCCTTAAGTTAAACTCATTAATATCACTTTAATGTTGGCTTTAATTAGAGAACTATTGAGTTTCGAGGAATTTACCCAAGGTCAAGTTAATCTTCTTTGCATTTTCCTTACGACATAATTCGATGATGAGTCTTTAATGTGTTCATAAATCAAGTGTTATATCATGTGGGTTGTAATCGTTGTAAAAGTTTTTCTAGTTTATACGAAAACTATTGACGGAATTGGTTTGAAACAGTGAATCAAAATAAAAGTTACGGATCAACTATGATTAGTTGGCGACTGAGCCATAAACACGTGCGAAATGTTCACATCACGTATTTCGGAGTCCAAAATCAATTTTATCGTGTGATAACGAGTGTGTGGCCGAACGAGCACAAATGAGGCGCTCAGCGCTAAAACGACCTAACGCTAAACTTCTAAAACAGAGTTTAATATGTATTAAGGTTCGCAAAATCCAAATTTATCAATGAAAGGAATGTCCTACCCTGTATGTCGTATTTTTGGGAAGATATTGCTAAAACCTTTTTCTAGACAGAAAACAATGTTTAATGCTAATGTTTAATATTCAATTTAATGCTTAATTTTGTTTCTATTTATTTTTTTTTGCACTTCGTTTTAAATTTATTTGTATTCTTTTTGTTCATGAAATAAATAATTTTCGTAGAAATACACAAAGAAATGAATAAAATATTTTGAATTTATTTTGTACAATTTTTCCAATCTCGAATATCTCCGTTCCGAAATTTTGGGGTTAGGCCGATTTAGCGGTGAGCGCCTCAAATGTGAAGATGAAACGCAATCATTTAGAAACGCGTCATTTGCAATAAACATAAAACCAACCGGAGTGACAGAACACAAGAAAACCCAAAAATGTATTACAGATCAACGTTGTAATGAACATCTTTGAGAAGCTGCTGCTGTTCAATTTTAAAATTACAGATCCTTGTATGTCATCAACGAACTGTGGCAGGTTAAGTGAACAACGAAAACGATCTGCAAATGGATGTAGGTAGGTGCCCACTGCACAAGTGTAACATATTGAAATTTTGCGTCTTTCACAATTCAGAAATTTTCCTTAGAACTGAAATGACAAAATTATTTTGTTTTAATTTTGAACTATTAGTACTAAACTTTCCAGAATTTTGTAAGTCGAAACAAATAGATACCCCTTACCAGGTATTTTCAATTTATATTTTAATATTAAAACCGCTTCAAATCCACTTCAAATCTAACGTTAAAGTGATTCCAGGAAGTTTCAAGGAACTTTTCTATATTAAAAGTTTTTTCAAGGGATGAGGGATGAAAAATCATTTATAGTACAACATGTTCACTTTGGTTAACATATTTCCAAGTGGACACTAGTTAGTTAGTCCAACCCGTTCTAGAGATATGCTTGACCAGAATCATCTCAACCTATCCCCGTTGTTGTGACTAAATTTTGTATTTGCCATACACGATTCTCATCTACATATCGGGAATGTGGTCCTTTCTACTTGACCGTTATAAACGAAGGACATGTACCTATCTTATATGCATCAGGATACGTTTATCAAAAGACTAGTGAACTCACAAGAAAATCATCATCGTTCTCGTTGTAGTCGTCCTTGTTGTTGTCGTCGTCGTCGTCGTCGTCGTCGTGTGTAATTAAGTCCACCTCACGTTTTCGTATATTCCAAGTCCAAGTCTTTCTCTGACGGCCACTTGAGTATATCGTCGTTGTCGTCCAGAAACTTTATAGAGCTAGGGGTACATAGAAGAGGGAGAAGAATTTATGTAGGCATCCTTGTAGGATGGATACCTGAACTCGAACGTTTGTCGTAGTTGTGCTTGGTTTATTGAATGAATGGACAGATGTACATATGTGACCAGAATCCATCCGCCATCAACATATAGTATATGTATGTATATGCATATGCATATATGTAGGTATCTCAAAGATGGCTGACGCGAATCATTTGTCCATTTTATATGGATAAGAGGTAGAATGGGTTGAAACTGCTCAGGATTCGCTTGGTTGCTTCGAGATTCAAGGAAATGATGATGAAATACATCTACCTATCTAACAAACTACTGCATGTCTTCGATTCCATCTCTACATCCTCATCCTTAGATTCCATCCGTATAAAACCATCCATGTCCTGTATCCAGTGCTTCGATCTTTATGTGTTGTGAGTGTTGTGTCCGGTTAAAGTGAAATACCTTAGATGTTCTTGAAAGCTAAGGAGTGGGCAATATAAATATCTCTCACATACAACTTCAAGGAAGTTGGAATGTTCATGTATTTAACGCCAATAACAACAACAACAACAACAACAACAGCAACAACAATGGACAATATAAAGTAGGGATAGAATCCGCATCAGAAAATGTTGGAGAAGATACCATTCCAAAAGTCCAGTGCATTGTGCAATGGAAACAAACATACCAGTTCAAGTTGCATATATAAATGCAACGTCCAGCAGTGATTATGCAGAAATTTAATGCGGGAGACCCGCCAAGAAGTACGGGTCTGAAGACGTGACCAGTGAAGCAGGTGAATCTAGACACTAGTAGTACTAAATGTAGGTACTATAGACACTAGTGGCAGTGGTAGTGCTGTCGGTGATGGTTATGGGAATGGTGGTGATTCCATCAAACCCGGACACATGAAACATTGGACATTTTGGTTCTAGGGGTTACGTTGAATAGAAAATGTTGAGTTCATGCCAGCAGCATAGCGCTTAAGAGGTTAAGGATAATAAGGTGAGTTATACATACATCTCGTGTTTTCTCTTTCTCGTCCTCCTGATTAATATAACTTGAAGAAGATTTTCGACAATGTTCAACCTATTTCAGCGCATTGTCCTCGCATTTTACCCGGCTACAGTATAAATCCTTAACCACTGAAAATGTTTCGTTGAATAGTTTTGGCTTTAGCTTTTGTCTGCTTTTACCAAAACTCTGTTTTCGATTTACATTGCTGTTTGCTGATTGATCGATAAGTAATTAGAACATACCTGGGTTAAATATTGTTGTGGACGTAATTAGTCACAAATTATTCTAAAGGTTTTTTCCAATTCACGACATTTATACTTTTGAAAAGGTTTTTTCCAATTCAGTGTCTATGAACAACTGAACGTGGGTCATCCTCATTTTGAATGACTTCAAATGATAAACTTCTAAAAGGCAAAAGTAACTATACCAAAAAAAATTTTATAAAATCGAATCAAACAATGAAGTTGTAACACTTAAAACTAACAACGAGACACTTTCCAAACACTTACTTGCGGAAACAAAAAGCCAAGAACCAAGGAAAACTCAAAAAAAAAGCACTGAAGAAACTTTGAAAACATGACAAAAATGTTATGAAATAAAATAATAACACAAAAAATTGAGGAGTCAATAACAAAGTCATCCCTCTACCCCCCCAATTCTGCTCATGAACTGAAAGATACATAAACACTAGGGTGAGGGGTGAAAGTTTCAGGTTCATGTTCTTGACCTCAATCCTCAATGAATTCTTAATATGTATAACAACTTTCACTTTAGAGCAATAACCACACTATATGATATACTATAATATATACTTCCTATATAATAGGATGCAGGGTAACAGTCCTTTTTGTGTGTCCATCCCTTAACCTCCCAAAAGTCTCCCCCGTAAAGCGGAAATCTTTTACTATTTTTATACCAGACCAGATCCTCATATAAATATGTGACGACTTAGACCGAAACCAACTTCACATTATTTAGTTAAAAATTTATGGAGTGCAAGTTATCCTGCTCCACATAGCTCCATACATATATTTTTCTATTCTCACCCCTCCTCCCCCGGACTACCTCGTGACGGGATGAAAGTTTTTCGGTTTGCTTTATGTTATCATTGTGTCCAAAAGTGGATTCTTTTTAACCTTCTTCTTCTTCTTCTTGTTCTGCTTCTTTTCGTAGCCGGCATTTGCCAAGTTCACTTCAATGAAACACATACATATCCTTCGACGAAAAACAGGAAGAGAGGCAATGGGGGAGAAGGAGCATATACTATCACCACAAATTTTTGCGCAGATGCTCTTATTTTATAGATTCCAAAAAAAAAAAAAAAACTAAGAAAACAAAAAACTTTAAGGAATTCCTTAAGAAAAGTTTCTTAGAAACTAACATAGATCTATATGGGTATCTCGAAGGATCTACAGTGAACTAACAGTTATAAAAGAGAAATGACCCAATATCAATGGGAAAAGGAGAAATTTTTCATAAATTAGTCTGTAACAATATCCTAGACACAAGGACATTTAGCTAATCCTTGAACGAAAAACTTTAACGTGCACGTTTTATTATTGCTAGCATTCTTTATTTTTGTTGAGTCTACATCACACACACACACACATACACACACACGCATACATACAACATATATAGACAAAACAAAAATTTATCTATGATGGAATTTATCCTTGTATCAACCGGAAGTCACATCTTCTCTGTTCACATCCCTTGGAAGAACTTTGAAGATGAACTTAATTGACTTCCGAGAATTTAGTGTATTTTCTTAAAGTTGTTTGTTAGGATTAAAAGAAAAGAAACAATTTTATTGATTTACCAAACGAATCGATTGTCCTTAAAAAAGGAGGTTAAGGGAAAAATTTAGTTTGGGAAACTATTTTAATGGATTTCTAGATAACTTGTTGATTCCTTTGGTTTATGAGGATCATGATTTATGTTTATGTGAATGTTATGTTATATGTCTATCATTGATCGCTTTTGATGATTGAATTAAGTATGTAACTATAGTTTGACACCATCAACTGGTCCTTAGAGGAACACAGTCACACTTCCAGTATGATCATCACTAGAAAATTTTATCGAGTGTAAATGACTTTTCTTCTTTCTCTAAATACTTTCAATAAAAAGGATTATCTTAGTCCTTAGAATTTTTCCACTCGGCTTAAAGTCTACATGAATCATGTGGAGAAGCCAATCGCTCGTGAAAGTAAACCAGAGATAATGAAAGTGTTAGGGGTGAAGAGTGAAAATATTTGATAAAATTTTCATCATCTTCCCCTTTGGGTCAAAATACGAAAAAAATAGGTACAGGACTATCTACTAATATCACATGTATACTGTATGAGGTCTCTTATGTAATTTCAGCACGCTATGCATATAATCATGGTATCATCACACAAACAGCAACAAAAACACTAATCGCTGAACGTGATTATGTTGTCCGTTGTTTCTCAACTGTCCCAAACATCTACTTTGGGACAAATGTAGAAGAATCCATAGATGTTGATGATGATGATGATGATGATGAAGAAGAAGAAAACGAAGAAGAAGAAGAAGAAGAAGCGGTTGTAGTAGTGATGGCAGTTGTATTAGTAGATGAAAAGTGTTTAGAATTACGATGGTTAACTCATGGAAAAATTTTTGGTGAAAAAGGTTCTTATGATTAGTTACAAAATTCCTTTACTACAAATGCAAACACGAAAAATTCAAATACACAAATCCACATACTTAGATACATAGAAAATACAGAAAAATGTTTGTTTCTTGTTTATTAAAAACAACAGCCCTTTGGAGGGTAAGTTGATATTTTCTCTTTGCTAAAGAGTCGTGGACAAGGGATGGATTCAAATATGAAAAGGGTAAAACGTCAAACAACTATATATTGTATGATATAGACAAGAAGAAATTTTGTATTAGGATAACCATTACGTGTTTATCTTTTTCGCTCCAAGATGAGTCCATATCCACATCGTCTTATACGGATGCCTCTGCTATGAATTCCACCCACACCTTTTTCGTTTGGGGGATCATCAAATGTTCTAATTTCCTTCGTGGGGACCACATAAAACCGTGTGTATTAGGCGTGTATAGAAGGTATCTAGCACATTTTGGGTACACACTAACGACCATGCAAAAGCCAACATATCCCTATACTCAAACCCTTTACCATCTCCTCTGCCGCCCCGGTTTACCCCTTCTACTTATTCCCAATTCGACAGATTCTTGCAACATAGACGAATTTGTATATATCCATGTCTGGTTGATAATCTTGAGTTCTTTGTGCAGGTCCAAGGATTTCTGCAAATTATTATTATGTGTACATCCTTGGAGCAGTGAGCAACAGCCAACAACCAACTAGAGGTAACTCTGGCTCTGGCTACAGGGTGTTCATTAAGATGGGACGAAATTCAAATGGCCATCTAAACCAAATCCTCATTCTCGTCATTTCTCTTCGTTGGTATTGTTGTCGTTTGCTGTTGTTGGAGTTGGACATGGAGTTGTCGTTAAGACCAGAGGTCCAACCCACATCGACAAAATGCTCGTTCATCCGTTCATTAGTTGATCCTTTCGTTCCGTTTCGTCTTACTGCTGGAACACATGAAATCAGGTCATACAAAATCTTATTGAATGGAAATTAGCTAAAGACGAAGAAAATTTATATCTATTTCACTTGGACAACCGCAAACTAAACTAAAACCAAATTGTAGGTACTGGACATTGGAGAAATTTTAAGATAGAGACACCCTGTAAGAAAATCATTCTGCGTGATATACATAAAATTGTTGCTTGAGGACAATGAAAATGTTTCCTTTGTCACAAATGAGTTGGGTCATCGTCAGTTCTAATAAAAGGTTTGACATTAACATTTATGTGTATGCGTATCTTTTGACAGTCCTAACTTCTTCATCCTTCCGGCTCATCCACCGCTTGTCACCGCTTTAATTTGACTAACTAAAATCTTATCCCTTATATAACCAGAAAACCTTTCCACAGGCATATGCGGTTTAAGATGTTCTTTGTCTTGAATCAGTTTGTTTCCTTTAAGACATCTCGATTTGTGCCCCATTTCAACAGGGTCATCCGTCAAAATTTCTTTCTTTTCACTCAGTTTTGTGGTATTTCACTTGAGGATAAATTATTTAACTGGACTCAATCTGTCCGCTTGACCAGACATTTCAGAGGATTTGCGTAATTTATCAAGAGACTTTAATAGCCACATGCTACTCGTGTTAGTTGGGGGGAAAATCATTTTGGTGGACATACATATCTACGAATCTTCCTATGTACATTTCTATACCTTATTTACCTTTATCTGGCGTGGTTACCTTACTTGGTTCGTCTTGACAGCTCGTGCGACCTCGTTTAACCTCTACCACCAAATATTTAACAGTTGTAAATGAAGTAGCATCTTCTTCGATTTTGATATCGGTCGGACTCATACCCTTCAAATGAAAGTTTTGTATCGCATTGTTACGAACACACACACGATCGGGAACGGCTCCCATGGCAATTGTGTGTGTGATCGTAGAATGATGCGCGAGACTCTTCTGGTAGTCAAATTTTAGGTTTATTGCAAACCAGACGCGTGTGGCTCAACGGTCGATCGCAGACCAGATTCTTTACCTTTGCAGGTCTAAAGCCTACCAATTTTTTCCATTTTTCACTTCTGCAGAACACGCTTTATGCTGGTGGCTGTCAAACAAAACTCAATACCGGATCGTCTTCTAATCTTTCTAAAAATCATAAATTTTCCAAACAACTAACGCCATCTTTGCATCAGGTCGAGTACTTCTGGGACCACCCTCGTACCTAATAATAATGAGACCATAAACTTTCAAAAGTTTCCAATTCACCATTGAAGTTCCAGTAATATTTGTAACAAAATTTTCTAAAAGCCCATATAACACATACATGACACACACCACAGACGATTGGTCATTTGATTTAACATTTCAATTTGACATGATAAAGTCCAGTTTAACACTTTCATCATGATATCCATTTCAAAACGTTTTTTGTTTGATGACATTAAATAAAAAATTTCTACCTATATCAAAATATGTTTTTTGCCTGATTTACAACAACAAAAATAAAAATATTGACAGTTGAAATTTTATTTTCCACATTTCTATACTTTTGTCCAGAGAAACATAGTGATTCTCTACTTTATTTATTTTCTATCTCAAATAAACGACAAACTTGATTTGTGTTTCCTCTGATTTTGGACATGATTTAACATTTGACAGTGACGTTATCAATTCCCTGATATCACTTCATTCGCCTTCCTACTTTTCCTTAAAGTGAAATGAAAGTAAATATACTGCCACGTGGATGATAAGAAGAAGAATTAAGATTTTCCCTTATTAAAATTTGTTAAACAAGCAATTAAAATTGGCGGTTATTTGGCACATGTTGGAGGAATAAGATCGGTTTTGTTATTACGAACAAATAACTTTGAATTGATCGCTTAAAGCATCTTTCCAACCACAAAAGGGAAACCCTACTAAAAAGACCTGCCGGACAATTATTCCTGAATTATGCACGAATGCCAACAGCATATGGAAGACATAATTTCAGCGTGACAGACAATTCCCACGGCAAAGTTCGCGGCTTTTATTCGTTCAAGAGTCAATGCTCATGTTGTCCCTTTCTCTCTAGTTCTGGCTATCACTTCTTTATACAAAATTTAATATTATTGAATGAAAAAGAATTGAAAATGGGAATAATAAATTGCTGGACGCAAGAAACCAAAACCTCTCACTTTGCCTCATTTTCTTAACAGGCACCGGCACACCAACACGGCCCCAATTCATTGTGGTGCAATTCCTTGAACGTCATTCATTGCAAGTTTCAAGTTGGAAGTCTCATTATTTGCACGACACCATTTTGTATTGGCGGCAATCGTGGCGACGGTGGCGGCGGCGGTGAATTCGCGCGATACGCATGAGTTAAATTTCGCCTTTTATTCTGGATCTCACGCACATCGAATTTATTGTGTCCGCATAGTTTTTTCTTTGGAAAAAGTCAAGATAGCCTTTCGAGGAACAAGGAACATAATGAGGTGATCTCGAGTAGAACGACGTTACTGACCAAAATTGCACTTTTGTGGCCACAAACGGTTGAGAAATTGCCAGAAAGAGGGACCTCCCTTTCAGTGGTCGAATCGAAAATTCCATAGAGAAGATCAGTTCTGACGAACAATGACGGAGGGATTCCTTTCTCTGTTGGTTTTGTCGTGACAACCTTTCACCTGAATTGTTGCCAGGATTTCGAGGATATCTAGATCCCTGGACACAATTTGAGTGCGTCCGAGTTTGATATTGAAACTGATGTCAATTCCTCTAAACTCGTAGTGAAAGTTTTAGATTATATAGGGGGTACTGTATGCAATGGGGTAGAGAAGATATAATTGTTTAGTCTATTTACTTGTAGACTCTATGGACCGATTTGATGAAACAACGATTGTAGAGTGGTATGTTAGAGCTCTACGCTCTTCTTCCTTATAAAAACTTAAGAATTGTGGAGGATAAATTCGCAGGGTAGTTAGGAGCTCACGATCTATTGTACAAGTTTCTCTGAACAGCCTTTGGCCGCAGAATATGATTTAAGAAATTCAGGAGATAGGAGAAACTTATCGATTGGAACAATGTTGCTTTTCTCGTAGAGAAATGAGTTTCTGTGATGTTTTCCACTGGGTTTTCTCCTGTCGTTAATACAGCGTCGAAGAATTTTTTCTTTCCTCCAGTCGGAGTTTCTCCATCTGTACTGAAGAGACGTTATTCCAGACGGGGTAAACGTAGGCCATGATTGGACGTATCAATTGTTTGTAACACACCGTTTTGATTTTGGGATTCAGATTGTTTCCTCATTTCAACGCACTTTGCAAATATTTCTGCCTTCCATAACTAATTTCTGAAGTTGAGTTTGGGCGTGAAGTACAATCCAAGATACTTCAATGAACTTTGTAGGGGAACGTGCTTATTATCAAGAGCGAGGTTGATGTCGCAGGAATTGTATCCTCGCGGCCGATCCTTCAAGGTGCCAGAGAAGGCAATGGTCGACGTTTTAGCCAAATTTAGTTTGATCTTCCACTGATGATAATATTTCACGAGCGCATCCAAGTGTTTGTTTATGTTGAACGAGGCTTCAAGGGACGCAGAGTAGACTAGGAGATCGTCAGCGAAACACAGTTGATTGACCGGTGGAGGCGGACGGGAGAGGTTACAGATGTAAAGGTTGAAAAGGGTTGGGCCTTCTGCACCCTTACTTGGAAATTGTGGTGCAGTGATAAATTCGTCAAGTCTTACCATGATCTCTGTATCCTACACTTATTTTATTTGCTTTGGAGGAGTCCTTGAATCATATTTTGAAGCTACCACATTTTCGTATTATGACAACAAAGGGATAATTCTCAAACACACATCCCCGTCACATAATCATGTACTCAATTTGAATTCCGCCCTAGAGAAAAGGGTGAATCGGCAAAAATCACTCGGAAAATGAAAATTTTGAAGCTTTCAAATCTTGGATTTGCTGATAGCAGAAAAACTACCTTAGTTTTAGGTAAAAGAAAAAAGGTTTACGAATTATTTACCATCATTCGAGATTAGGAAATGTTTTCGTAACCTATTAAAAATGCCTTGATTGTTGTAACCCAAAAATTCAGGTACGAAATATGAAAATCTTTTCTCTAGAGTTACTTTTTTCCCATTTTCACTTTTCATTAATAATCCAACACACTGGTCAGTTTTAAAATATACCAGTATATGTATAGTATGAGAAAATTTATACGTTTCATCCAACCTAGTCCAGTTGACCGGAACGAGGTAATCCTAAATAATTAGTGAATCATTAATTACAGTTGTGTTATCATATTCCGTTCCGGGACAATCCAAACATAACTCCTTGCCAGCGTTATAACGTTATACAAATATTTGTTTTGGTCTAACACATATAATACCGTGATTAGGGTTAACTTGTAGGTTTCTTGATTTCGAAAAAAAACAGACAAGAAAAAAACTAGTTTATATCCTTGAGGTATCCTTGATGAAAGTGACGATCCCAATAGATGAGCACTAGGATGTCCCTTGTAATAGTTTTTTCGTATATTTTGAGGTTAGATAACGTGAATGTAATTTACATAAATTCTGTTTACATAACTTGAAAAGGACTTCTCGCTCTTGATTTGGGACAATTCAGAAAAAAATTTGAGTTCAAAATCATTTTTCAAAATCAACCCAACAAAACAGGACCACGTAATGAATGGATTGTTCCAAGTCATTTCTCAGAAAATTATCCTTAACCGTTTTTTCCCAGAGAGGGATTTTAGTTTGAGGACTATTAAGGACGAGATGGATGGAGAATTTCTGGTGTCAGCGAAAAAGCACCAAATTTTCTTTATATCCACCTCCAAATTACTTCTCATAATTTGAGACTCCTTGATTCAGCTTGGAGGGAGACTCTCCTTCATGACGAGATTTTGAGGAAATTATTCAAAAGCAAATGGATCGTTGTTAGCTGTTGTACTGCAGGAATCTCTCTACTCTAGGTGATCTAGGAAATTTCTAGTCAGTCAATTCTGAAGATCATTGATAGATTATAAGGAAAATTGAAAAATTTGTAATGGAACAAATACTTGTCCAACAACTCAATTTTGTGTACTAGATCACGAATCCAAACTACAGATCTAAAGTGAACAGCATAGTTGAAGAATCTTTAGTATTTATCGAATCTCTACCTTACATATATGAAGATTTTCACCTTTGCCCGACTTAATGTTTGGAAAACTTTTCTCATGGCTAACTTTAAAATATTTTAATTACTTGATAAATTCGCCATTTAAAATCGAAATAAATCCAATTTCGTTGAGTCGTGAAAAACTTCTTTTTTGTGATTTAACTTTGTCCACATTTAATTACCGCGTTCGAAGAACCACAACAGTTCAATGTAGATCTACAGAGAAATCCCATTGCAATGTAGGAAATATATATACTTGAATTCCTCTTGAGGTTGTCTTCAACTCCACGCCACGAATTGAAGACGAATTGAATTGAATTAAATAATGATTCTTCCTCGAATTGGAATCAATTAGACAAGAAAACATGTTATTCAGACATTTTTGGAATTTCTTCAATTGGAAAATCGGTTAAAATTCCAACAAACGCGTGATATTCGAAAAATGAAATTCATGAATGTTTCGTGAGTTTCTAGAATGCCTGGAAGTTGTATGTTAAAGATTTTAATAAAAATTCAAGACAAAATCTTTGTCCATTGAGTTATACAAAATGATTCTGCTGATCTTCAGAATTTCAGAAGTCTTGTATGCTTGTCCAGTAAATGTTCAAATTTGCAGAATGCTTTTAAGGCATTCCCCAAAAACAAGGGCTGAATTTGTCCGCCTTAAGACAACCATTTTGTACCACTCAGCAGATTTGACAGACTGTCAGTCGCTTCCCAAACATGACGTAAAGGAAGTTACCTTTTTATGTAATAGTACAAAGACGAATTTTTCCTTGTTAATCATCCCAGAAGGAGTCAAGTCAATAAAACATCATCGAGGAGTATCCTTGGACTTTTACTTTCGATAAAAATGTTACTTGCAATTTGTCTTAAGAAAGAATTCTCTGTTGGAGCGAATGTATGACTGTATATGTGTGTTTGAATGTCCGAGAAAAGAAAAATTCCAAGATGACCAGAACCAGAAGAGGTCGAGCTAAGACATTGTTCTGTGCAGGACTTCATTTGGGGGTGGAGGTAAATGAAAACATTGAAATAGCGCACGCACTATACCCAAACATGCGCATATCCTTGTCAAAGGATGTGCAATGGAACCCCACGTACACACACAGTCAATTGAATAGCTATAGACAGAAATTGAATCCACCCCCAAGAACAACATGTGCTTTGGGCTCAATGTATCCTTTTTGTTGTTGCTGTTATCCACTCGAAAGAGAATCGTCCCATATAAGACGAGTATTATCTGAAAGAGAGTGTAGAGAAAGAGAATTGTTGGGAAAAAATTTCATTTGTAATCTGTGCAAGAGAGAAAGAGTAGATAAAAATACGAAACAAAAAAAAAAAACCAAAAATATGTTATAAGAAAAAATTACATAGAAAAATCGGGGAAATATTGTTCAAAGAGAATTCACATCCATATATATATATGTATGTAAAAAGGACTAATGTAAATGATGACAAAAACTATGCGAAAGAGTCAAAAGGATCGAAACAAATACATTTAAAAGTAAAAGTTGCAGTCCTTTGCCTTCTTCCTCTGTAGGTCAATGTCGTTAAAGTGTTGATTTACTGTGTCAAAAGTTTTTCTCTTTTCTCTGTTTGTATTTGGGGGCAGGAGAGTGGTGGGGGTAAGGATATCTATATATATATATTTTTTTTTTGGATACGAGTTGAATAGGATCCACCACTGTACTACCAATTGGATAAGGAGCAACTATTTGTTTCCTATACACTGCAATGTTTGAGTATAATAAAATATTTTATAATGTTTTTGTGAATCAAATTTTTTGTTGTATTTGTATGTGTGTGTGTTATTATTGTTGTTATTGTTGTTGTTGTATTGATACCCGGCATTTTTTGGGGGATTCCTTTAAGAAAAATAAAAAAAAAAATAAAAATAATTTTCCAACATTGGAATTTTGTATATAACAGTTAAAATTTTTTCGTCCTTCATATTGGAATGTGCATTGAGCTTATATACGAAACACATGTGTGGATGTGTGATACCTACTATGCACATTTTTATTATCCTTATTATTATCATTTCCGTCTGTGTCTATATGATATGTCTACCACCATACAATATAATATGTTTATATACAGTACACTATTATACACATATCACGTTTATCGGATGAAGCGGAATTAGAAAGAGAAAGTTTTTCGTGTCATTAGAAAGGTCATCAAACTTTTTATGAAATTATGTTGTATAGTTTTGTTATATTCTTATTCTTGTTGCCGGTTATTCTTCTACAGTATTCACACTCAAATGATATACATATGTTTGTTTCATATGATTTTTGTTATTTTCGTGTTCAGACTTTTCGAAGACATTTCTGGCCGTCTTCCGTTCGACCTATAAACGTAACCATTTCCGGGGCCGTGTCCTATCTCAACTTTTTTCCATTTTACCGAAAAAAAAAGAAATTTTGTTTTTGTGTATTTCTCATGAATTTTATTCTTAAAGAACATAATCTTTATGGATCTATTGTACGTGATACATATAGTTAGTATACTACATATGAATGTATGAACTTTGTATATGGAATCATTCAAGTGTGCCTTTCATGTAGATTTATTTTTGGGCATTAATTTGTCTATTGAATTAAAGATTTGACCTTAATACCTTGTTGTATATAACATGAAAGTTGTCTTTAAGTTTGTTCATTTCTGAGCTGTAATAAATCAATAATCGTACAATGGGGTAATCAATGGGTAATCACTTTTTAAAGGTTGCATAGGATGGTTCTTTTGGAGATGATTTTGAAAACAGTAAAGCTGGATTCATTGGTACGTTAGGCGCGTGCAGAACTAATTCGTCGTGAAGAGAGTATCTTTGTTCATGATTCATTCCTTCGTCGTGAATCTGCCGCACTTTTTAAAACAATCCTCACATTGAACGACGCGACGCGGAACACATTCACGGTGAAAACGAAAATCTTCCGCACGAAAGTTGAAGTTGGTTCAACTTTGGCAAAAAGAGAACTGAATTCGCCGCAAAATGAATCCAGCATGAGAGTTGTCAAATTTCCATATGAAAAAACACGCCAGCTTAAGGGATATTTTGGGATTAAATATTCATAATGCATTTGTTCGGAATGTCTAATCACTCGGAGTGTTTGGAATCAATTAGAATTTTTGAAAACAAAAATTATCAATTTTATGGTAAAAAGTTCTTGAGCAATTATACAACAAAATTCAATGTGACAAAGTTAATTTGAAGAACTGAAATTTTAAACCCCCCAAAAACCAATTCCATGAAACCACAAAAGCCGCCAGTAATTAGTTACCCGAAATCCTTAAAGAAATTTCGCAGTTATTCTTCGCGGTTAAGACACCCAACTGAACACAAGTCGAAATGATTCTTTCTGAAAACGTTTAAAAGGGACCTTCATGCTTTCGGTATTTCACGAAAAATCTGCTCAAGATATCCTTAGGGCGTTGGATCCGTTTGAGGATAACGATTTGAGTAAACCCAAAACTAACGCAAAAAAAATATAAGTAAAAGGTTCAGTCCAGCCTTTTTGGTGAAAGTTTTTGTTTTGTCCAACCCTATCGCCCTTTTGGCAAGTTTTCTTCGTCTTTCAGTCCGTATCGTCTAAGTGGTCAAAAAGGATAACATTTTAAAAGTGCTACTATGTGTTTGTTTTATGTTGTGTTTTTTTTTGCCTTCTTCTTCTTATTTGGAATGTGTGTATTTGGCAGGACGACCCCGTTACCACTGTATGTAAATTATGTGTCGAAGGATAAAATAGAACTGTCAAAAACTTTCGTTAAACTTTTGTGTTTAGTTTGAAGAAACAAAATAGAAACTATATTGCTTCCAAATACATACATGTAGGTATATGTGTGTTACACGCCTCTGTGTGTTTGTGTAAGGATAACTGTAGGCTATTCTCGAATTTACATACATCGATATAATACAATCATCTACATAGATATATATATATATACGATACTAAACCTTAAAGCTTGAAGAGGGTATTTCTCCTGAACACGGACTTAGCTTGACCACCCGGTGACCATTGGTCAAGCAAGCAAGCAAGCAGGCAAGCTTCATGGAAAATATCGATCCTGTTGCCTTGCGGCATCCTGGCAAGGAAACAACTAAGCAAAAGGCAAGAAATGGGTATGATGGCTCATCCTGGACATTTACGTTCTGAACATTCCATATACAACCAACCATTCGTCCTTTCTCGCGAGACCCATTCGAGAGTGGTTCCATTCCATTCTACTGTCCTTCCCTGGACCATAGTTATGTATATCTATGTATAGATTTTTTGTAAGGATAACTGTATACTGTTTGTACTTATGAAGGAACACACGCATGAGTATCCTTTAAGGACTCAATCCATACGTATACTATGCATAGAAAACGGGACACGGACGGGATACGGAATAGAGGAGATGTAGATGCTTCACACACGCTTCAAAATCTACAGAAAATGTATATCCTGTGCTTAAGGCGTCCTTTCGGTCTTTCAGTTCACGATAAGATGTGGGTGGACGGACGGACGGACGGATAGATGGATAGCATGGATGGATGGCTAGGATGGAATGGACTTTGTCCACGTTCGCTGGAAGGTAACCTATACCTTAACGCATCGGGTTAGTTCGAATGTGTGTATTTTGGGGTGTGGGAAAATCGAGGGTTGGATTGTGGATCTTTAGGATATTTATATACACATACGTATGAATATATTTCAGACGTCAACGTTCGAATGTACGCAAGGATGTAAGAACGGTTGTGTATCCTTAATGCTTGCCCACGTTGCTCTAAAAGGAACTTCTACAATTGTAGATGACGGTCGTTTTTTGGGGTTTGAGGAATGAGTGGCAGGCGAAATGGTTTTTGATTAATTCGGGATACAAATTTTGTACGCTGAACTAAGTTGATGTCTTGGATGGACATGGGGACAGAGTTTTAGCTCACATCCTGTCTTAATGGTGTCCCTATATTAGGACGAGGTGGAACCGCATGCGATACACATTCATATAAGTTGTCTTCGGCTTCATAGAATACTAAATGCGTTATATAAAATGTCGTCCACAGACATTTTGGCCACTGGATCCTGCACAAGATAGGTTCTGATAGAATTGACAATTCGATTCCAATCAATTGAAGAATATTTTCTTCTTCTTATACTTTGTATTTCTTCAAGGAATGTGATGATGCAACGTGACGATGACCCCGTTTTGGGGTCATATAATATTCAATTTTTTTTTTTTAAATGAGCAAAAAGTTCAAAAGATTTTCGCGAAGTTTTTCTCATTCTAATCGATTTGAAGCATTTGCTAATATCTAGAACAAGATTTTGAAAAAATTTCAACTTTTCCGTGACTTCTTCGAGACTCCAAAATAAATTTTTAGTTGACTGCAAACTATGGTAAAAAGAGCTGAAACCCTGATAGTTTGTATTCCTTGAATATACTGGTAGAAGTAAATCAAGCTGATGTTTTCCAAATTCTCGATGAAGCTTTCACCGTACTAATCTTCAGTTTAACCCACTTGCGCCATGCAAAGTAGAGTTACATATTTTCTTCATCAATCTATGTATGTATGTTTGTTCCTTTGTGCCACTCTAGGGACCAAAACGGAAAAGTGAGGGTTTCCTTCCCCCAGAAACATGAACAGAAGTGAGTGTTGCCTTCTTACCCAAATCGGGTATATTGAGCAGCACAACACCAAAGGGCTTCAGGCCAATAAGCCTCTCCTCGTTCCTACTGAAGACAATGGAGAGGCTTCTGGATCTACATATTAAACCGAGGACCAAAATAGAGGAAGAATGTAGGGTAAATCGGTGGATAGGACGATTGGAAAATCCATGCAACACAAAAGAAGAATTATCAGCACAGAGACGGGGGAAAGCATGTTCAAAAAACAAGCAACCAGGGGCACAGCACAGGGAAGGGTAATATCCCCCCTTTTTTGGTTGATCGTCATCAATTAGATCTTAAAAGACCTCAGGAGAAGCAGAATCAGGGTCATCGCCTACGCGGATGACGTAGTTATACTGACAACAGACAAACACCTACAAACGATATGCGACACCATGAGTGAAGCATAAAGAGGGACAAACAACTGGGCGGCGGAACATGATTTGAATGGAGTTAATAAGATCTAAACAATTAAGAACAAGAATTGTTAAAATTGTATTAAAGATTGATGATAAATGTAAATAAATATTGTTCCACAATAGTATAATGGAAAAATTTTGTTTACTGTTGTCACAGCACCTTTCCAACAACAACTGTATGTTATTTTGAAAAAGTTTTTACCCTTTGTCTAAAGCCAAGGTTAATTTGTGATGATTATTAAGAGACTAGAAAAAAAGCCCGGGCGGGCAAAAAAAAAATTTATAGATATTTATCATAAAAACGTCAACTTTGTTGAGTTCATGGTGTTAGATGTTGAATATCAGGTTGGAACTTTGATGCACTTGGCTTTTCAGATTTACTTTGCGTCCCGTGTAGTGCACTCATAATTATTATATGTAACTAATATGTATGAAAAGTTTTCGCGAAAACGTTGGCAGAAAGCGTCGCTATCTCCCAGGGCAAGGGACGGGGACCAATTTTCGCATGTTGCCCCATAATTCTCTTTTTATATTTTCTTAGAATTCAACTTTAATTTGTATAAGTTTTCAAAAATCCGTCCTTATTTGGGAAATATTTTCTTGTACGCAATGTTTGGTGTGAAGACTGCTTCAGATCCTGGTATGAGTTTGCCTTGATATGGTCCATGTCATATCTTGATTTTATCATATATTTTTTTTAAATTCAACTTTACTTTTCATAAGTTTTTATAAATCCGTCTTTATTTTGAAAATATTTCCTTGTATGCAATGTTTCTAGTGAAGACTGCTTCAGATCCAGGTATGAGGTTGCCTTGATGTGATCCGTTTAATATTTTGATTTTAACACACGAAGATTTTCGTACTCTTGACAGTTCTACATATAATTGGCCATGAGCAAATACAGGCTCCGGTAAAAACAATCCAACTTTTTCAAGGGTTTGCCCTTGTGCTTTATTGATGGTCATGGCAAAAGCCAATTTAATTGGGAATTGTCTTCTTCGCAAAACGAAAGGCAAATCAGGATTTACCGTTGCCAAGTCTATCCTTGGAATAAATACTATATCCTTTTCAGCGCTGCCTGTAAGCACTTCTGCAATCACTAAATTAGGTTTCAGTTCTTTAGCCGCCAATCTTGTTCCATTACAAAGACCACGTTTAGTGTTAAGATTTCTTAATAAGATCACAATACTTCCAATGCATAGCTTAAGCTTATGGAGCGGCATACCGGACGGTTGAAGTTCATTAAGAAATTCGATGGGGTAATTTTGTTTATCCTCATCATTTGCATCGTCAATTGAGTCAGAACTAAAATAAGTACAGCACTCTCCTGTGAAACGCATCAAAACCTTTTCATTTACTTTATCGACATCTGAGTTCTTTGGGCATAAAATTGCAATTTTAGAATATCTATTGACTTCATTAGGAGATAATGTTTCGCCGAAAATTTCTGTTATGATTGAATCCTTGCATATAAGATTCATAGGAATTTCTATTATGTCGGTAGATAATCTATATTCGTTTGTTAATGTTCCATCACCTAGTTTGATCAACCAATCGCTATATTCTAGATCAATGGATCTTATATTATTATGTGGCTTTAATAATTTAAATGTTTCCCACAAACTTGAAAATTTTATGCTTTGTTCGACAATTGCTGCTTGATTTCCAAGAACTACAACTGGAAGTGTCTGCCTGAAATCTCCTTCAAGAAGTATGGGTTTACCTCCAAAGGGGCGATCATTCCTCATTTTCTCCTTTAATAATTTGTCAACAGCTTTCAGGGCAACCCCTGGGGCCATAGTTGATTCATCCCATATTATAAGTTTGCATTTTCGTATTAACTCAGCGTCCTTGGATGTCATTCTCATAGAAGATGTGGAAGTGTCTAATGTTGGTACAGGTAATTTAAATTGGGAATGATAAGTTCGGCCTCCGTCAAGAAGATTTGCTGCAATTCCTGTTGAAGCCACAGCTAAAGAAATGTTTGATTCTCCACGAATTGAACAAAGTAATGTTTTGTACAAATATGTTTTTCCTGTACCTCCTGGACCATCAACAAAATAACACTTTGGCAAATGGGAATCATTATTAACAGCATTCATAATGGTATCAAAAACAATTTTTTGCTCCTGGTTTAACGATAAAGCCAAAGCTTGACCGTTTTGTTTTTCGAGAGATGCATCGTAGTGTTGAATTGAAACTCCTAAATTATTTGGGGGACATGGAAGTCCAAAATCGGAACACTTTTTACCATGGAGTTGAAGAGTGTCTTGAATATCCCTGAGGGCAAACATTTCACACTGTGAACAGTTGTCATTATGATGTACATGCCGATGCATAAAATCTTCACATAGTTCGTTTTTATATTTGTCAAAAAGATGAGCTGCATTAGATGGAGATGCAAATATACAAATATATGCAAACAGATCTCTTAGCTGACGTGGCATGCTCACAACTATTGCATCTGCAAGGGAACTATCCCAGGTTGCATCATCATTAAATAAACCACGTCGTTGCGCTGCTTCTTTATATGTTGAGCTTGTATGACTTCCACACGTTTTCAGGTCATCGAAAGATTTAACTCCTGGGAGATGAAGAAGTAATAATCGTAAGCAAAATCTTTCAGTTTCATTCATGTTTACTGAATACTTGCGTCCTATGACACTATTACCACCTCTTTTTCGAACTTTCCATGTGCCTGCATTTTTATCAAATACGTACTTGTTTGGTAAAGGAGAGCATTTGCATTTTCACCAATTTGATTAAGCTTAAAGAACGCTGTCAGCATTGTTTCTCTTGCGCGGCTTGGCCAATTCTTTCTTGAATGTTTTCTTCGTTAAATATAATTGTTCATCAGGGAGATGGATTGGCAGCCTTATGATACTGTGCGATTGCTCATGCATTTTAAAACCGAAGAGACGCCAAGCAGCTTCAGGAGCACTAACGTACCTCGCATCCATGAATGTTTTTATTTCATCATGTTTTAAGCTACTATGCTGAGCTATTGTTATATTAGCACAATCATGGCCTTTATAAACATACGACAATAAGTATGTCACACTTTGAATAGATGTGCAGCTTTCAACATTTATATGGCAATTATACTTGAGACACAAATACGAATTGTATGGTACAATCCATCCATTGTCTACAATGCTTCCACTGACTGAAGTAGTACCAGTATTACGCCGCCTGTATTTAGGGTAACCATCACTGTTTGCTATTGTTTCATTCTGGAAGGGTTTGGGAAAGCTTTTGCTACACTTGCCATTGACCATGCAGGGCGCCCCTTGGTTCTTTTCTCCACATGGTCCATGTAACATGTGTTTTGTCACTATAGCATGAAGTCTTGGGCAAGTATTAACGTCCGGTATCTCCGCTGATATTACTTTATCGAGTGATGCTGCATCCTTTCGTTTATCCTCGTTTTTAACAATGAAGAGAATATGTGCATGTGGAAGTCCTCGTTTTTGGAATTCAATCACATAAACCTTCGCTAGCAAAGTACCAAAAATGTGTTTATTGGAAATATCTTTTATTAGTTCCGCCAGTTTTATTTTGAACACGCGCGCTACCAAACCATATACAGACGACTGTCCGTCTAATAGATTTTCGGTGATTTCAATCCATTTAGGATTACATGTCATGGTAATAAAAAAATCCGGTTTACCATATTTTCTTACTATGGCCAAAGCATCCTGATAATTTTGGGCCATATTTCTGGGACTGCCTTGAAAAGATGATGGAAGAATTATTGCAGTTCCAGGGAGTAAGCCTTGTTTTACAGTCTCACTTTGGAGGTAATCCATTAAGCCAGTATATTTTTCAGCTCGTAGTTTACTTTGATTTGATTTTGTCGAATGTAATTTAGTCGATTTGCTTCGGTTTTTATATACGCATCAACAAAATATTGTTGAGTCAACTTACCACCACATAGAAAGGCATTGAATTCCTCACGAACAGATAACCGATATCCGTAGTATTGTATTTGGGTAATTCTAGTCCTTGGATTTCGAGTTTGCATATTTCTCATATTTAATAGTGTAGGAGGTTGAAATAGAGGCAAATCTACCCCCCAACTTTGGTTTCCAAACGGAAAGAACAAAGGGTATACCATTGGCTCTAAATTAGGATCAAGGACGCTAATTCGTTCAGTTTTACGTGAATTTGAGTTAGTTCTGTTTTCTCGACAATAAATTATAAGATCACGTTCAAGTGGTGGTTCGCCATCAGCATTCTGAAAAATATATGCAATTTCGTTTGATCTAGGTGCATTATATCTACGTTGATCAGATCTTCGGTCATGTACTATTGCCATGCTAATTATTGGCGGTTCCAAATTATTTACTGCAACATCAAAAATTGATTCCTGTTCTACTTCATAAAGCATTTTGAATGCTTTACCAAAAGGATTAGTAAGGAGGGGAAATGCTCGTGCGAGCAATCTTTTCGCAATTTTATTCCTTATTTTCAAGCAAAACTCTCAAGTTCAGTATATCAATAAGTACTGATTTTTACTGAACTTGAGAGTTTTGCATTTCCGCGTGGAACGGAAAACAGGGGAATTTCTCACAATTTTCCGTTCCGTACGTTTTGCGTTCCCGCGCGGAACGGAAAATTTTGAGAAAACTTCTCGCACAGGCACTTCCCCTGTTTTCCGCTCCGCGCGGGAACGCCACCTCTCAATTTCAGTAAAAATCAGTATGATTTTCGCTGGTGCGAATAATTTTCTCACAATTTACCGTTTCGTACGGGAACGCAAATCGCTCAATTCAGTAAATATCAGTAAGTACTGAAGCGGAAAAAGGGGAATGGGCTTCACGCTCTGAAGGCAGAGACAATTCATTTTAAAAGAATGACAATTAAACAATTCATTTAAAAGATAAACAATTCATTTTAAACAGATTAATTAAATTATTTTAAAACACCTACAACTTTATTGAATCTATCTATTGAATATCATCACGATTCCTCGTTCGTTTACAATTAACATTTACAATTATGTTATTACTGTTCAAATCAAAGTTTAAGCTGCTAGATGCAATTTTGCAAATAAGTGTTAAGACGTTCACAATCTGGTGCTGTATTCAGCCTATCCTGTGGGCAGTTCGCCATCATTTGAGTTGAAACGCACCATAGCATAATGCCTAAGCTCTCACTTTTATCACAAGTTATTGGCAAACCACTTACTGATGCGGTGATTAAAATGAAAAATTAAAAAACCTCAATTAAAATATTGTGCTATCACATGCAAATTACCTGAAGTCGTGCAAATCACAAATGCATTGTCTACGATTGGTTGGAATCCTGGATCGTCTACCGTCATTACAAGTAAACCTTCCAAAACTGTGGGACTGTTAAAGTCATCTGAATGAGTTACTGTCCCATTTGAAGAGTCGATAAAACATTTCTCCAAACACTGCATTGAATATGGTTAGCATGACTTTGAACTGTTAGTTTTCTAGTAATAATAGCAAACCTCAGAAGTATGTTTGTTGTAACATTTTTTAGTAACTCCAGTGTAAATATTCTTTACATCGCAATTTTCTAGACACGTTTGATAAAGGAATGGTAACTCGCAACAGGCTTCTTCAAGCTGAAATTGAGAACACCTTTTATAAGTGATAATATCCAAATCGAATAATATTTTAAAAAACCTTTGGAGGTGAATCACAATTCAATGCAAGCAATTGAACTTCTGTGCACTAGAATAAGTTAAAAGATTTGATTACTATGATTTTTGACTGGAATAAATAGGTACAAACCACCAAAAGTGTAACTAACACTAGGAAACGAATGATTTTTCGCTCCATATCACTTACTTTCAGTTAACCGAGTTGTAGCACTTTGAATTCTGTGGTGCGACTTACCTTTTCACAACCTTTTATTCGCGACTAGGACAATAAAAACTGTTTTGAGGTCAAATTGTTTTCAACAATAAGTTAAATGAGTCTTATCATTTTTCTGTTCGGGTAATTTTAGATAATTTTTATTTAATTTCATGTTTTTATCCAACATTTTAACTACGTTGTTTGGGACGTACCTACTAATGTGTTTTACACAAATATTTTTCAAATTTTGTCGCAGTTTTTTACGCTTGCTAAATGAGAGATTTTTCAAATCCTGCTAAAATGGAGATAGTTTTCTTATTTTCATATCTCTCTTAATTTGTAAAACTGAAGAACTAATTGTGGACTGTACCATGTATAGCATTATTTAAAAGCACATTTTGTTAGTTTCCAACATTTTTAATGCATTTCCTGCAATTCCTTTCTTGGAACGTGTGCTTTTGAGTTTCAAAATCAGATCCTAATTGACAAACTGTAGTCTCCTGAAAAGAATTGAAACAAATTGAATATGATGCAAGGATAAATTTATTGATATAGAATTTCATGGCGATCGAGTCATACAAATAATCGCGTTTCAAGAAATCGGTTACATAATCTAAGCAATACATAGTCGCACATATCCGATAAAGCTTACGCATAAAGACGACTGGACCATATTTTCCAAGGGACATTTTCCAATCAGGCGAGTTATCACACACAAGAACATAGCTCCTATGTTGGCAGTGATGTCACAGGATCCTGGTAGACCGGTAATAGCTACTCTGACTAGAATTGAATGGGAAGTTTGAAAATTTTTCAAACGCTAATGAATTATGGAAATTACCTGATACTTTGCAAAAGTCGAAAGCATTCTGAATCAGAGGTTCCCATTCTGGATTTGAGGAAGCAGCAGTGAGCAAAGCATCCAAAAGAAGGTTACTGTCATAAGCAGTCGTTGGATCAAGATTGGCGTCTGTCGAATTTATTAAACAGTTGGCCAAGCACTGAAATAAATTTCATTTTTTGGATTTGTTATGTCTTATAACATCAATTATTTTTATCAAATACCTTGAATGTGGGGTAATTTGACAAGCATCCAATGTATGGTGGAACTAAAAGATTTTGAACAGCGCATGAAGCGAGGCAATCACTGTAGACAGTTGGTAATTCGCAGCAGCTAAAGTCAACCTGCAAGAAAACGTTTGATGATTGGACATTCTAAGCTGGGAATATTTATTAGTACCGGTGGAATTGTGTTACAGATGCCATACACAAGAGCTTCAGATCCCTGAAAAATAAATAAATGTTGATTTGATAATTCTTACCTTATAAGAAATACTTTGGAATTAAACACAAACCACTAAAACTGTAGCTAATGCAAGGACGAAAGTTAGTTTTCGTTTCATGTTGCTTTGTTACAGTTGATTATGTTGTACCAAAGATGGTTCTGTGACATTTCGAACCTTCCAAACCTTTTTATACCAAACTGCAAGCAATAAATTCGGATTTCTGTCCTTGTTTGCAGTAACAAGTTTAATAGCCATTATTATATGCATTCATTTTAAGATACTTTTACTTTGATTAATTACGAATTAAATTATGTTATAAAAATAATTGAACGCATTCTATTTGTTTTTAAAAATTTTTTCTTAAATTTCTAAGTCTTATTACTTTTTATATGAATTTTATGACTGCAATTTTCATTTACATTCTGTTGACATTCCCAAATTGCACCTGAATGTGTTGTGATAAAAATTTTCCTATTTTGGATCTACTCGTGACAGTTGATAAAGTTGACAGTTTTATCTACTTGCAAAGTTCATTAACTCAGTGACAGATGCATTAACTTTAATAATTTAAAATTTTATAATAACAGCACGACTAGGTACTGTGCAATAACTTCGTTAAACAAATGCATCTGGAAAAATACATGATTTCGAAATTCGCTTAGGCTATAGATAAGCCAGAAAGTTGACGACTTAGTGTAATGGAAGAGGTAGCGAAAATGGGAGGCACCGTGGAAACCGGAGTGCTACGACAGCGCAAAGACTACATGGTGGCAAGGTAATGGTTTGAGAGCAGCAAGACTAATGCAGCGGACGAACGAAGAAATTCGGAAAGTCACAATCTACTGCAACAGTCAAGCAGCTCCAAGAACACTGGAATCTAAGACAATCAAGTCAAAGGCAGTGACGAGTTGTCGAAAAGCACTGTCATGGATCCGAGACAAAGTCAGCCTCCGTTGGGTACCCGCAAACAGCAATATGGATCTACGGGCGGATAAACTGGAAGGGATCGGATGCGAAATCTATAGTATGGAAGAAGCTACACGACAAAGCTACAGATGAGGTTGTTGAAAGATACCATCGAAAGGATGATTCGGGAACAACATAGCAAGAGATGGAGAAACAGAGATGACTGCTTCGGCTCAAGCCAACTGTGGCGCAGAATTGAGGAAACAAGAACAGCGGGCTTGCTAAAAGCAAAAAAGACGGTGTCCATCACAATGGTCATTACGGGACACTGTCCGGTTGTGAGAAACCTCCAAAGGTCGGGACTCACAAGCAAAAGTATCTGTAAGAAGTGCGACGAGAAAGAGGAGACAGTGGAGCATCGATTGTGCTCCTGCCCGGTATTGGCCGAAAGTCGGGGCTTTTGCCCAAGGGTGGGAATGCCTAAGGTCAGAGGATAAAGAGGAGAGAAAGGGGTTATAAGCACTAAAAGGGCATCGCAATGAGCGGGAGTGGGAGCGAGACACACAATCAGTGTGACGAGTTCCACCCTGTTAAACCTAAACCTGTAGTATATCTGAAGGTTTTCGAAGAAGGTTCTTTTCTTTTGCAGAAGACTATTGTAAGTTTCAGCGTTGTACATCTTCTAGAACTGTTTTAAATTTCAGGGGAAATTTCTATGCAACTGCAACTGAGAGATAAATTTATAGATTTTTCATAGTCTTGAAAAATAAAATTAGAATTATGTTTATTTCCACCACTTTCACGAATTTCCAAAACATTGAACAAAGAATCCTCAAAAACGTTCTACGGATCAAAATTGAAGAGTTGAAACTAGAACTTGAAGAGTTGAACTTCACTAGAAGATACAAGAGGTCAAAATTTTGACACAAAAGCTGTATTCTTTTGCTTTCGCCAACAGAACGGAACTGTCAAATCCCATACATTTATCCGACCAAAAATAACTCGGAAAATAAGTGAGTATAAGTTACTCCTATGCAGAAATAGTTGAGCTAAAAATATCCAGGTGGCGACATGGCCCATTATACTTGGCGCGAATCTAATTTTTAAATTCCACAATTACAATATCTTCAAAACTTTCAGTTAATTTCGTCTGAAAATTTAAATTCAACTAATATATGAGGAATTTGCTTAATCGAGGGTGTAACGAAATATGAAAAAGTCGAAAAAATTCATACAAATGTGAACTGAAATCTATCGAGAGTTGAAGTTTGAAATCTATCGAGAGCAAGTCCGGGCTGTTTTTTTGCTACTTTGAATTTGCTCTCGATATCGATGACCAAAAGAATACGGCTAAAGATTTGTAGTGATTAAAAGGAATTTCAGAAGAAACCACGAAAAATCCACCTAATGCGAGTAAGAATGTGATTTTTCGGTCCATGTTGCGCTGCTTCGTAAATTTGATGCTTCTGTCTGTTGCACTCAAACCATTTCGACGTCTTTTTATACAAAAATGTATCAGTTTTTGAATTTGATTTTAACAACAAATTCAACAACTTTTTTCATTTGTACATTCTTTAAATTTTATATAATTTTAACTTCAGTAATTACATTATAATGGAATTATTTTGTTTACTTTTGTCACAATTGAATGTTACATTGACAGAGTTTTCACCCTTTGTTTGTAGCTAAGGTTAATTTGTGATGATTATTAAGAGATTTTTTCTTTTCATGACACATATTACTATCCGCGATTAGCTAATGGTGTTTCTAAAACAACAGAAGGATTTTCCAAATACCTATTCAAAATAAATTACAGCTAGTGATATACGTATGTAGTTATATATCGAATGAAACAAACTAAGTATGCAACGATACATTTATTGATATTATTGGATATATCCTGTCTATATTTATAAAAACTTAGTTTTGGTTTTATTAAAGAATTTATCAAAACGCTCAAGGTTTAAGAATTTTCTGTTCTATTTTAGAATCCTTCCTTAACTAACTCTTATTTAAAACAAAACTCTTCTAATCTAGAACTATCGTTAATAATCCTAAAAAATATGAAAATTTATAAGTTAGAAGGTATAAAATTTTACCACTTAACATTTCCTAATTCTAAATACATAAAAAAACATAAAAGACATAAAAAGACGAGAACATAAAATACGGCACATGAAGAAAGAATTTGCGATCAGCTGAGTAATGACACACAAGAACATCTCTATTATGTTGCAACCGATGCCACAAAGACCTTGTATACCGCTAGTCAATTCGCTGACTGTAGTTAACAGTTTGAAAATTTTGCAAATACAGTAACCCACAATGGAGGCAAGCATCCTGGAGCAGTGGTGCAAATTTTGGATCCAACGGAGTATTCAAAGCCATTTGAAATTAAAGCAGCCGTTGAAATGAAAGAAGTAAGAAGACCTCTTGTTATTGGAGCTTTAGAACTTATAACTTTCATTAATGCGCCTCTAAGTTCGTCGCAGTGCGGAGGTGGGATATATCGGAAAGCCTGTCAGCCTTGGAATACATAAACACATTCCCTTAATAACTGCTATACCCGGTGAATTAATTTGGATTTAAACTCAATTACCAAAACTCTGATTAACACGAAGACCAAAATGATTCTTTGTTTCATGTTGAGATTCTTTGTTTCAGTGAGATTTGGCATCCTTCCACACCTTATAGCTAAGAAAACAGTGCTCATATAAAGGAAACTAAACTGTCCAATGAAGTAATTCTTACTCAGATAGCATAATTAATATATACCTACTCTTTCATATTATGAATAGGCTCTACTAGTTAAATCACTAAATTATACAGTAAACGGAAACAACAACAAGGCTCTCAAATTTCCCGTTTTGCCTCGTGGCCTCATTACGGGAAATGTTTTGCAACAAAAGGAGAACATGCTACAGTTGAGTTGGAAACCTTCAAAAACTAAATCCTTTGGTACTCCTGATTACCTCCATTGTAAGAATTATGGAACAAACCGTGACAAAAGTGACATAGACCTGAGATGTTTCGGTTGACTCCGAATCCAAAGACCTACAGTCTCTGCATGCATGGACATAACCATAGTCTGTCTCACGCGTCCTAGTTTCGACCTTTTTACATTTATTTTTAATATTTTTCTCCTGAATTCTATTTTTCCACAAAAATATAAAAACTTGTATTATCCCGTTTTGCCCCAGGAAACATAATTTCCAATTAAACCGGCCATTTCCAATCTAAACCGTTGACGGCTCCTGAAAGTACCTAATATCAAAATTCAATGCTATCACTACGGCCTACAATCGAAAATTTGGTCTAAAAACATACTTGTTCACGTAAAAAAGTTCGATGCTTTTTTACAGTTTCATTTAAAATTATAACCAAAATGAAGATTTTTGTATAGTGTAAGCTCAACTGAGTATTAACATGTTATTCTCGGTGACTGACGTAGGGACACAGAAGGTCCTGCAAATTTGGTGCGCACTAGAAAATTTGCATGTTTGAATGACGCATAGTAGCGAATTTTCCGTTTTGCCCCGGTCTCCCCTACCTACTAGACTGTAATCACTTATTTCGATCCTTGTTTACAGTAAAATGTTTATTGTCCATTTTAACGAAAAGTTTTATAAAGTTTTGAGATAATTTTAATTGCGTTAATTACTATACAATGGAAGTACTCGTATTTTGGTTTTAGTTGCCCAATTTTCAGTGACAACCGTGTGTCATTTTGCAGTACTTCACCTTATTTATAATTAAGTCGTCATTAATTTTGCCTCGTTGGGGTGTCTGTTTGCAAATTTGTTGATTCAAAATTTTTTTATGAGTTTGTAAACTATAATCCCACCAATAACATTTTCATGTAAAATGTTGCCAAGATGTGATCGTATGGCTCGCACTGTCAAAAAGTTATCAAATCTCATGTAGAACCAAGCTTCTAACTCTACACCCCCTAACTCTGCAAGCCTTAACTTCACAAACTCTACACCTTAGTCAAAATATGTGGCTTGGCCGTTTCGTTACTACAAGAACTATGTTCTACTCGTACAATAGAAAAGTAATGAACAGTGAATAAATTTTTCACCTTAAGCCCATTTGAATGTCACGTTACAATCATCTATACACATTATAAAAGGGGCTGGTAAATCGCAACAGTCTTCGTTAAGCTAAAATTGGGATAACATTCGATATTTAATAATATCCGAATCGAATAAGATTTGAAATAACCTTTGGAGGTGAATCACATGCAAGCAGTTGAGCTTCTGTGCACTAGAATAAATAACAAGATATTATTACTATGAATTTTGACTGAACAATAAAGGTACAAACCACTTAAACTGCAACTAACTCTAGGAAATGTTAATAACAAACTACCTCTGTTGTGGCGCACTTATACATGTGTTTTTTACAAATGTTTTGCAAAGCTCGCAGTATTTTCACGCTTTTTTTCAAATCCAGGTAAAATGTAGATAGTGTTCTTATACTTCAACTTCAAATCTCTCTTAATTTGTAAAACAGAAGAATTGATTGTGGCATTATTTAGAGGCTCATTTTGTTATTTTCCAACTTAATGCATTCCTGCTTTTTCATTGGTTAATTCAATTCTGCGAACGTGTGCTTTTGAGTTTCAAAATTAGATCCTTATTGACAAACAGGAGTTTCCGGGAGTAGCTATTGTAGTTTGTATTGATGTACGCATTCTCTAATTGAAAAAAATTGAATATGATGCAAGGATAAATTTATTAAAATAAAATTTTAGGGTTAAAAACACATTCGTGCAAATAGTCTTCATAGATTAAGCAGTTAGGCGACTGGAGAATATTTTGTAAGGGACAATTTCGAAGCACCTCATTTATGACACACCAGAACATAGCTCCTATGTTGGCATAGGGGTTACAGTTTTTTGGTAGGCGGTCAATCACTCTTTTGACTAGAATTGAATGAAATGTTGTAAAATTTTTCAAACACTATTGAATTATGGAAATTACCTAGTCCTTTGCAATAGTTGAAAGCATCCGGAATCAGAGATTTAAATTGTGGATATGTGGAAGCAGCATCCAGCAAAGCATTCAAAAGAATTTTATCGTCAATAGGAGTCGTTGGAATACCGAAGCCGTACGCAGTTGTCAGACAGTAGGTCAAGCACTGAAATGAATTTTGATTTTTGGATTAAATATATTGTATAACTTCGATTATTTGTATCAAATACCGCGACTTCCTTTCGGAAGCATCGAGACGGTGGAATGAAGGGATATGGAATACGGCAGAAAATGAGGCAACCAGCGTAGGCATATGGTAATGCGCAGCAGATATTCTCATCCTGTAAGAAATCGTTTAATGATTTGACATTCTAAACTGAGAATGTTTTTTAGTTCCGTTGGAACTAGAAAACAGCTGATATAGTCAACAGCTTCTGATCCCTGGAAAGTAAATAAATGTTGATTTGATAATTCTTACCTTATAAGAAATACTTTGAAATTAAACACAAACCGCTAAAACTGCAGCCAATGCAAGGACGAAAGTTAGTTTCCGGTTCATGCTGCTTTGTTATAGTTGATTATGTTGTACCAAAGATGGTTCTGTGACATTTCGAACCTTCCAACACCTTTTTATACCAAACTGCAAGCAATAAATTCGGATTTCTGTCCTTGTTTGCAGTAACAAGTTTAATAGACATTATTATATGCATTAATTTTAAGATACTTTTATTTTGATGAATTACAAATTAAATTATGTTATAAAAATAATTTAACGCATTCTGTTTGTTTTTAAAAATTTTTTCTTAAATTTCTAAGTCTTACTACTTTTTATATGAATTTTATGACTGCAATTTTCATTTACATTCTGTTGACATTCCCAAATTGCACCTGAATGTGTTGTGATAAAAATTTTCCTATTTTGGAGCTACTCGTGACAGTTGATAAAGTTGACTGCTTTATCTACTTGCAAAGTTCATTAACTCAGTGACAGATGCATTAACTTTAATAATTTAAAATTTTATAATAACAGCACGACTAGGTACTGTTCAATAACTTCGTTAAACAAATGCATCTGGAAAAATACATGATTTCGAAATTCGCTTAGGCTATAGATAAGCCAGAAAGTTGACGACTTAGTGTAATGGAAGAGGAAGCGAAAATGGGAGGCAACGTGGAAACCGGAGTGCTACGACAGCGCACAGACTACATGGTGGCAAGGTAATGGTTTGAAAGCAGAAAGACTAATGCAACGGACGAACGAAGAAATTCGGGAAGTCACAATCTACTGCGACAGTCAAGCAGCTCCAAGAACACTGGAATCTAAGACAATCAAGTCAAAGGCAGTGACGAGTTGTCGAAAAGCACTGTCATGGATCCGAGACAAAGTCAGCCTCCGTTGGATACCCGCAAACAGCAATATGGATCTACGGGCGGATAAACTGGAAGGGATCGGATGCGAAATCTATAGTATGGAAGAAGCAAACGCGACAAAGCTACAGATGAGGTTGTTGAAAGATACCATCGAAAGGACAATTCGGGAACAAAGAATCCTCAGTTGTCCAAAGGAAATTTCGAACTTTTGAATAGCAGCAACTTCAAAGCATTTAAAACACCGAAAGGCGTAGTCAAGGTCCGCGCCGTAGATTTTCCGTGACAATGTCGGGATCAATTATAACAAGTGTTTCTTATTGATTTGCGTTTTATTCAATGCGGCGCATATTTACGACTCATTTGAGACGCTATCTTCCACTTTTTCCAATTTAATTGTTATATCTACATCAATTTACAATTTACCACAATCGCCCGTAGGCGCTTTCACTAGCCCGATGACGTAACGGGCAAAACAAACGCTGCACGATAAATACGTACAGACATGCTCTATCCATCCATTAGTTTCGTTATTATTAGCGATTGAAATATGACGGTATTTTGTAACACAAGAAAGTTTCACTGGCTATTACTGTGTTTAGCGAGCGAAAAGACGTTTTCACGTCAAAATTCACGAAAGATTTTTGTTTATTCAGGGCAGGTGCGAAACGGTTTAATTGAAGCTGAATTGGCTAGTTCTAGTACTTACTTCTTCATTTAGTGATTTTTCGAGCATGCTAAATCCAATTCCAAGAGTCTAAATTTTGTTGTTGTTCTTTTGAATAGCTAGATTGGTGTGTCTTTTGAATTTGTAAACATGATAAATTTAAGTTAAAGTTTTTTAAAGAAGTTTAAATTAGTAATAATGTAAATAATTTCATACATAACAATTTTACTTTAATATTATTTTCAAACTTATGAAAATTTCTGAGCAAAAACTTCTACAACTCTAAATTCCAGATGTCATAATTTAGACAAGCAAACCAATCCGCACAGCCTGTCTAATATATTGTAAACTCATTGGAACTATTCCAATGAAATTCCGATGAATTAGATTTAGATTTAGCATGAATTCGCACACGCCCTTAAAGTCGTCTCGTGTTTTAGATTTTCTCATTAGCACTAGCAAATTCGCATTGAATCCTTAGAAACTCCATGGAAACTTCCATGAAGTCGTAGTTGTATCAACCATCATGGGTGCCTCTTTTGTAGTCTTTAAAAGATTTTCAGTTATTTACTTTTTATGGCAGGGAGTAATTTATCTTTCGCGCCTTTGAAGTCTGTGATGTTTTGGTGGTCCCGACAATTTTCTTCTACAAGGAAATCACGATTTTTCCGAGCGTTCTTTCACTTCTAGAATGCTTTCTTGAAACCTTCTTCCAATTTCAGCCAAACTGCTCCCAACTGGAAAGAAGTCATTGAATCTTTTTCAATTTGTCATCGTTCTGCCAGATCCCATCAAGGATAAGGTTTTGGTTTTGATTCGGATCAAACTTCAGGAGTAATACATCGGTCCTAATCAGTGGATTCAATTACACTGAATGATGCTATACGTTCTGTAATTGAGTATTATCAGTTTATTTGTTTCAGTTTATGTTGCACCTTGTATCTGTTCTCAGATTGTGATGAGAAGAGATAGAGAAAGCCACCTTGATTTGGTGGTAGGTACCTACCTTAATTTAGGCCTTTCAAGACTTCAATAAAACTTTGACCCTTTCATTTCGAAGAAATCCAAAAAAAGTCCATTTGGATCAAGTTAAGGAAATTTTTTCGGTTATTGGATTTACTCCTTTATCCTTTTCATTAGCCGTTATTAGGGTGAGTGATAAACGTCTTATATGGAATATTCTTTTACTTTTTCGATTTGTGAAGACTTCACTAACAGTATTTTCGTTTCGAAGCATTATAACCATCTTATGAAGGTTCTCTGATAGTGATAAGACTCACCTTTACTTTGGATGCGAATCAATCCAATTTCTTGGATCAGATCCTTTTCTTGGATGATGTCCAGTATCCTTGTATGGTCACTTGGAAGGTTCCTTGTAATTACATGAAGAAGGTTTTCGTTTTTATCCATAAGATGCTATTTTGTCTTGACATTGCCATGATTGGATTGAGAGGAAAAATATCAAATTATTTTTTTCTTTTTTGGTTTTTTTTCGTGTGATTTCAAAAATTTCAAATTTAATAACAAAAAATTCATTAGCACAAAAGCAATTTCAAAGTTTTTTTTTCTCATTTATTAACGTTAAAAATTTCATTTCCGAAAAAGAAAATTTCATTTCCCAAAGTGTTGCGGCAATTCTGAGCTAGTTTGAGCGAGAGACCCCCTTCCGAAATGTCCTGAAAAGAGAATAGTGCCTAGGAACTGTCTCCAAGGGTTAATACTTTATAGAGTCACACGATATAAATGATCCACGATCCACAATTAAGCTCTGTCCAATTGCAAGATTGTTTATCGCTTTGCTATAAAACAAGGAAGGACTATGTCCTGTCTAATTGCGGACAGATTTTGGCACTGTCCTTAGAAGAAAAATTTATTCCAAATAAATGAATTTTAAATCTACGTTTTTGTCCTCGGATTCATTCTTAGATGATTCCCTAGAGATTGAAGTAATCTCTTAAGAGTGGGAGAATAGAACGTAGAATGACCCGAATGGCCAATGAACGCTGAACTTACACACATAGTTCTAATCCAAATCGCTTAAGACTCGTTTTTTCCGCAACGATGCTTTTGAAATTCATCTGAAAAAATGTATATAACAAATAAGGGTTGCATACGTTTATTAAACGCACCCCAAAAAGGTTTCATTTGAATACTTCAGATTACAAATTAATGACTTTTCAAAATCACCTCAATATCACGTTCCGGGATAGTAAAGCATGAATTTATGATGCTTTTTAATAAATTATAACTTAAAAATTGTAACGGACTTCATGTGTCCAGTATGTCCAGTTTGGACGAAGAATTAAAACCGAACCCTCGTCTGCCTTGAGTGTCCTGTATCAGAACAGAACACTAAATTAAAATTATCCCTTATACTTTCATTTGGACAAAGTTTCATCTGTCATGAGGTCGTCACCTCTGCTTATTGGGAAGAGATTTGTTTTACGACCAAAGAAAGGGTCCTAGACTTAAAGATCCTTTTCTTCTTATCCTCTAAATAATTCATGTTATGGTGTCGACTCTATATAAGTCATTGTGCTTTGTATGTAAATATTTTTATAATCTTCAACGTGTCATAGTTCATTGTCATAGAAATAAAATAATTTAATTCATGAGAGTTGAGTTGAGTTGAGTCATGATGGGAATTTCATCATGTCGGAATTTAAGGATCCATCTTGTCCTGTTCAACATGGGGCTACCACAAACGTGTATGTAAATCAAAACAAACTGCAGTACATATGAGGAGCACGCGAATTTGGCCCGATTTAATCTAGGGAAGCCAATTTACTACTAACCATAGACATGAAGGCGATGTTGTCTTGTTGTCTTGAAGGTGGATAACATAGCCCAAACATTGAGCATTCTAGCTGATCCGCTGGTCATGCAAGGCGTAATTCACGCGAATCTCATCATTTTTGGTAGCTCACCGTGGTCATGTTATAGCTATACCAAACTGGTGGTCAAATGGTGTCCGTCAATAACTTGATATGCATACCACGGATTTAGATAAAAACTCTCCGGCAATTTCAGGTGAGGATTCCCTGGTGTGATTAGGCACACGAAACATTCGGATTCTGTAAATGAATGTTGCGTGCAAGTTTACTCTGCAAATTGTATCTAGGTGCTGGAATTCAATAGGCCACAGTTACCGGCAACACAAATGGATGCATTCAATTAAAGTTGAAATTGAAGTTGAAAATGAAGTTGAAAATAAAATCTTATGAATAATTTATGGAAAACGATAAAAACTGGGAGTGAATGAGTTGAACCAGCTAAAACGACATCAACATCGACACATCCTTGCAGATGTCATCTTGATACACGATGACAAAAGAATATTATTGTCCCATTCGGACGGTCCAGGACAGTTGAAAGTTGATTCAAGTGAAAGTTCGCCAAAGGTCATCTGAGAAAGGAGAAAAAATTAACCGCCAAAAAATAACATCCAATAAATTTCCCAAGCAAACAAGACAAAATCTAAAATAAAATTAAGGACAAACCAGATCCTTTAAGGATATTCAAGGAATTTATCAATGTTGAGCACAAAATAAGCCTCAAATTAATGATTCGTGGATATATCACATTAGCATGTGACCAAACTGGGATAGACTAGGACAAAATGTCCTGAACAAAGTGTCCTGATGAGAATTTTTGAAATCGGGTCATTTGTTTAGATTTTTGTCAGAGACAGTTTTTATGCCTTTTCTGTCCAATAAACTGGTCAATGATTGGGACACACTGTGATGTCTGGAAGACATTTTAAATGAGGGTTGGCCGATTTACTTTTTAGTGACATCCCTTTTAAGAATGAAATTGAAGTTTTTAATCTTCCAACGGGTTACACTGCTGCAATTTGACAGAAAAAGGGTGTTGGACCGTGTGATCGTGATAACGATTGAGATTATATCGGCATTCTTGAGGGAATCTACGTAGAAAGATGTTCTACTTCTGCGGGATATGTCCAAATCTCAATCCAGAAGGTGTCAAATAGACTTCAAGAGGACAATGACTCGTCTTTGAGTACTTTTCAGAATATTAGTAGACAAGAATTGTCAATCTATCCCGTATAAATTAAGCTCTTGAGTCTAGAATTTCGATGCAGAATGTGTGATTGAATGGAAGATCCATGTAGCTACACAGAAAGCAGAACGCTCGAAGAATTTTCAGAAGGACTTCAAGGAATTTTCAGAAGAACACCGTCACAGATGTCATGTTGAAAACACCTTTTTCACGCAAGCTCCAATAAGGGAAACTATTGTGGCCCAGCCTGACCCCAGCCAGAAGTCATTCTAAAATTTGATGTTTTGAAATAAGGGAAGTTTGAGAATGTGAAGCACACATGACGCACTTTTGTCCAGAAGACCTCGTCAACCCTCGTAAAATAAGTGGAACGTCCAAATCAAATTAAGTCCCAGGATATCGCCCAGTATCCCATTCCATCATCGGTAAATTGAAAAAATTTTCCCATAAAACGTTCCTGAAAGTTCCTTACAGTACAGGAGTCCTGTCGAGATGGATGAATCTAACCCCACTACCATTACCAGCAGCAGCAGTCAATATAATCGAAACATCCCTTCTGATGTGTACATCGAACGTGATGTACTTTCCTTAAAAGCGGAAAGGACCAACACACATCCAACGGCCGTTGACACAAGATGGCAGCATGTGTCGAAGCTCTCAAATTACAATAATTTCGCGAAAATAACCGTTGGCAACGTGAATAAAGGGACTAAAATGTCCTTTTTTTTCCACATACATCCTTTCGTACATGTGTGAAAAGGATATTCTATAAAATATAATCGAGGGTGGTGGTGGGTATCGGATGCGATTCAAGTGAAGATTTTCTGTAGTTACGAGGACAAAAAATATGAAAATCCTTTTTTATCAGGACCTTTCGTCCTCTTATCTTTTGTTTGATTAAACATCTCGTGCCTTGAAAAGTTGACCGTTAGTTTGAGGGAGGAAACCCATAAGGTTCAACATCGACTTGATGGATAAATTCTACGCCAAAGTACACTTTCTCAATGGCCAAATTGGGGTGAGAAATTGGGGTGGAGGAGATGATTCAAAGTGTACGCACCCTAGTTGTTGGGCACATATTTTCGCAATGGTCTTTGGCAGATATGGATATGGAGATATTATACCCGGTGTCGACCCGGGAGAAAGTAAACTACTTTCTCAAACACAAAGATATAGACAGTAGAGCCTCGGGTGAACCCTTCTAGTTGGGGTTGTCTTGTTGTGTCCATTGCCAGCACCACATGCATGGATTCAGCGGAATGGTGGACGAATATCCTTTTTCACTCACGTCCTATTGATCCGTTTCGAATCCTTTCTTTTTGTTTTTTGTTTTAGTTTCATTTTTTTTGTATAATACAACACGAAGAAACGGTCAACGAGTGGTCGGTCCCGATTCAGTTTAACCCTTCTTTCTTCTTTCGTCACGAATTGAACGCCAAAATAAAAGGACACACCACCAAAATCGAATCCACTTCTTAAATTTTTTTTTTCTTCTGCTTTCATCTCCCCCAGATCCTTGAGATGAAAGTATTTCTGCATCCCGAATAAAAAAACCAACTTAAGCCGCTGTTTTCTATGTTTGTCCTTTAATATTTCTTTTTTCGTTCAGGACCAACCCTTAGATTTCGATTTGTTTTATCTCTTCTTGAAGGAAGCTTTGCGCGAAGGATCAAGATTGAATAATGGACGGAAGTTGGAGTTTGTCATTCACTACAGACACTGTTGGGTTTTATCCCTTTATTTTTTGTGGCGGATTCGATATTGCGGAACTGCTACACACAAAACGATTTCCATTTCATCCAACGTCCGAATGCGTTGCGTCCATTTTATTATCCTGTTTTCTTTTTTTCCGTGCGGAAAATTCAAAAGAAAATGGGGAAAAAAGGACTTTTCTTCGTTCGTTCGTTTTTCATTCGATTCCTTCAAAATGGTTTTCATGATTTTTTATAAATGTTCTGTTTTTTATGGACATCTGTTTGGGCCACCCTTATACGCAGCAAAAAAAAAATTAATTATGCACATACGGGGTTCGATGAAAAACGTTCAACCCTTTTGAAGGGGAGGGTTTTTTGTGAGTTTTTGTGTTCCTCCAGTGAGTCATTTGTCGCCAAAACGCTTTGGTAATGAGACGGTTTCGGACAACAAGATAGCCACGACTAGGAGACATCCTTGCAAGGATGCTGATGATGGGTTCAAGGGTGAAGAGATGAATTTCCATTCTGCATCTGATGTGAAGTAAACGTTCGTGCATCAAACGTGTTTCTAGAAAATACCTTCAAGGACCTTCTTTGGCTCATATTTTTCAAGTCAATTTGAATTTCAATCCTTTTGATTAACGAAATTAAGTAAAACCTGAATCTGCAAGATGTGTAATTTTAAAATGTTCCGCCATTTTGTTGGCCCTCTGGTTGTCGTAACTGGAAACCATAGAACAATTTAGCATATACGCCCTTATATCCGTTTAATGTTTGTGTACTTGCTAAATAATTTTTGGTACACTCAGAATAGACACAAACCTGTTGGATTGAAAATGTAATTGAAGGATGATTTTAAGAAAGTGCTTCAGTGTTCTACACCCAGGTGGCCACTTGTCTATTGTTTTGCGGGAAAATTGAATTGGTTGTCCGCCAAATTCAGTTTCACAACGGAAGAATCTCAATAGAAAGCTCATGTGAGATGAATGTTAAGAAGAAACAAGACTTACTTCTGGAAAAATTCTATTGAATTTGAACTGCATACAAAGGAAATTCCATAATTTTCCGATAAAATCACTTTTTACCGCAGAACGATTCATCGTTTCATGGAATTTTCAAAAGATTTTTGTTAATATCCAAATAGACATTTGTTGAAACAAGACGTTGTCCATAGAAATTCCATAGAAAACAGAAACCACTGCCTTCGTGAACGCGTGAAACAAATAAACGTTTTGAATGTAAACATTTCGAATACGAACGATTCCATAGATGAATCTATATTGAAGTAATGAATGTTAAATAACAAACAATTTTTTAAATTGTTTTTCTCTATTTTTAAGCACAATTTCATACGTTTTAACGACACCGAAATTGTGGTGATGATAACGCTTTTGAGTGTTCAAATCGCGGTTGGTGTTGATTTATTGGTGAAGAATGAATCAGGCTCAGGAGTGCCAGGGAAAACAGATCCAGCGTATTCTCGGTTCGAGTGTCGCTCGATTCGTCAGTTGTAAGGCGATTCTCTCAAGAAACGGTTGGCGATTCCGCGTTCTCGATAAAGTCTACTAATCAATTTTGTTCGTCTCTTATTATATAAATATCCGATCTTATCGCCGGAATACCTTCTGATATCAGGTACCGAAATAACTCGCGATTGTGATGGGTTGCGTTTTGTTTTGTTGATCAGGCATTGTCGACTATTGACATTAACTTAAGGCGCTTAAGAGAACAGGACAATAAGTGACAGTTTGTTAATATCTTCTTGGATTACCTTACAAGGATTAGCAGAAAAGGATAAACAAAGTACGATTGATTTTGGATTTTGGATCGATTGTACTGTGACGCTTCTCAGTTTCACACTCAGATTCATTTGCGTAACCGTAAACACTTTGATAGCAAGTGATTTACAGCAGTCACCTCTTGACGTCAACTCGAAAATGATGGATGCTTTTATAGATTTGGTGACATAATCATGAAACTATTAGCGGCTTCGTTGCATAATATGAATCTCCTTGAACTTCACTATGTAAATCGACTCACACCAATTTAGGCTTTGGATTTGTCTTAAAGATTAAATCGAACAATTCCTTATCAACGATATTTGATAACGACGTGTTCCATTGTAAATCACGGAATTTGAGGCAATTCCACTAAAAACCGATTGATAAGAAAATCGTTTTCAAAATCGCGAAATCTTAGAGAAATAAAACGCGTAAAGTTTATTTTTGTTGAATTGAAAGTGAGAAGTAAACATTTTGATAGTCTCCACCTGAAAATGTCGAAAATTTTAAACAAAAATGATACTAAAATAAACAAAACCAAAGAACTTTCAAACAAATCGCTGTTAGTGACTGTGTTTGTCTTCTTCTCTTCCAGACATGCCAGAAATCGAGCCTCTCCCAGAGTAACGTCCGTGAAAATGAGCTCAAGATAGATATTCAACTGAATCCCAACACAATCCGATTGCAAAAGAGAGACCAGAAATGATGGATTACTTGTTTAATGCGGAGCATCCAAATGAAGTATCACCAGAGAATTCCCTCGGAGTTGAAGTCGATACTACTAGACCATTAGCGGTCGACATCCAGTTGAAGATCTATGATGTCGTTGTGCCTATTCTGGGGATAGTCATTATCATTGTGAACTTGGCCATTGTTGTTTCTAGTGGATTCATCCTACACAAAGGTGAGTGAAATCCATCGCGCGTTCTGAAGAGAGTGACACAAATTTTTGAATTTTAGGCCAACAGCCACGGAGCACATATCTGTTCTTAGGGAACGTGGCGCTATCCGACTTCCTGATTGGAGCTAATGTTCTGTTCAGTCAATTCTTCCCGAAAAGCAACCGGAACGAGACGTCGTGCTCGATTCAAGTTGGTTTCATCGTGGCATCAGCACTGACGTCAGTGTACAGCATCGGTCTGATAGGAGTCGACCGGTATCTGTATATCCTTTACGGGCTACAGTACCAGCGGTACATTTACCCAACAAGAGCACGGCTAATGATTCTTGGCTGTTGGCTCCTCGGATTAATTATAGGATTCCTGCCCACTATGGGCTGGCGTGGCGACACAGACAAGGGGAGAATGTGCTGGTACATCATTCTCACACCACAACCACTTGTTCTACTCACAGCAGTGATTGGAGTCGTGCCCCTCATTGTGATTATCGTCCTGTACAGCATTATCCTCCGTCACGCACTGCAAAAAGTTACAGAACTCAAAGCTGCCGGCGAGAACAATCGTGGATCGACTAAAGGTAATCTCCGGTTGTTCAGAGGTAGAGCACCTCCACAACCTCCACCGCCGACATCGTCGAATACACTTGGAGTTCTCCCGTCCATAGAAGAGACATCTAACGAACACAGTGAGGTGTCTGCAGATGAACGCGTTCAGAAGCGGAAAGGAGTATTCAAGTTTTTCATGAGGTAAAACTTTGAACTGCTCTCAGAGTATTAGATAATCCTTAACTTGTTTTCATTCTAGAAAGCCTACCAGAGAGCCACGAGTGGCTCCTGTGTACAATCCAAGCAAATGGAAAGCAATCAAAGTTGTCCTCTTCACAACAGGAGCGTATTTCTTGACATGGGGTCCGTTCTTTGTCGCTTCAGCACTCTTCTCAGTATGCAACATGGATCTAACTCCAATACTATGTGATAAACTAAAAGTAGCAATAGCAAGTCCACTCATTATCCTAGGCTTAAGTAACAGTCTCTTGAATCCGCTGATCTACGCTTGGTGGCACAATGGATTCCGCCAATCGGCGAAGAAACTTTACTACAGCGTGGTGAAATGTCGTCGCAACAGAGACCAGATCCAACCGAGTATGATTGGACAGAGAACAGACAACCATTCAAGTGGATCGCCTCCTCAAACTGTTGTCAGTGAAACAGACACATCTGACGCAGAGCAGACAGTTAGTGCTATGAATTTGCTGGTGAAGAACAGACGCATCCCAATCGAAAATGGAGACTCTGAGTTTAGTGGAAGTGGAGAAACGAATGCATAGTATATTTAACATAATTATAATAAAATTTTAGGATAAGTGCTTCACTTCGTTTATGTTCCAAAACGGCTCACGCAACTCCTTCCATTTTCGCAACTTCTCAAGGAAAGTTTGATTGTAACTCTCCCGGATTAGGTTAATATATGAATCAATGAGCTGGTGGGATGTTGAAAAAGCTCCACAACATCTTGCTTCAATGGCTAACTCATGCCTGTTCAAACTGGAAAACATTTCACCAGCTGCACCAAAATTTTCTTTTGCTACTTCCATATTCCCCTGAATCACTGCGATTTCGCCTAGAAGAGTAAGAGATTTCCCAACGAAAGTTGATAGTTTATGCTCTTCTGCTGTTTTTTTGGTTTGTTTAGCAACAGATTCTGCACGAGACAAGTCTCCAATTCTAAAAATTCATTATTTACGACTAGCGGAACCTTTGCAGATCCTTTATTTTACCTCCGCAAGCAGAGAGCTTTGTGAAAAAGCCCTTGACATAATAATTCTGGATTCTCTGCAGCTTTTGCATGCCTTATCGAATGAGCGAATTCTTTCAAAGCGTTGGAGTTATTCTTAGTGTCCATCTCCGTGATTCCACAGAGCAGATACGACTTAGAGATAAGTGCTTTGTTCTCAGCTACAAACATAAGTTTCCCTTACATAATTCCATAAGATAACCAATCATAAATTGTACAAACATTCAAGACTGTGCTTCAGACTCTTCTTAGCTATGTCATGTGCTAGTTCAGGTTTTGAGTACCGCAAGGACTCCAACAGAGCGTGGTAGCATGTCACCAATAGAGTTTTGATTTCCACGAAGAAAGAGTTGGAAGTTGGACCATCGATAAGCCAGTTCTTCCCCATCGCAATGCTGTGAGCCAACAACAACTCCTCGATTGCAGCCTCATGCAAATTTCCTGCAATGAAAGTTTATTCACATCAAATGTATCACAGGACGAACTTGTGACTCACTCTTGTTAACCAAAAGTTTCGCAAGTAAGAATCTCGTCTTGGCTTCAAAAAATCCACCGTCGAGCTTATGATCCTTGCACATCTCCAAAGTGCGGACAATGAGTCTCTCAGCAATGCATGAGTAACCTTTTCCAGAAACCCACTCTACCAACTTCAAAAATCCTTCTATAGCTTGTCCTAGCTCTGAATTACTGCGCTCTAATTCCTCCACCGCCATCAACTCTTGACTGATTCTAGAGACCAACTCCTTGTTCGTCTCCAAGTGTGGCTCAGAAACAGTAGTCTTCTCAGACTGCACTAGTTCCTCCAGAAATTCCGCAGACTTCACAAATCCATTCGTATACAAGGAAGAAATTGGATCGATTTCTCTTCCCGACACCTTGGGAATTTTCGCTCGGAGACTCCTCTTCACTTTGTCCAATAGACAAGTTGGGGCCCATAGTCCAGGTCGGACCAATTCAACGTCTTTTGGCGAATCATTCATGACGAAAGGTTTTCGAAAAATGAACGTTTTATTTGACAGGATAGTCGACATTTTTCCCTCTGTTAACTAAGTTATTGAATTACTTAAGTGTTTCACGTGATTTTTAAATTTCTTGAAAACACTCAAATTGAAAATTTTCTTCTGAATTTGTTGCAGTGAGAGATTTCTTCGTGAAATGCAATTTTAATTAAATTTCCCTGGAAAAGCGTCAATCCATTTGAAAATCATGACACGATATCCTTTGAATATTCTGCCTCGGGATACAAATAACACAACAAAGGAAAATAACATTTTCACAAATAACATTCATCTTGTGTTCCGTATTAAAATCCGTTCACTAATCGCTTCCGGTTTGTAACAATTTCCATTTTCTGTACTTCCGGATGTTCCGGATATTTTTTAAAATGGTGGAAAAATTATAATTTATATTTGTGTCAGTTGGAGATTGGGAAATTCAGAGTCCTTGATATCCGGACAATTTGAAGGATTCTGATCTGTTAGTTCGAGTAATATTTGGACAGTTCTGGAATTTTCCATTACTGGCAATGCTGTTAGCTTCACTCAACTCGAATCACAACAAACACCCACACAAGTACAAAGTTTTGTCAATTCTGTTTATCTTCCAAGGATAAACATTTTCCCTTATTGTGTAAGTGTGAATTTTCTCGTATTCGTGTGTGTGTGTGTGTTTGTGTTGTAAACAAAATAAGGAAAAGTTGAAAGCACCGATAAAAGGGAACGTGTAACGAAATTTATGTGTTCTACTATAAAATGCAAAACGAAGGGGTAGCAAATAGAAGATTCTACATGGAAGTACGCAAACTCCACTGAAATAGAATCAGAATTAGATGGAATGTCCTTAGAAACTCACACAACTGTAAATTTTCTAACCCTCATGGCCTTCCACAATATCATTTCAAACATCAATCGGTTCTGGTATCCATCTCACCGTGTATCCTTGGGCATGTTTTGTATTGTAACAACGTGTATTTGAGGGGGATGCATTTTAACCCGGAGCAGGGTTATAGTTTGGTAAGGGATTCAATCTATCGTATAAGCTAAAGGCGTGCGTCACAATTTGAATTTTGTTTAAGGAAAAATAATATTCCTTAGTTGAATTAAGTCAGAATATGATGTGGTTAAGAAAAACCTTGTCAGTTGCAACCCTCAACGTTTTTCTATTGGTACCCCTCCATTTTGTACCAAACAAATCATCCCCAGGCATCGTGACAAACAAACAGGAGTCAGTCTAAACACAAAACAACCTTTAGGTCTGCTACACATTCGTGTATTAGAAAGACCAGGCGCTCAGAATGGCTAACAAGTTTGGAGCGTTAGAAATATCCTTAAGATTCACCACCACAATCACCACCATCCGAATATCCCTCTGAATGTCATTCTGAAAGACGAGAGCCTTCAATCCCCATTTCACTCGACTACACACTCGCACAGAGACCTAACACTCGTACAGTTGTATCATCAGGAGCATGCTGGGGGTGGTGGATAATATTTTTTTCCTTTTGATTTTTTTCATTTGTTTCCGTTTCCTATCGCTTAGGGTTAGCATCCCTTGCAAAATGAAGTGAACATGCAATAGAGCTCGGTACGGCTGAATCAGTGTTTCTGTTGCGTTTTTGATGTTACGAAGAGAATAAGGGATGATACCCGGAATTGTTGTTATCGTTTAATTGCGTATTTTGTTTGAAACAATAATAATAATAATAATAAGAATAACAATAATAATAATAATAATAAGGGATGATTTTTTTGTGCTTTTATAAAATAAGCTTTTTCAAACAAAGTGATTTTGTTTCGTCGCATTTGTGTTGTGCTCATTAACAGGGATGCATTTGAGGGATGATTTACATTTGTTCATCATCACTTTAGTACAATATATAAAAATCAAACTTTTTATCGCGTAATTCACATCCCTTAAAGGAGGAATTTGCGTATCACAAAATTCCAGTGAACAACAGACACTCTCAGATATCAGATGGAATCGGGATGATGAGATATTAAGTATATACACATATGACACGTAAATAAATAAATTATTTCAAATTCAAACGTGTTTTAGTGATTTGATATAACTTTATGGTGTTATTAACATTTTACACTTTCGTATGGATGTGCCTTTTTACCTTTCTGCTTTCGTCACATACTAAATTTTAGTAAAACAAAAACGCAAATAAAAACTTCAAAAACAAAATTGTAGAAAGTTTAAAATTTCAACTTTGTCGTACGTTTTTTGAAAAATTTTTAATTACAAAAATGTTTTAATTAGTCATCTTAGATGTTTGTTAACGTGTTTACATTTGAAAATACTTTATAATTAGACGCAAAGTTCGTGTGTTAATTAGAGGAAAATTAACTATTCAAAATAGTTTTTTAAGTAGATTAATGTGAACAAAAATTATTTTTCATATTTTCGTAATCCTTGTGTATTATCTACAAAACTTTTTCATACTTGAATGTTGTAATTTGCGTATCAGGTGAGTTCTGTTTTTAAATTTATTCATTTTATGCAAATTTGAACACGGGAAAATCTTGTTTCTCAAGAAAATTCTTAATCTTAAGGGAGCTTTAATTTGATATTTCTATAAAATCAACACAAGAGCACTTTCCTCTCGTCGTGTTTGTGCTAGACTTTTTATTACAAGGTAAGTTCCTTAAAGTTCAAGTTCATCTTCAATTTTTCATCGTCTTGGGAAAATCGATTTTCATAATTTTTGTCAGTTCACCATTTTCGCGCTTTTCTTCGGAAAACTTTCTTCATGTTTTATGGGTTTTCTCAAATATCGTTTGTGGGTAAATTAGAATTTTTATTGATTCTTAAGAAATTCTTCAAGGAACTTTTTTCCACACAAAGTTTTGTCGATATTCTTAACCAAACAAACTTAACAGGTTGTTAGGGGAAACTTGATATCCATACTATCTCCACTCCTGGATCCATTGTAGACGTCTTGTAATTATACTCGTAAATAAAACTTACATCTGCTGGCTAACTGTAGCTTTGACTAGCTTTTGAATTACATGAAGCTTTGTATATTTGCATCTTACCTTTGAAGAACTACAATGTGCAAAGCTTCAGAAGGACAAGAGCTCAGAAAAGTTGATAAGGATGCGACTTAATTGGACACATTTTCTTGGAAACATTTTAATGAGCAAGAATTCAAACTTGATGAATCCTTGACATCCATGAAGAATTATGGATCTAAATGCTTCTCTTGACAATTTCTAAAATTATTTACATTTTCTGAGTCACAAAAGTTGCCCAAAATAGTGCTGCACCGGAAGTGCTTCAAACTTACAACTCCCCTGGAAAAAGTATGGAAAATTTAGTGCAACTGCATTGTAACATTTTGCAAACTGCAGGTGTGTACATTTGAATTTCCGGTTGTATGTATGTTTATGGAATTTCAGTCATTTTGTTTCGGTGCCACCCCCATTTCCAACTCGATTCCCTCAACTAGGTTTCTATAGAATTCAAGTAAAAGTTATTGGGAAACTTTTATATAACGATTAATTACATTTCGACGAAATAGATGGCATTGTTTACGTTTTGAAAAAACTCTAATGAAGTTATTCGATCGTTCATTTTATTTCCATGCTTATCTCGAACCAAACCCTCACCCTTATTGAGGTAATTGAAGGTTTATTGCATCCATAATTGAATCGCATCCTGGTTGTGCAACTCAATTTAACTCTATTGTATGACAAGGTCCTGGCTTACAGGACACCTTCCATGCTTGAGGAGAATGTGTGTCAATTAGGCATTTCATGTGATAAGAGAAAATCTATATTGGCTTTGGTTCGAAGTGGTTCTTAGTCCTTTTTATGTACTTTCATGGAGGACATTCTTAATGGATGCACAATAATAGCTTCTTGACTGTGTCATCAACGTCATATTGGTGTCATCTCATGTCCTGTTTGAAATGCAGTTTGAAATGTCAAAAAATCCCTGATCCATGAACTCTTTGAACCTTCCAAATGGAATTTTCATAGTGATATTGATTGGAATTTTCATAAGAACATTTTCCAGATTTCTTCACAGAAGTTCTGTGCAGTACAACACGTAACATGACACCATTTTGTATCGTTAAACTTTTCCAAGAGTCTTAAAAGGTTTCTAATTGCAGTAAAATGCTCAAAAACTGTGTTAAGCACGTACTTGATGTTTGAGCTACATGAGATGATGGTATCCTTGTGACTGGGGAGACTCCTTCTTTCTTTTGGTCAATCGAACAATGCTCCACTTGTTCTTCAACTTCACCCTCGTCGGATTTGTTTCATGCTGATTCGTTCAATTGTCGAAAAGAACTTTTCTTAGATTCGTTGCTTGACATTTCCAAAATTGACTCAATTCCAAATATGATGACATGAAAGCAACAAGGATTTCTCGTCAGAACAGATTTCTAGTTTTGACTTCCTGGTTAATAGAATTTCGTCCTTGTGACAGTGATAAATTAAACAATCAATGAACTGAAATTGTTTTTCCTCATTTTTGTACAAATTGAAAATTTTTCAATTGTTTATCCATACTGAAGTCGACTCCATCCTGAACCAAAACGTAAACTCGAACATTTTCCCAGTTTTTGTTGGAAAAATATTTCAATTTATGTTTTTGTTGTTGTTGAATGAATAAAACCCGAATGTAATAAAGAAAACCAAATAGAACGAATGAATTTTGTACGCGAAATCGCTAAAGTTGAGTGTAAGCTTTCCATTTGGTTAATTAACAAACAAATCAGGACGAAAAAAGTTTTAAGGAGAACAAAAAAATAAATTATTTTCCATAGTACAACAAACTAAAGGATAGCAAATGTTGGAATGAATGCGGTTCTCCGGAAATGGAAGTCAATGATTATTCTCAAGGACAGGATACTCGACGAAGACTATCCCATTCCAGGGGTTAATATCCTCCTTTCACTATAAATGCATTTTCCGTAGATGAGCTATTGAAGTTGATATATTTTCCATTTAGTGAAAATAATGGAAATGTGCTATACCTGAATCCTTCTCCCATAAAACTTGAAATATAGTTACAGTTGAATGGCGTTGACACAAGTCCGTAGATGGATCACATCCAACATTCACAATGTATCCATTAAAATCGGCTTGTTCTCGTTCATGTAGAAGTCTTGAACACAAAAAAATGAAAAAACCTTTAAAAGGGTTTTAATACCTTCTACTAAAAATCGAACATTGATCGGAAAAATGGCGGTACTGAACAAATCATCCCTTGTTGACTGTAGACATTGTGCGCATTCAAAGGAACATGAACTGAACATGAACTGAACACGAACTGAACACGAACTGGAAATGATGAAAAGTTTTCATCAAGTTTTCACCAGCTTAAATATTTTCTTTTATTTTTTAATATACACAAAAGTCCAGGCAAACTACTGAAATCGGACAAAATTCACATTCAGGAAAACGAACAGGATTCAAGAGTCCGTTGTCGAGTCTGGGATGGATCCTGTACATTTTCTTAGTTAAATAGAAATGAGAGCCATAGAAAAACGTTCTTAATTTTTATTTTTTTAAATTAAAAAAATATATATGAATTGTAGTACTCTCGTTCATATCATCATTGCATGCATTTTTAATTTAAAAAAATAAAATATACTGGAGCGGACACAACAGAACGGGGATACAAAGGATGTGCACTTTACTCGTCCTTTTATTATAATTCTTAATAGAATTTGTGATTTTATTTTCCTCCAGTTGGTATCGTCCTGAAATGAATCCTGTATTCAGGATGTTTTCATGTCTCGAGCCACACTGGGTGTCGGGATAATTTTCAACTTTAACCGGTCAAGATGACTTCAACTGGAAAGAGATGGAGTTGGAGACATCCTCACCGGAAAGGAGTCCTTAAGTCTTTTAGCGTTAGCGTCTTAAGAAAGTTTCTACAGAAAGAACGTAAATTTTGTCAGGATACTTCGTGCAACAGATAAGGAAGGCAGGAGCAGGTGTAAAAGGACACTGGAGTCCTTTATGTTTATAAATTAAAAGTTTGAAAACCTCTAAGAATGAAAATTAAATCGCTTTAAACTTGATATTTTTAGAATTTTACTAAAACAGTTTTTCTATCATTTTCAGGTGAATTGGACACAGACGGACCAAAACTATCAACAAAAAGTTACAAATTTGGATAATCAAAAAGTGATAAAATTTACGTAATTAGAATGTGCCAGTGTTAGTTAAGTGTAATTAGAAAAACACTACTGGGGATTTTGGTAATTTTACACGAGCTATACACGAGTTAAAATTAGAAAAATATAAAAATATTCGTCTAAATGTTATGCTGTGGAATTTGCGGCAATATGTCGAAACGTGATTATAAAGTATCACAAATGGATGGTATTGAATTGGAGCCACTGGGTGGGCCAAAATCAGACCAGAAAACAAATGGAGTTAAATATGGTGAGTGTTGAGTTTGTTTTAAATCTAGAATTACATTCAGAGTTTAATTGAATTAATTGTGTCAAACCGGGTGTTGCTTCGGTTATCATGTTAATTTGTGGTTTAACTATTTTCAAATCAATTTCATTGTTCAATGAGTCAATTACAATAATTAATCCATTTTGGATGATATTACCATATCCTAATTAGATATTATCTTCATGATTTTCATTGTAATAAATTTAAGTTTGACTTTAAGAAGAACCAAGCATTTCCCTCATTATTTATTCAATTTGAAAGTGACAGTTCCGAGAAATTTTCTGTATCACTTTGGGAGTAATTTCTTTTACAAGCCAAGAAAACCTTTCCTTTTGGGGTTTCCCTGTGACATTTCTTTAACATCATACAACCCCCCAACAGCCATCAATATTGACTGTTCTCGAAGAAAACAGTAACGTTAACTGAACGTGCACCTTTGGGGATTAGGTACCTGATACAAGGAATAAAAAACGACTGCCAAACATTTGTCGTACACGTCGAGTACCGTTTTATTTGGCAAACAACAGAAGAACGTTCATATTCCGTTCGAGTGATATAAATTCATGTTATTTGATATCGATTGACTTTCAATTGGAATCGATTATGGACTGGTCCAAGTTCGGATTGTGCCACACCTGGGTCGCCTCCTGAGTGTGTGAAAGACGTATGGTACTACGTATTCAAATGCAAATTTTTCAAATTACACTTGGTATTCAGGATGCAATGACTCTGTGACCTCCAACATCAAGGGATTCCTGGAAATGTCCTCTGTTAATGTGAATAAAGGAATACTTACAATGTATGGATCAATCATTTACCTAGTTACAGGATATTTTCCAATATAAAATAAAACAGCCTGTTGCTGTACATTCCTTGGACGTGACAAAGTTTTGTCTGATAAATTTTGATAATTTCCAAGAAAGGAAACCCACTTACACCCAGAAGAACAAACACAGCCAGTCGATATCCCGAAACATTGTAGTAAATAAAGTTCAAAATAAACGAACATAATCGGAAACAAAAAATGAATAAAAGTTTTTCGAACGTTCCCGGAATATCGAATTTTTTCGAGAAACTCTTTGAACACCTCGACACCCCGTGCAAATCCATTACTCGTGATTTTCCAGTGAAATTGGTACTGTTGTACGTGGTCGGAGTCCTTTATTTTCTGTCATTTTTCAAATAACTCTAATTGACGCTAAAACTTCGCGACAGATAAAAGTTCCAACGTTCCTTTAAAAAGTTTCCTCTGAAATTATACGGAACTACCACCACCACCTCGCTTGGAGGTGGATTCATGTGCCTCCTTCTTCCTGGGAATTGAAGAATCCTTAACCTTGAAATTAAAAGGACTCCAAGCGAGCGTGTCAAAAACGGCTAATTGAAACATTGTAAACCCTTCTCTCGTGGATTGAGAGTGATAATTTAAGTACTTTTGAAGTAATTACTTCAAAAACAAAAACGAAACGGAAAATAAAAGAAATGGAGGCACCTTGAAACCAGAAAACTCGGCAACAAATTTTCCCTTCAATTGTGCAACATTAGCTACAAGAGCAACATGACTATTATATAAATTCACTCATCATAACAAGGACCACCTTTGATGTGGTTTGGATTGCTGTACTTTGAGTACTTTGTCTTCGTTTGTTCTTTTGTGAAATCCACCGACACAAGGTACGACCTAAGGTACGATGAAGGTTTATATAATTCAAAGCAAAAAGAAATAACTCCTGTTCGTTCAGGTTGTAGGTACCTGGTAAGTAAGTGCTCATGCCTGGTGACACCTACATGACACCGTTTTTAGATTTTCTACTTTTCCTCAATTTTTATCCCTTTTACCAGTTCAAGAAAGGTTGAAGGGTTGAATAAACCCTTTCATTTCACTGTCGACATCAAAATAATAATGTCACTGGAATATGTACTCGGGAAGGGTTGAAATGCAAACCAATTTTTTTTTTGTTTTGAAAAGAAATCCAGGATGCTGTGAGTCCTTTTTCTAAGGATTTCTTCGTTCCTACTGCGTTCCATGTAAGTGTTAGTAAATATTTATGTTTATAGGTCATTTTCGAGTGTGTAATACAATTCTAAGGAATAAAGCGGATATTCACCTCAACATAACAAAGAGGAAACACTTAAAGCTCTCTTGTTCGTCTTAAGTCCTCCTTCTTCTTCTTAATGCTTTCTAAAATGGTGCGCGATTTTATGGATAATGGGTAGAGGATAAAGGATAATAGATAGAAGATAAAGGATCCATTAACATTCAGAAATGTAATGGAAGGATCATGAGAAACAAAACCAACAGAATTATGCAGGATTACTTCAAGAGTGAATTCGGGCAGAGTTTCTTCTATATGTAGTGATCATGGAATCTGATTTCTCACCTGAGAATCATGATTTCTACAGCTGAAACAAGGTCACAAATCTTACAAAATTATTCCAAGAGAGAAATGAGGTAAACTCAGTGTCTTGTGATGAACCACAAGAGGATGATTAGCATTAATTTTTCACCAGTCTGTACCTGTATCTGTGAATCTTATTATCACGTGATTTTTCATCATGTCTGTGGTAAATAAAAGTGCCATAAATTAAGGAAATATATTCTAGGGATTTTGGTTTTTTTTCGGTTTTCATTTTTCCTCGTGTCCATTACATGAAATTGGTTTTATTGCAGCTAGGACTTTTGCAAATCCTTGGAAAATGGCTCAATGAATCTTCATGATAAGTCGTCTTAAAGTAAGTCTGTTTAAGTTGAAGGAATTTAGAGCAAAATAAAGTTTGTTCTGGAATCTCGATAGTATTCCTTTGGAAGGAAGAATCAAAGGAGTCCAATTTCAGTTTGGACAAGACATTCATTTTTCATTATTTCCCTGTTTCTCTAGATGGTGGTACTTTTATTATCACTTTTGGAAGGGCACCAGGGCTATGATTTGTTATTAATGTACGCAAAATCCATTCCGACATAAAAATCAATATCTCCTAGCTTATAACAAATACGATGTGCTACTCATTCTGGATATGACTCCATCAATTAGGGCAAGTTAAAAAATTTAGGGACGAAATTGTTTTGACGATGATAAGGAGGCGATTGTCAGAATTTCATTTGTCTTGTCAAGATGGAGGTTTTATTTAACCTTGAGGTAACGAACCACGTAGAAAATTGTTGGTGGATACCTGCAAAATCATGTTGAGTTAACGTCGAATTCGTAGAGCTGTTATTGACGAGGGAAAATTACAGGGTATTTATGTAAGAATTGTGTAAGAAGGCTTTGTTTTGTTTTGTGAGGATAAGACGTTATAGCACAAGGCACGTTGGAAGTTTTCCAGGTTTTTCAATATGTATATCCATTGCATTGACATTTCGTTAGAATAGCAGAAACCAATATCACTTGTTGTCCTTGAGAGTAAGGGATTCAGTCGATTAATCACTCAAATCCTTTAACTCTGAATATGGAAGGAACAGAAACTATTTCCTGAAGCTGTCCACAGGAAATTGGATTTTGTATTAAGTACACATGTTCTGTATGAAGAATATGTTCCACATACGTTCCGCTACCGACAGGCTATCATCGAATGGTAATTCTGGTTTTCAATTTTCCCAGCATAACTTTTTAAAACATCAGTCGATTTGAAAATTATGAATAACAGTAGATAAAGTACTTATCTTCCTATATGGAAAATATGTATGTTTTTATTCCTGAAGCTCAAAATCCCTGCTATATTCAAAATAAGCCGGTAAACACTTGCAAATTTAAATTAAAAAAGCATTAAAACTTTTTTTAAACCGGTTGTTGGTTCATAACGTTAAAGGGATATGTTAAAGGTACCTATACCTTAAGGGTATATGTGTTTTCTTTGTTCGCTTATCCAACAGATTATAATAACATATTGTTACGCCGGTGGAATCTAAGCCACGCAGACTTACAAAACGGGTAAAGAAGCAGCGTCACACAATCAGTGACAGCGTCACACAATCAATGCCGGAGACCTGACGCGGACATCGGCAACCAAAATGTACCAAGAACCTAAAGAAGGCTCTCGGGATTTCATCAGTGCCCCGAAGGTTGAGGTCTATAGAGCAGATCCCGCTCTTACCCATATAATTGACGGAAGATGAATCCGACTACGAATTATATGGGGAGAAATAAATATCTCGATGTGCGACGCATGTAATCGTCGACCAAAATCGCCTCGTTTATATGCAATATGAATTTTCCGCGATGTTACGCTTTAAATGATCTCAGCTCAATTTTCGAATTTATGGTCATAGCATTAAATAAGTTACTTATGTTAATAAGTCATAACGACTATAGATAACTTTTGGATGTGATGATAAACTCAATGATTGTCCTTATCATCATCAAGAGAAGATAATTATGTATGATATCAAATTGAATTACATCTGATTGATATTATGACAAATCAGTTATTAGCCCTTTAAGAATCCTTACACTATAACTCCATGATATGTTGTTTAATCAAATTGTGGCTCATGTCATCAGCAAAACCACAAAATTCCCCAACCAGGATAAATCAGGATAGCCCAGAAATCTGTTTCCATTGAAATTCAACCACAATAATCCAGTCAAACCCCTTCAATCAAATCAATCCCAATCGATTGTGCCATAAAACTTATGAAGGATCGTTTCTATATGAAAGTTTTATTGTCTCCATTTCACATTACTCCTAAACGGTTAAGGATAACGCCATTGAAGTGGCCATATTTACCATCCAATGAGTATCTAAGTATCTTATTGATTTCCATTTATGTCCTTATAAAACTGCCTTAAGGACTAGACAAAAAATTGTGTTATCTTTCTCGATAGTCCTGTGGGAATGTCATTGTCTTGATGTCTGCAAAGGATAACGATTTGCAAAAAGGATACGAACCAACAAAGTTGTTTCGTGTAACTTGTCCCCAGAAGCACTATGTACAAGGCGTTAGAAATTGTCCCTTATTTTCGATAATCAGATTTTGTTAATTGACATTTTGCCGAATTGTAATGAAACACATTAACAGGATACTTGGAAAAGTCATCCATTTTTGATACGCCCTAGGAATGATTCTAACTGTTATACGAATTGATAACGATGTCCTTTATGTTGCAAAACTTTCCCTTTCAATGTGACACAAATTTCTTCGAGGGATCATTTCAATTTAGGACTCATCTCCGGAGTTGAATGTTTGTAAAAAAAGTTAAACTTTTCATAATAATCGTGGAACAATTCAGAAGGAATTCATTTGTCAAATGTTTTTAATCTCGCAATTCGCCCCAATTCTCTCCATTCCAACCAGGATGGAATCCAACATCCTCAAAAAGCCGTTTCACTTAAAAGGGACAAAAATGTCCCTATTCTCGTGGCATGTCATACGTGCCATTCTCGGTTTCCTCAATTAGAACAAGCAAAGTTTGATTGTTGGCTTGTTAAGGCAGTGTGTCATGAAGCAACAATGTCGGGACAAGAAAAATACTATATATGAAAAAATGGGAATCATATTACATACATCTCTCATCTTACACTTGAGCTAAATTCCTTTTTCAACGACACCACATAATAACTTGTACGTGAGACGTGACTTGTTGAATGTCATCCTTCTTCATTTGCATAATAAAATTTTCTCTTACAGTTTATGTAAACTTTGGTTGGGAATTTAAGTGACTCTCTAAGGATATTTTGTCGCATGTGCATTTTTATGTGAATGTTATTAAGTTGATGTCGTAACAGTTGATGAAAGACAAGTGATGATATTTTAATTAACAATTTCCATGATTTGTTATGTCCACAGAAAGTTTATTCGGAAACTAGTAAATTCAAGAAATTGACCATGGGATTAACCCGACTCCTTTTAGTCCTGCAATCCTTCTAAGTACATACTTACATAAAACAAATATAAAAATATTCTTTCAAATGATACGAGGATAAAATTTCCCTGAAAGATGGATAGATAAAAGGTTTCTGCTTCGGAGCACTTTACAACGTAATTAAGGATCGCTTCGCTTTGAAGATTGAAATAAATTTTCCCGTCATTACCATGTCTTTGCAAGAAACATGAAATTCTTTCGGTGTCTTTTTCACTTTAATAAGGAAAAAGTCAACTTTAAAATTAACATAAAATTTTAATTAAAAGACAAAAATTCTCATAATGTACATGTGACGTTGTGTCTCTGAGGAATTCCTTCACTTTGAAATCAAATGTCTCGGGAAATCAGAAGAAATTCAGTCGGATTCGGAAAGGATGTAGCTCTTTGTGTTCTTTTGTGTCCCATCTATTCTAGGAAAGGAAGATCTGTAATACATTTTGTATCAGACTTTTCCCTAATTCAGTGACCATCATTAATTATCAAGAGCAAATCCCTCATGACGACGTATTGTTGAAATAAGAGAAGCGTCGACCACAATTCGAACAAGGTTGCTTATACATCAAATTGTCCTTATTGCCACATTTCAAGTTATAAATAGACAACGTCCTTTTTTTTGGTGTATACCCCAAAATATCGTTTTCACATTTTCCACTCAATTTAACACGTTATCCACGTGTCACTTGTTAAAAAAGTGTGAAAGTCGAATATAGACACGAAGGATACAAAACATGCTCTACCAAATCCAGGTGAATGTTAGGCATACAAGGTTTTTTTTTAGAGCAACAAGCTCATAGCTGTGAAGAAAGAGGGTTCTTCGTCTTTTTAGTGAAAAATTATTTGACGTGCACTCTGACCAGAAAATGATTCGGTTTCTCAGCACTCTTCAACAGATATCCTTAATGCGACTTCCTGTTAACTAATACTAATGAAATCCAAATAAGGATTAAGGCACAAAAGGTTATCTGCCGTGAAAATTGCGTGTTTGATGATTGTCCGATGATTTTGTTTATTTTGGTCGTAAAGTTCACCAAAAACTGGAAAGTTAGTCTACCAGAAAAAAAGGATACGAACATCCTTGTTCGAATGTATGAAACATATAAACATAGTTCAAATTACATTTCACATATGCTGGAAATGAAATAATTGTGTCTGCATGTGTTGTCTGTGATAAAAACTCCGTCATGTTACGTATCCTTGATCCTGCATGCATGAAATGGATTCCTCGCCCCGTGCTGCCGTAATGAAATTACCATAAATAGCTTTTGGACAGGACCAGTCTGGGATGTACGTGTACACGTGGAGGCATGTATCATGACACCAGTTTCATGTAGTTTTGGATTCAGGATGCAGGATGCAGAACACTGAAGTTATTCAGTTAATCGATACATACACAGATCTAGATGTCTACCCGGAAGGCGAGGTTTCCTTTCATCTTTCAAGAGAAAGTTTTTGACCATTGCTCATAAAAGCGACTGCAGGCATCCTTGTCAAAGTTTCCCGTCTCATTCCCTCATCAAAATCAAAATTCACGAGAAGAAAAATTAATTGAATCTGAATCCGGATGCCTGAAATCAATGAAAATGATATTCTTCAAGAATGTCCTTGAAAAAGGACGAAAAAAAATGATGAAAAATTTATTGCAGACAGACAAGACCTCTTGAATTCAGGTAAATCTTTGACTCCAAACATTCACAGTCCGATTCACTCTTGTCCAGGATGCTCGTCTCGATTTACATTTTAAACTGGTAAACAAATTTCAACCGAAGGGTTGTTTATTATCCAGGCACAGCCAAAAGCCAGACATTTGCAATTAAATGGTTGACAGTGTCCCCGGGCCGTGGATGAGAGAGGGATGGCAGTTGTTAATTTGTTGTAAGGGAGAATTTGACTTTGGAATGGAGTATGGGAATGATGGTGAAAGCCTTTCGTAATCAAATTTGTCAGAGTCTTTTATTTTTGTGTGTCACATAAACATTTCCTCGTTAGTGTGCACTAAAAAACTTCAATCGTCATTCGTGTCCGGGGAATAAGGACAGTCCGATGTGAATTCCTTTGATTAAACTTTATTATCACATCTCTCCGTGATATCTTTATAGCTCTTTGACTTTCAGCTCTTCGATACGACCACGGTTCACTTCTTTAGTTCAGGAAATTCCTTATCAAATACAGTACTGATAGAAGATCTTACAAATCCTGGTCCTGAATTGACTACCTGCATGTCATACAATACTTTACATCAAAACCGGTTGGAAATTGAAAGGAAACAAAGCCACAAAATCAACTCACTACAAACCACACGTATGTTCAATTGTCATTGATTGATTAATCGTCATTGTTTGATGAAAAAATTGCATTGAAAAAAATTAAGGACGAAAACGTAAAATACTTGATTTGTGGTAGTAATTAAAAGAGGAAACAAAAAACTATAAATTGTGAATGTCGGTGAAACAAAGAAAGGATATACCACACCGAACATGGTGGAATGAAAAATGTAATTAAAGGGAGGTCCTTGTAGCCACGTGGATTTCAGAAATAAACCCATAAAGTTACACGTCGAATAATGAGCTTCATCCTGGAACCTCTCGAGGACAAATGCAATCGGAGTACTCTGTTTTCCTCGTAATTAACTTCGTTTTTTCTTCAGCTTAATTAGTAAATTCGTTCTTAATGAACTCGAGATGACTTCCTTCTTTCCTGCAATAATTCATTCAAGCTTTCCACAAAGCTCAGCGTTTCAGTTGCACATGCAACTTTAAATTTAATTTTATTTTTCTCACATACAAATCGAAAACTCCAAGTAGCGGATTTTCCCATCGGGCACAGTGAGTATTTTCAACGGGTGAGTGTGTAAATAGTACATTCACTCGCGAGCGAAAATAGATCACATTTTCATCCAGTGTAAACTACCTCACAAGCCATAGTCGCTCCTCGATAGCTCAGCGCAAACCGGAATTTTCGACGGGAGTGTGTGTGAAAAATAAGTATGTTCATCTCAGGAGAACAAAAACAACATCTCCATTGAGTTTTTGCCAATCTACACTCGATGGAAATGTTTTATTTCTCGCCCATGGTGAACAATATACTATCTCCATTGCATCAATACCATCAGTATGTAGGTATATCTGGAAATGAAGCTCGAATAGAATAACACTCGACTATCCAAGCGCCCTAGAACCTCAGGCATTGTGCTGTACTTGAAAGTGGTGTTATCAAAATTTTGTTTATTCTAAGCCATCCTGCACTCGTCCCCCTTGACAGAAATTAAAAAAATAAATAAGGGAAAACCTTTAATCCTGATAAAATCCCATTTTCTCTGTTGGGGTTGTAACGCATGCGTTGAATAAATGTCAAACAATTTTGATGTTTGGTTTGTTTCCTGTTATGGGTTTCCCTGAACCCTCTCGTAGAGTGTTTTAGTTTCCCGGGTGCGAGGAGTCGGGAATAGGAGGTTAGAAAAATTTCCTTTAGAGACAAAATCAAATCAACTTTCTCCAAACGAATGGGAAATTACTTTCTCCAAACAAAACCTCTCCTGGAAAATTCACGTTTTCCGTACTAGAACTCAATTAAATTCTGTACTACAAACCACAAGTTGTTGACACTACCAACATCAACATGACACACAAGTGACTTCACAAGCTTAATCTCTTCATTTCGGAAGCTTTACAAAAGCGCCAGACAAAACATTCACCTGTTGATAATAATTATTCATTGCTACAATTCATCATAATAAAGAAGACACCTGAGGGTTTTGGAATTTTCGGATCGATGTTCATGTGATTCTATAAAACGAGGAAATGCTAATGTCCCATTCACGTGTTCATGATATAGTAAAAGAACATTCTCAAGACAGTTATCTGGTCATTTATCATCTTTTTGATCAATCAACGTCAGATTTTGTGAGTTCATAAATAGTAGAACTTCTTAAAGCTTCTGTTATGAATGAATCCAATCACACAATTGGTGATAACATTTATCCACCACGCAAACTAGTTCCATATCCTTGAGGTTTTACTTGCGAATGGTGCTCATCTGGTAACACGAGAAACGTTATCATATGATAACGGAGAAACTTTCATCTCTCGAATGCGAAATAGCTTAGAAATTTTCTGGGATATATCTGGACTGAGAACTTCCCTGAAATCACCCTCATTCCAGGATGCATCACAGCGAAAATGCCGCATCTCTAGAAGATGTTCCCGATTTGAAATTGAGAATTTTCACTCGCACGAAAATTTCCCTCTCTCCAAAGTGGGAATTTCCACTCCCGGAAAATGCCTGCGTTTGTATGCGTTGCCATCAGATGAAAATTGACGAAGGAAAATTATGTGTGCGCATCGAAAAGTTCGAGTTAGTCGCTGTTTTCCGTTGGTTCGTGTGTTTACCTTGCGAGAGAAATCCAAGAAGTTTTTCTTAATAATCAAAGAAAAAAGTGAAAATCAAAAGGAAAAGTTCATCTAAATAAAATCCTTTTTCATTTGTGAACGTGTTTTTAAGTGGTTTAATTAAGAAAATCATTGTTTTTCTTCAATAAATTCGGTGAAATTCTTTTAATCCATCATTTTTTACGTGTGTATACACGCATATCCTCGTTCGTGTTGTATTATACACAATAAAAAGGAACACACGGGATACGGAATAAAAAATACACACACAAGCAAATATATCCATATATATATATAAGGATATAAACCCGGTTATATAGACGCGGAATTTCTACGTCACTATAGAAGGATGTTATATTATATTGTACATGATATTGTTCATCTGTATTCGGGTTTATGTGTCAAACTTTTTGTGTAATACATTTCGAGTTTGAAGTATGAAAATAAGCTTGGAAAATTGAAAAATTATTTTTCATGGAAATTTCTTACTCTGTTACTTGAATGTGTCTTGTGTGATTTGAGTTATTTATAATAGTTACATGAAGAAGGAAAGTTACTGTTGTTTTGTTTACATTTCGTAAGGATATATATTGTGAGATTAAAAGGATATTCCCAAAAGCTCAATACAATTACTTCAAACGTAATATATCCTTTAAGTGTTGTTCCTGTGTTTGTTGTGTGCTTTTTGTGATTTCCTGCCATTCAAATTAAAGTTATTCAACAGCAAAGCGACGTGTTAAAATCGTTTTAAATTTTTATAGGAAAGCTTATGTTTATACACATACTTGGAATTGATTAGTTATCGATTTGTTTTATTCAAGTGAGTGTTAGTGGTTGTTTGCGTTAAGTCACATGCTGATTGATTGCTCTACAACAATTACTCTTGAAAATGTTTTAATATTTCTCAGCAATTGTGGTTTTGTGGAAATTTAAGAAAAATTTTCAAAACAAAAAAAGGAATTCCAACAAAGTTCAAAGTTCAATTTTTCATTTTTCTTTTCGACAAAAGCTTGTGGTCCCTTTTAACACATACAAGTAAAGCGGATTTTTTCCGCATTAAATCTTTAAAAATAGCGTATTGGCAGGAAATCAACGACCAGGAGGCCCCGTTAAGATTTCGGTCGTCGGCGGTGGCCAGCGTGGTTCAAAAGTTTGGCGTCGAGAACGTATCGAAATGACAGAGCCTGACTTAGACGATGTGGCGTTTTTATCAGGTAAACGTAAAAACAGTAAGTAAACTTTTACTTCATCTCATCCTTAAATCGCTTTGTTGAAGTGAGACGAACGTATATACGTAACATCTGCCGTTTCTCTTTTTTTCCAACCGGCTTCTCCTTGTTTGCATTTATGCAGTCCACCTTTTTCTATTGTTTACAAACAATCACATTCGTGGTGACCCCATTTGGGGTAAGACAAAATGTCGGATTTCATGCTGCAGTTTTCTTTTTGTTACTGCGAAATGCGGAAGTAGTTTTGTCACGCATCAAAGTTTGCTGATTCATTGCACTTTCATCTACAGGAACCATTATGATCATTCGATTGTCGTGATCGTTCAATTCTTCCGTTATCCGTCACCGAAAATGTCGTATATACCTTCACAATATTCTAAAAATTATAGATTCGTATCAACGGCAAGTTAAAGCCAACAACATAAGCGCATTGATTTTGAGAAGATTGCACAGTTTTGCGATAAAAGAAAGTGAAGCACAGTTTAAGCAGTCAAAATTAACCGACTTCGCAACATCACATTGAATATTTCTCTGGATTTTATCGTTATGTGGATATGTATAAAATTATTAAACATATCTTTCTTTAAGTTTGTTGTTTGAGAATGTACTCCTTTCCACAAAATCTAGATTCAAGTCTTTCTTCTTAGAACTTTTCCATTATACGTCATTTCGATTATTCGGTACGCTTCTGGTCCCGTGCCTGACGAATAAAAGAGGTTCTACTGTATTTGAAGAATTTCGGTGTAACAGTTACGTACATCTATGGTTTATGAAAGACACATTGGAATTTGGAGAATTCTGACTTTAAAATTATGAATTCATGGTAGCGACATGTAATTGCGTGATGAATTCGTAAAAAATGATAATATTTACCCATCACGAAATAGTCCATAGTAACAACTTGTTGCTGTGTCATGAAGAAAAACCAATATTGTTATAAAGTGAACTAACTCATCTTCTGGCACAAGACAATGCAAAGCGTTTAGTTCAACAAGCTCTAGAGGACTTTTAACTTCTACAGTCACTTAGTCGCTTATCCTTGCAGCTTCTGGATCTGCTAATAGAATATGAATTGCGAAGTAATTTGTTAAAAGGACGAGTCTATAAAGAGAAATGGTTCCGTCAGTGTGATATCGATGCTAGACTACTGCATCCATTATTATTGAATGGCGCAAAAAAAGGGATTAAATGAAATCCTTTTTTCCATGCAACATATCCAATATCCTGTGATGTGCTTTTGGTATACTCTTCCATCAAAGGATTATGATGGAATAATTCAGGATGTCTGGAGGCAGGTTAAAAAGTCGGTGTATGTCCTTTGTATGTAGGATGTGACTAATATACTCCTGTCTGCATGGAATGAATCTTCGAGGAATCTTCCAACTTATATGCATGCTATATAGAACACTATGAAATTACCGAATATCCATCCCCAAATAGTGTTTGTCTATAACTTCAAAATGGCGTCACCTTCAGTTTCATTTTATCCCATTTGTTTTAGAGGAAATTTGCTGAAATTGATTGTGGGGTCTCCAGACTCCATATTTCATGCCACCAAAACGATCAAGTAGTCCTAGAAGTTGGAGTTATTTAAATAAAATAGCGCTTGTTCACGCACTGCGGAGCCAAGCTATTGATATCAAGATTATGGAAATCACAGGGTCGTTCCCCAAAAACGGGATAATACTATTTTATCGAAGGGCATATATTGTACCCCCATCATCAAGTTTTCATCGCAATAACTCATAATCACGGATCAACCCCCGGTTACTGTTCGTTCACGTTTAAATTTTCACGACAATCACAAATCATAGTTCAAATGGTAAACGGCAGGGGGACAGGGGTAGGGGGTAGTATTAGAGAAATTCACGCAATTCCTTTGATTGTGTGTGTATGTTATTGTGCATGACCCATCTGGATCTGGGGACATCCCTTTTTTGTTGGATCAAACGATAGGAATACTGAGGGTGAGTCCTTTAAGCCAAAGTACTGATTTTAGGATGTTTCTCTTATATTTTTCCTTTTCGACTGGTAAAGTAGATAGTTTACAGGGTGTGTGTGAAGAAGTTTATATTCTGCTATTATATAAAAAAAACATGAAATCGATAATAATGCTCAAGGAAATGAGGGACACACTTCTTTGAAGTTTCCTTATTCCCTTCACTATGTGATGTAAATGTAACGATGTAAAGGTTCTGGTTCCTTTCTTCCGGTTCCACTTCTCCTGGGAGTCTTCTTAAGCCAACGACGAGCCTGCCTCAATTTGTGGCGACAGACGAAAATTTTTACCTTCTTTTTTTTTTTAAAGAAACGAAACCTTTTTTTTGATTCAGAAAGTTTTCTGTGCAGATAAAGGGTCATGATTTTTATGCTGTCCTTCATATAAATGCGGATTATCCCTGTTTTCTTTTTAAATTGGAATATGTCAATGTATGAAAGTCAATGGTAAATAAGAAAATTTTCAGTGGAGATTTTTTTAGACTGTTTATCCTTACTCTTAGCAGCATCCACATCGCATAATTTTATAGGGAGGAATCCGTCCCGTATAAATTTCCAAACCAGACAAGCATCATAACCGTTGGTTCCGCTTTAATGTCTGACCGCAACCGAAAAAGAAACTTTGCGGATGAGAAATGAAGGGAATGAATGAAAACGAGCTTTTTCCACAAATTTAATTAAGTCCCACAAAAGTTTTCTCTGGCAACGTTGAGGCTTTATGATGCGTTCGAATGAGTTTTAAAATATTTAAAAATGTTTGTTTCATCCCTTATCTGGATGAAGCGAGTACGAGGATAGAGGTAGTACACTGGTTCAGTCGGGAAGAGAATCCAGTGATAGTGATACAAACTACTCGTTAATGAAGTTATCCTTCAACCGGATATCCGGTTGGTTTTGATAGTTTTTCAATTGGAAAAAAAAATTATTAATCGATACAAATGTATTCACGTGGAAATTTATTATTTTCATTCCAGGTGGAGGTGATAGCAGTGGCGGTGGACGTCAGGCGAGGAATGGTGTCGCGGTTTGCTCGCAGAAGAAAGCAGTTTGCGTCACTAGCATGGTGGTTGGTGGACTCGTAGCGACCGCTCTGATTATTGCCTACGCTGGACCACAAAATGGTGAGTCACAATGGAAGTTCTGAAATATGCAACTTCTTCTTTTGCATTCTCTCACGCATTCTCGCAAATGAGTTGAATAGCAAAATGAGAAAGGAACACTACGTTATCGTCATTTCATATTTTTTAATAATGAAACTGCTGTTTGATTTTCACTTTTGATTTCTGCGATATTGAGAATTTGTAATTATTCTAAGAACTCCGCAAATTCCTGGATAATTGTGTAAATAAAATCAATAATGAGGGTAGTAGATTTTTATTGGATATTGCTTCTATCCCAGATATTGATTTTGTTTAAACGACAACAATTGTCGTTATCAAGCATTTTTGGTAATAAACGAAGTCGTAACGGAAAAGTTTCGAAAAGCAACCCCCAATAAATGGGGATACCTATTAGGAATGAACAGAAACGTATTAGAGGCAAGTAGTTCTAGTCTAAGGGTCATTCTTTGTGTATTCTTTTGGGTCACTGCCTGAAGTTCAAGCGGCGATAATGTCCTGTTGTTGAGTAGAATTTCAAACAGATGGAGTAACTAATTCATCTTAATCGAGGGCATTCAATGATGGTTTTTCAACATGAAACATGTCACAAACTGTGCGTGACTAGACTTTGTTTGCGTTCCATAGTGAACTGAAACTTTATAAAATTGTAGCTCCATAATACTCATGATATATAATCCTTCTTAGGATCGATTACACCACAAACTGCAACAGAAACAAACTCAATCTTAATTTGAAGGAAACCTTGTTATCTCCTTCAATGTGTATCTTCCAACTCAAATTGACTTAGCTTAGTAACTCAACAGTTAAAAGTTAAAAGTTTCCCCCCAAAACCATTTTGAACAAGTTTAGAACGTCTATTGTTGCACAACATCGTCTCCTCCACAAAACCCTGATGCAATTATGCTGCATCCATGCGAAAACTAAAACCATAACACCCTCTGGGGTTAATTACAAACTTTACCTTGAGCTACAAAGTGAGTTTGATTCTTTCCTTCCGCCCCTGGAGAATAGTTCTTTTTTCGTATTCTGTGATAAACATGGAACTGCTAACAATTAACATGTTCCAAATGTGGCGGAATTTTGAATAATTCATCTTCAGCTCGGCGAAATTTTATAAGGACATCGCTAACGTCACCCTTAGGTCAGATAAAATTAGCATCCTTAACGAAGTTGTGGAATCCTTTCAAGGTTTCATTATTAATTCAAATCAAATTGCAATGTCTAGTTAATCCTGTTAAAGGGAAACGTTTTGTAAACTTCCGGTTCACATGGCAGTTGATGTACATAATTGTGTTTTCCTGTGGATTGTGGTTGTATCCTTTCATTTAAAACAATCAGAATTCATGTCTTTAAATAGAGATCACAGCAAATTGAAGTTTAAGGATAAGTTCGAGGGCTCTTCCGAGATCAAAGAGTTCCGCGTTAACTTAAGATACAGGAGTCATCTCCGAAAATAATCCCTGAAGTTTGATGAGAACAAAAACCAATCAAAGATAGAAATGCTGATAACGCGTTAAGGACATATCTGCAACTACAAAGGAAGGGGCCACGCATCACCAAATCACCAAATCGAGGACCAGAATGTGTTCAGTCACATGATACAAATTAATTCTTCTGACTGGTGTCGTCTCCAATAGATGTCGTACATTGGTTGATTGAATTTCATCCCCTTTTCTTCACAAAAATGCTTTCAACCCTTTCTAATTGAATTCAGAAGATGAACCTTTTTTTATTGAGAAATTCTGAGAAATAAATCGCCAAAGGTTCGGTTGTAAATTCTCCCTAATAGCTTAATCATATTGACTCTTGGAGAGTCATCAGTTTTAACCCGTAAAAGGGTTATTTGCTACATCAGCTTTTCACATTTATTGGTAGACACGAATCTTTCGGGCATGTGTCCTAGACATAAATTTGATGCAAATTTATTGTGACAGGAGAACGGCCACAAATTTATAAGGAATTCGTTCGTGAAATCTTCTTCAGCGAATAGCGACATCTATTAACTGACTCTGATGGTTTGGATGGTTTGGATTCACTGGTACGTGCCGAACTAATTTTTTTAATATGGAAATTTGAGATCTCTGAGAGAGAGCGAATTTTGCGGCGAATTCAGTTTTCGGAAGATTTTCGTTTTCACCGTGAATGTGTTCCGCTTCGCGTCGTTCAATTTGTGGATTGTTTAAAAAAGTGCGGCAGATTCACGACGAACGAATGAATCATGAGCAAAGATACTCTCTTCACGACGAATTAGTTCTGCACGCGCCGAACGTACCAATGAATCCAGCTTTATTCATTTTCATTTCCAATCCGTGCATCCCTATTCGACTCAGTAGCATGACAAAGTAACATTTCGTTTGCGGTGTCATTCAAGCTCCGATGATGAATACAGGTGTACCTGACAATTGCCTATTTAAAAAATAAACCTCAAATGAATCACTGAAAGGAATCAGTGAATCACCAAACAAAAAAGAAACAGCCACTTCATGAATCCTGAATATTATTTTGGCAATTTCACTTGTAATAGTTAGACAACCTGGGGATGATGATGGAGCACAATGGAAACCATGAAACAGCACTTTTAAAAGCTTTTTATAAAATGAAAAATCCCAAACGCCATTACAGCGAATTTATGTCCATGAATTTTCCAACAGAAAAGAACGTCGGCATTTTGGTTTTATGGAAACAATTGTTTTGTGGCTATACTACGAAGGGAGGGAGAGTAGAGAAGGTAACAATTGGAGCTTTGGAGCTATTTGCAGCTGATGTATATCCTGTACGCAGCCTTGGTTTGCCATACAATTACAATGCGGATTTATCGCGATTTTATGCAACACAAAAACCGATTCATCTCAGTTTGAGTCCGTGTTCACGTGAATATAAATTCCACAACACTACTATAAATGTGTATCCTTGGTAGATTTATGCAATTCAAGGAATTCACTTCATCCTTGCAAGAAAATCAATCTGACACGTACGAGACATGTCCGAAAAAATTTCCGTAAATTCCAAAAGTCCCGGCTAACTCATGAAAGTCCTGTACACAAAAAGGATAGTAATTGTGGCGAATTTCAGGCGATTATCAAAATCCACACAAGTCTCATTCCAACACGAATTATTTCAGGGATAAAAGGACAATGAAATTCAACCCCATTTCCAGACGGCAAACACTCATTTGCAGCCCTTATTTATCTGAAATAAGTACAATGGTCCTTCTATTCGTATTATATATATTGAGATGAAGTGCAACTGTACATACTAAGTGGGGTCCTTTACAGATCCTTGTGCTACCACATCTCATCGTTCAGAAGTATCCCGAGAGGGAGAGCTTTTGTTCTGTAAACACAATTAATATTCGAATTTTGATGTATTCACTCGGCGGACTCGGCTCAGCTGCCCAAGGATTCGTTGGAGTTGTTCCTTTTCAAATCGTCCCTTTTCCAGGATTGAGATGAAGCCAGAGTTTTGTTCTATTTCGAAGTGGAAATCAATCCGATTCCACTAACTTCAATCCTATTTAACAAAGTTCTAGTTGATTCATGATAACCCTCAGACTAACGAGTTTCGGGTAACTTTCAACGAAGCGGAAATGGTTTGGTTTCAAAGTTTGGGGTTGAAGTTTTGTGGTTACAGACAGACGTCATGAGACTTTCCTGATTCGTTCCCTTCAAATATCTTAAGGATATCAATAATAGCTTCATTACATGGAAGATATTAAGAACAAAGTGTCCTCAATGTGAATTAACTGGGCTTTAAGTAAGGAAGGATATTCGTAACAGAAAAGTATAGATACTGTCATCGTTGAAGACACAATCCAACATAATCCTACAGACATCACGTATCCAAAATTACAAAATCCATTTTGAATATCTCGTAAATATCTCTAATGATTTAACAAATGAGAAGCTATTTCCAAGAGCTATTGGTGAAGTATGAAAGGATAACATGGTCCTTGTAAAAGAAAATTTCGATTCTCAAAAGAAACCTCAAGAAACTGGCATTTGTTGACACACAATGTTTGGTTGATTCAAGTGGCTACCGAAAGAGGAAAACCCTTTCAACCAGACTTTTATATAACATACATCAATATCCCATCAATACCCTCATTTTTTTCATCGTTTACTTTGTGGTAATGAAGAGCCATCAAGGACTCTGTAAACATCAAATATTTAAACAATCACATGTGAGTAATCAAGATGAAAGGGAAAGAAAGTATAGAGAAAAAATAGGAAATTGTCAACGTTCAAATCCACCCTAGGGACAACTTCCGGGAGGGTTCATATCCTGCCTGGTCTCTTGTGTTGGAGTGATGAAATTTAGTTAAGGTTCAAATTCAGGTGATTTGTTGACGCAATAAAATCTCTGCTACGTGTTAAAGGATTTTTTTAAGTTCTTAAATCCTCCACTGAGATGTCGCCACTGGATATGCACTGTTTATTTCATTTGTATCCTTACAGAACACTTGTGAATCAAAATATCTACATGTCCAAGTGCATTTAATATATTGTATAATTCTAGTACGTAATTAGTTGATGCAAAGTTCTATCTTTTAGCCAAGTATGCCAAGTAAGAGTAAGAGAAGATCATTTTTATCCTTTTAACGTGAGTACATCCTTTCTGGGAAGTCAAACTTTTGCGTGACGCAATTTCAGGTGATACTTGACATAAAGGCATTTTGGGGAATATCTTGTTTAATAATTGATTTTTACTGAATGCTACATGTTCCTTCGTAATAACACTATATAACATCTGTATATCTTCTTGATTTCATACAACATACCGTCAAAATACTTATGTCCTAATGTTTATATTCCTTGAAATGTCTTCATGTTGTCCCCTGATGTTATTAAGTACGGTCAAAATATGTACTTTAAAAGTTCGTGGAATCATTTATTTAGGAAACCTTTAATATCCTTAGGGTATTGTTCTATAACACACGCCACTTGTGATATGTGGGACTCTTCTTATAAAAATTAGATGATGGAAACAGCTCCACATGAGGCAACGTCATCTACTCCTTGTCGTCTAGCATTGTTCAATCCATCTTTGCATTCCCCATACATATTATTAACATGGTTACGAAATCAAATTACCTTCCCGAGGAGAAATTTTTAAATTTTAATTTAACTTTTCAAACTAATTTCCTTCTTACACTACCACACACGTGGATTTTAATGAAATTTAAACACAAAGATGTCGTCTGTTCTATTGTTAGGAATTACAACCCTCTCCTCTACCCCTAATTACAGTCTTAAATGATTCAAGAGAACAAATTAAATTCCCTTTTTCACTTTTCGACATTTCGCTTTGTCTTAGAGGACGCCGACCCCAAGTGCTCTTAAGATTAATTTTATACGCACATTTCTTACACTACAATTTGTCGACGACAGAGGCGAGAAGTATACAAAGCTACTTTCAAGAATAAAACACTTTCAGGTGAGTGTCACTCCTTTCCCAGAAGGATCCTGCATCTCCCACGAAGTCAATCGAAAAACCACTTCCTTGGGAATCGATTCGATGATACCATTCTTCTAACAGGCACCTGATTTGGTTATGAAAGTTTCAACTCAAACCCAACAATATTTTTCCGGAAAATTAGGGTCGATATCAAGTCGACGTCAACATTTTGTGGAAACCGGAAGTCAGAAAAACGGGACTACGAAATTAAAACTTTTCCAGCTTAGGTTCTTCCATAGACAATGGGTGAAGTTGAAAGTTGAAAACTTTTCCAGATTAGGTTGTGTCTCCTAGCAACGACATGACAAAGATGAATCCTTTTTTGTTTGTCCTGAATTTATAAAAATTGTTTGGGACAAAGTTGTCCTTCTTTTTGCATTTCATTATTCAAGGCACTGTTCACAGATTGACTTCATCCTAATTAAGGACTCGAGGGAAAAGTTCAATCTGCACATTCTTTATTGGAGTGCTGCAAAATAAAAAAGGTTTCAAGGAGGCACAAAGCTGAATTAAAAAGGCTCAGAGAAATGTTCTGTGTTCTTTAAAACCAAGTTTTGTCAAATATGTATCTGCCCCAAAATGTCAAAGCAGCAGAGCACTTCATATGAGTGCCAAAGGATTTAAGAATCCTTGATCCATCCTTGGTGTCGCAGAAACGTGTTAAGCAGGAGTGGGTACACTACGGCCCACTATTTTTGAGGTGCACCACTATGATTAGGCCCGCAGGATGCCAATTCACTAATCTTTTTGATTGTCTCTAAGACAAATCAAAGCTAAACCGTGACAACCAACGCAGCTGCAGAACAATAACTATGACTGCGCCTACCAAAACCAAATTAATCTGTGAAAAGTGCGTTGGTTATCAAGGGATTTCTGCGGTTCTTTCATAAAACTTCCTAGTGTGGCCCGCGCATTGGTAATAAATACTTCAAATGTTTCACTGATCAAAAAGTTTGCCCACACCTGGTTTTAAGGATCTATAGTGTTCTGGATTCAGAGCAATTCTCATGGACATGTTGTTATGGAATTCTACATTTTCTTATGTGAAATCTCTTGAACCATGGTCAGGTTGCTGGAGGTATAGGGCCATTTGCCCATTTTACCTCTTCTATGGTGGTTTTGCCTGTCAGGCCTGGAGGCCGGGTCAGGTCGCTGGGAGTTTATAGCCGTACGGCCATGTTACTCCTCAGTCAAAGAAAACACTCGTTCTATGAGCCGTAGTGTGTTTTCGACTCACTTCTTTACAATTTCGGACCTTAATTTATACTTAACTCCTTCTTACACATTAGTGCGTGCCGTATGGTAACAAAACTTTACAGACATTTTTATATGAAATTCCTTTAACTTGTTTTACTATTGCTTGAAGACATTTTGATAATTTATCCAAAATTTTCCTCGAGTTATTCTCAATTTTGGAAAATAGTCCTTGATCCTTGATTTTGTTTTCTCTTGGTTCGTCAATATGAAGCGTAATTAAGTAAATTTATCTATGAAAAAAAATTCCTGAATCAATCCTTCATGATTCGGGAAGGAAAGGGTCAAATCTAGCTTACTCACTAATTTTCCCTACTGCATTAAACTTAACATAACTTTCCCTACTAATGCTAGATTCATTGGTACGTTCGGTGCGTGCAGAACTGTTTTTTTCATATGGAAATTTGACAACTCTCATGCTGGATTTATTTTGCGGCGAATTCAGTTCTCTCTCTGCCAAAGTTGAACCAACTTCAACTTTCGTTCGGAAGATTTCCGTTTTCACCGTGAATGTGTTCCGCACCGCGTCGTTCAATTTGTGGATTCTTTTGAAAAGTGCGGCAGATTCCCGACGAACGAATGGATCATCAGCAAAAATACTCTCTTCGCGACGAATTAGTTCTGCACGCGCCAAACGTACCAATGAATCCAGCTTAAACATCCCATTGATTGATACACTTAGAGAGTTGGGACATTTTACAAATTTGCTGAACAACATGACTCATGTAACATCTTCCAAACAAGTCTTACAAAAAGAAACTGGTGAGTCACCTTGAAATTGGTTCAATTCTTAGTTAGCAATTTGTGATAGTGGAAGTGTCTCTCGTCTGAGCAAACTATAATAAAATAAAATGCTGAGATGTGACTCAACTCCAGTTCACTTTTATTAACAGTTTTATAGGCTTAAGTGTGAGTACACTGTAATTCTGTTTAATTCAAAGCAGCTTTAGCTAAATAATTCCCCATTTCCCTCCTCTTACACACCATTCGCGCTTTTATTGAGTCATCAGAAAATTTATTGATCCACGTCCACCTCATCGTCCTCACCGTCAACAAGAACAGCTCGCAATTAAACTAAGTTCCACTTTACGACTTTCTCACGATAAAGCAATGAAATCCACGAAAATGATATAAAACACGTAATTATCCTCTTTGTATCCTGAATCATGTCCTTAAGCTGGAAGCAATTTAGACTGAAAGAGGTTCTCCGCGTTCTAAACAATTTATTGGCGTCACATAAATTCAGGTAGCTCCTCAAGGAATTGCGGATCATTATGATACTTGTGACATCTTCTGAACCTTCTATCGTTCCGAGGAAGGACACATTCTTCTTGAATATGCATGACCTGTATTTCAATTTCGATTTGCTTGATATGAACTCGCGCTGACACTTTGTAGGTACTGATGCCACGTTATCGGAAACTCACTAAAATTTTGATAAGGCTCAACTCCATCCTGAGTGACGGTTGCTTAATGATACCTTCATCAAAATACCTGAAATATTCTATTAATACGTGAATTTGTCGACACTTGGTGGGAAGCCTTCCAAATTGATTCCCTCTCATGCAGGTTGAATCCGTGGCCAACGATACTGAAAAACTTCTCTGGTTAAAATCCTATCAGGATCTGATGTCATGTTAAGAATTCTCAAATAACTTTGCTCTACTTCAACACGATTTGATCAAATCGCCTTTAAAATTGGTTAAGAATCCCGGAGGTGGTATTATGGAAATGTTGATAACGAAACGAACAAAATGACGATTCTACCATCCCCAAAAATGATAGAGATTCCTCCACATCATATTTACATTTTTCATCATCCGTTTATTTGATTGTCTGTCTCCACATGAAATTTAAACACTCGTTAGGATTATCATTGAAATGTATAGTCTACAAGGGAATCAGTGCGTATGTATTGGTGCATGAAAATTTCATTTAAATGAGTGTGTCCTGTCTTGTGTTTCCTTCCGATAGCCTCCTTGTACCGGGAAATGTCGATATCGAAGTTATTTGAATTCTTAAGATGTTCCTTCGGCATTGCTGCATGTCGTCCCTTGTAATTTTTAGAGGTTTCTTGGGATGTAAATTAGAATTATTCATCGATAATCGATTATTTTGTAGCGAATCAATAATTAAAATGATTTCTGCACTTATCTGGAATTAATTAAATTTCAAATAATTCCAAGATCGACTTTCAAAGTTAAATAGAAAATGTAGGGAAATAGCAGTCACCCTGTTATCGTGCAGCTCAGGAGCTTGTCTCACATCTTCGATTAGACACCAATAAATTCACAATATCGACTAAACTGATATCCAAGCTTCATATCCAATCACACCCTTGTCGATATCACAATCATCTCTTCTTAAGTGTAAGAGACACAAAAGTTTTGTACGTGATATCACTTTAATAAGCTTCCAACTTATCTAACTCTGTAGGATATCACGATATTGAGATATTCAGTTATCACATATGTGACCAGCTATTCAATTTATCCACCACGTGAAACTTGTAGATAATGTTTAACCCATCCCCCATACGAAGATGATAAACGAAAACAACGTTATTATCAGAAAGAGTTGTTAATGAAATTCCGCAATATCCATAATCCTTCATGTTATATGATATTTAATATATGAATATTTATATAATATAAAAGCTGTAGATAAATGCAACATTAATATCTGCCATGAATTAAATGGATTTCATGCAATAAAACGACCCACCGGGTAATTCATCTTCATGAAAGGAAAGGAAGTCACCCGCAGCTTTGTGTATATGTTCCTTTGCTTAGATATCCTTTTGTTATCCTTAATAATTAAGTTTTTGTAACAACAAGCCACTTGCGTCTTTAACAGACTCGTGGGGCAAACAAGGATTTGTTTTATTAATCGGGATTTGTTCAGTGGTGAGACAATTTTTCTAATCAAATTTTTATAACAATCTGCAATCGATCGTATCCCTGAAATCCTGGTACTAAAATGAATCCGGAGATTCTAGTTATATAAATAAGACGAATGGTATTGTGAAATTCCGGAAGTACTTCTAGTGAAAAAGTCAAGTGACAAAATGTCTATGACACCTTTTTGCACATGACTCCATTCACCTGTGACTTCCGGCTGCATTTTTCTTCAAGACTTTCCACAGTAGTCACGTCCGAGATAAGAGAAAGAAAGCTCCAAGTTTTTCCTCAACCGGAAAACAAAGAAAGCATGGTGAAAAAAGGGTTAAACCTGTCTGGAGACTTGAGGACATTTCAAGGTACTTCCCTTACACTAAATCTCCGTAACGAATGAATTTTCATGAGCCCTAATGGTCATTGAAGGGATTTTTATTTTATGTGAAACTTATCCGGAACTCAGAACTCATTATGTGGATTTAAAAATAGAAGACATGTTCCTCAAACTTTGATTCAATTCAATTCAATTCAATTCATTTCAGATTGCGGTTGTGCGGGCAAAATGCCGCCCGGCTACGTGCCCGACCACGAGAACGGTTCAGTGCCATTTAATCCGATAGCAACAAATGGGGAGCCATTTCCATGGCTGGAGCGAATGCTTCCGAATTTTGTAAGGCCAACAAGGTACATGTTAACGATACACCCGAATCTGACAACTTTAGATGTGAAAGGCAAGTGTAACTTGAAAGGGATGATGAGATTTAGCTAGTTAATCAAAAATTCCCTCGTTTCAGGTCAAGTTACAATAGAGCTGTTTGTTGAGAGGGAAACTAGTTTTATAGTGTTACATATTCAAGACTTAAATATAACAGAAAAGGTATTTTCAAGATGATATATGGTAAAACTTTGTAATGTGTGAACGTTTTGTTTACGTTTTTAGGCCATTGTTGGTCCCAAAGGAAGTGCAATAAAAATTAATAGAATCCTTGAATACCCACCGCGACAACAACTTTATATCGAGATAAAAGATGTTAAACTTAAGAAAAAATCAAATTACACATTGAATCTGAGATGGTATTCAAAGCTTGTCCCAGAACCGGAAGGTTTCTATGTTGATCAATACGAAAGTATAACTAGGGAACAAAGGTAAGGTTTTTATCTTTTAATAATTTATTTTCAAAGACACTGTGTTTGTCTCAAATTGACAAGCAATCAAATCAAAAAGTTTCTAAATGAATTGACAAGAAGAGTCGATTCGAAGAAATGAAAAGTTTAAAAACAAAACAAAAAAGAAAAAAATCTCACGACAAATATTTGCGCTTAGACTTGTTACAAGTCATTAAACAACAATTGTATTTGCATACATTCGAAGGTTGGATGTCTTGAGAAACAATTTTCTTAAGACACGAGACAAGATGATTTTCATGGGTTTGAAGAGAACAAAATTTCAAAAGGCATTTTTGTCAAAAGGGGATTGGGTTGAGGAAAGCTTATCTAGTTATTCTTCTAAGGAAATTCAGCGTGAGATTAAAGTTATCCTTGGGGACAATAGAATGAATTTTTCGTGGGGAACGAGGGAAAAGTGTCATTTGAGTGAAATTTTCTTAAATTCTATTTAAATTTGTACCCTTAAACCCAAGAGGTTCTTCTCTCTAACAAAAGCAACCTTTAGTAAACCAAACCCTTAATTTGGATTTTCATGTTATAAAGAATGTGATTTCGAGAAGATAGCTGATATGAGGCATATTTCCGTTTCAACACGGTCTCATTTGTATTCTTCACATGAAATTAGGGTGATTCTCTATGGGGTACGATTTGTGAAGTCCATAGATCTATAAGTGTATAAATGATTGAATTTGAAATATTAATAAAGAGAATCATTAACAAATATTATGTGATATTGAAGAGTAACCATTGTGAATGTTCATTTGATTCCACATAATATGAAAAAATTTTTTGTAAATTTTCCAACAGATTACTGGCAGCAACAGTTTTTCGGCCAAGTGGAGCACGTAAAGCATTTCCATGTTTTGATGAGCCACATTTGAGAGCCCCATTTCGAGTATCCGTATTTAGGGATCGTTTCCATATAGGATTATCAAATTCAATAGTACATGCAACAGACGATGTTGGATTCTACATGGGTACAGGTCTGGTAAGTGTTATACTCGTATATACATACATATACTCAATGTGAAAAGTTATATAGCTTCCACTTACTACACATCATTTATTGTATGAGTATTATGTACAAAATATTTATATTTCATTGTAGTTACGTGATGATTTCATTGAAACACCCCCATTACCAGCTGATGCAGTTGCATGGGTTGTAAGTGATTTCCAACGTGAATCACTGCAAGCATCATCAACATATCAAGTAGCAACAACTGCTACACCACCGCTTTTAACACGTACAGCACATATTAAACCGCAAGCTAGTGATAATTTTACATTTAGAACTGATAAGAAACCAGTTAGGAATGTAACTGCCTTGACACATTCACTAAATCTTCATTTAATGATTAAAAACACAACATCAAATGGGCCAGATACATCAAAAAATATCACCTCATTAAGTCAATCAGCTGGGGGTCCAATCAAAAAGGCACCATCATATACATTCTATGCTCCACGTGATCTCCTGCCACGTTCAACGTTTATATTGAAAACGTCAAGGGATGTTTTGGAATACCTTCAAACTTGGCTAGAAGTAGCGTATCCATTGAGCAAAGTGGATTTTGTTGCTTTACCCTCACTTGACCGGGATTTGATATCATCTCTAGGACTCATTACAATGCGGTCATCATTTCTCACAGATCCTGGTGCTATAACAACCGAAGAATACCACACTTCAGCTATTAAAGTTGCTGAAGCTATTGTAAAACAGTTCTTTGGTGGTATAGCATCCCCAAAAGCCTGGAAGGACATATGGCTTTGGGATGGTTTAATCAGGTATTTGGGAACTCTGGTACTGACACCACTTCAAACTAATTGGCCAATGCAAGAACGCCACCTGCTCCACTTAACATCGAAGGCACTCGACGTTGACGCCCTGGAAGGGTGGCATAGTATTATAAATGGAACCAATCCTGATGGAATGAATGAACAATTCTACATTGAAAAGGTACAATTTTTGGCATTGATGAATTCTACAATTTTCCTAACATTGGAAATTTTCCTTTATTTTCAGACAGCATCAATTTTTTCAATGCTTCATACCGCTATTGGGGAGGAAAGTTTTCGCAGTTGTTTGGGGACTTTCTTAAAGAATAACAAATACAAAACATCTGAACCCAATGACATGTGGAATACGTGCACGAAAAAAGCGAATGGTTCTAAAAATATCAAGGTTTGTGTAGATTTTTCATATCCTCTTCTCAAATTACAAAACATCTTCAAGCCCTAATTTTAATTCAATCCACTTTTTTAAAGGATTTCCTAAACATCCTGAATATGAAACTTTTCTCCTCTTCATTCGACTTCTTTAAATGATTGAAACTTTTCACTTCGTTTCTTCTCGAAAACTTTCTTAAGACTCTCTTCTGCTTTTATAAACAACGGAAATAAGTTCTTAAGGATTTTGCATGTTGAAATTAAGCCAAAATTTCATCCAAATGTCCTTCGACGAATTTCTTAAAAGGATTAAGATTAACATAAGAAACTGGTTTTTGTGCCAGTACCATTTCATTTCCCTCAAATCATTTACATTTCCTTAACTTCTAAAAGCTTCGTTTATCATGAATTTGTCTTCTGTGATGACTATCTATCTTCGTCAGCTTCGAAAGGTTCTTGTCTTTTTTTCAATTATCACTTAGAAATTTCCATCAATTGTGTGACTATTTATCACTTTCTCTTTAACCTTAAGCATTTTAATTCAAACGAAATTAATTTTAAGGCACCAGGACGAGGGAAATTGTTGAAAATTCGTTTCAAGCATGTGTTGCAATAAAATGTGCACCCTGATGTCCTTAATGAAGTTCACACAAAACAAGGGGTGCTTTGAACAAACATTCCTCAAACATTTTGTTGAACAACCTCACTCAATTCGTTAAGGTTCGTTTCAAGCTTTTACAGTTAGCAAAGTATTTAATTTTTTATTCTGCTCCAGTTCATCTCGAGTATTTTGTTGTAATTAAAATTATTTGTGACTCCATCAACACTGAGCACTTTGCTTTTATACACAAACAAACAACATTTTTTTATGTTTCTAAATGTTTTCATAACATCGTAAAGCTTTTTTGTTGGTACATCGTGCACAAAAGGAAAGGGCTCTTGAAACTTTTAACTGCAGGCAGTTTTGTGTCCTAGATAGAAAATGACGTCTAATTTTCCGACATTTTTTCACAGGAAATGATGACTCTGTGGACAACACAACCAGGTTTCCCGCTGCTAATAGTCACTAAAGTTGGTTCAAGTGTATCAATATCTCAAAAAGAATTCGAACCAGCAGAATACACAGGAATGTTATATGAACCATACGAGACAAATTTTACCACAACAACGTCTACAACCACAACACCAGCACCGGCATCAAATAAAAACAAAACAAAAGCTCTACGATGGGTTTTTCCCATCAAGTATATAACGAACATTGAAAACATTTCGGATACCCTGTGGTTCCAGAATAGTGACAGTAAGTTATGGCTTTTATTACATGAGTATCATCTAATTTGAGTCTTCTTTTCCAGTGACTTTCGACATCCATGCTGATGTCAAGTGGATCAAAGTGAATGCAGACCAGAACGGGTACTACCGTGTACTGTACAATGAAGACAACTGGATCAATTTGATTGAAGACTTAAAACAGGATCATGATATATTTACAGTGAAGGTACTTGATATTTCAGGAGTTGTGTTGTATTTGTATGCACAATCAATAATTTTCTAGGATCGGGTCGGGTTAGTGTCAGATGCCTTTACATTGTGTCACTCAAACTTGTTGCCATGTGAGATCACTATGAACATGATAACGTATCTACCAAAAGAACGCAATTGGGGACCTCTGACAACAGCTCTGAGACACTTGGAGCGATGGAGACGGATCCTCAAATATTCTGAGTGCTTCTTGATGCTGTCCGAGTTTGTCAAGTCGATTCTTCTTAAACCAATCAATGAGTTTGATTGGGTGGACAATGGAAACGATGAGACAAGGTAAGCTCCTGCCTGCATGAAGTCACAAATCTAATTAAAACATCTTTTCAGATTGGTGCGTCCAGAAGTTCTTCTAGCGTCTATCCTTTGGGAAGACACTGACAGCATAGGAAAAGCTAAGAACATTTTGCATCAATATCTCACGAATGGAACTGTCATACCACCTAATCTGAAAGAGGTAAAGTATGCTGCGCATAGACACTTGCACACTTTTCTCTTACTAATCACATTCCAGGTTGTTTACACAGGATCAATCCTATCTGGAGAATACATATATTGGCAATACTGCTGGGGCAGGTTCATATCATTGCGAGACATGGCAGAAGGACAAGTTGAAAGAATACAATTACTGAGAGCTTTAGGTAAAACAAAAGACGCTTGGCTACAAAACCGCCTTCTCTCCCATGTAACATTGCTGCCAACAAACGAAGTTGTGCAAGTGCTACAAGCAATATCAGGTACTCCAACAGGTGGAGCAATGGCGTGTAGGTTTCTGCAAGCCAAGTGGTATGAGCTCCAATCCAAACTAGGAGCTGGCAGCGTGAATTTTGCTAAAGTCATATCAGCGATAACGCAATATGGCGCAACAAGATTTGACTACGACGAGGTAATATAACTACATATACTCATAGAATAACCATCTTATCTACTTTTTGTAATTTTCAGCTTAAATCCTTAGTTCATCGATTTGGGGGTGGACCCGGTATGCGGGTATTGAATATGACATTAAGTAGCGTTTCAGCAAATGTTGAATGGGTTGCTAAATCACAACAAGCACTGTATAGTTGGGTTGAAAGTAATGGATCAACAATTCATTGACTGTAATTTAGTTTAATATAAAACTGAAATTGTAATAATTACTTAAGTAAGTTGATTTTACTTTAACAAAAAACACTAATAACAATAATTTAAAACAAAAAAATCCTGAATAAAATTAATTAAGAATAATTCTTATAAAAAAAAAAAACAAAAAACAAAATATAACCTTATAAAATCAATAACTTTAAATCAATAATGAATAATATTTTGTATTAAGAATAATTTGATTTTTGTACCATTGCCATTGATTATTGTAATCCCTGATAATAATTATTCATATCTCAGAATTGGACAAATTCCAGACCATTTTACTCAGAGATGCTTTTAGACATCCTCCTAATTGATTAATACAATTAATAAAATTTTCATTTTAATTTCACTTAGTTTCATCAAACAAATCTTAAAAGTATCATGAGGTGGTCTTATTAATACAAAATTCTTGTGAATCACAGAGATTCTAATTTCTTAATTAATTAATTAAAAATTTTTAGGTACTTTAATTAAATGTAATATAGTTAAATATTGAATTAATGACAAAATTTAAACAAAAATGTAATCGTGTATAGTTAAATAATACATATATATATACATATATATACACACTCATATACACAAATAGCTCTTTATATAATTGGATCATATATACATAAGAGAAATGTAACCATATTTTTCCAAGTGATTAAGAAAATTTATCTAAATTTAGTATTATATAACTGAAACTTTGATATTGTGAAATTGTATATTTGTTGGTTATGAAGATGATATGTGACGTGATATGGCTTCAACCTAAATGAATCTGCTTATGAATCTGCTCTTCATCATTCCTCTAAGATGCTAAATGAATTTTCTTGTTGTTGCTGAGACACATATCATCTTTCAGACCAATGAAAATACATGATTGAATGTGTAATTCCGAAACTAAAGACAAAAAAAAAAAAAACAAAATTAATAATAGTTTTAAAATGAAAACAAATAATAAGAAATCAGAATTTGAAAAAAACAGAAGAATTTGTACATACGAATAAGATGTAGATAAGACAAATTATTCATGATTTAAGGGTAAAAACTTTAAGAAAACGTGATTAACTAGAATCCACTTTAATATCGCATAGCATTTTCATTCTCAATCTGTTATTCTTGTAACACTTCTTAACTGAGCACATTACATAAATTAATTTTTAATTATTTTAATTTACAGATAATTTTCATTTATAGTTTCAACAGTTTATCATGTATAAAATATTTAATTCATAAAATTCAGATTGTTGTTATGTTAATCGCACATATCATAAGTTACGTACTAAAATTAGTTTAAATTAAATTGATTTTGATTTAAGTGATATTGGTAATGTTGATTTGAAATTTTTGTAGCATATCACTGAAAATGAGTTTAAGTAAATGCTCCCCCGCACATGATAGATTGCTTTGCTGTTGGTCAAATGCATAACCTTTGAACCTATATGTAATATCTATGATTAAAGCTTACAACACCCCTTTAAATTGAATTGGAAGAAACAAGAAGAAATGCGTCTAACAAAGATTATACAAAATTTAAAAGACTGAATTTAGTGGAGAAGTAGATGTAGTTAAGTAGGCATTTGATGAATATTATAAGACATTTGGCTAATTAAAGCTTTCTACATCTTTTGAATCATGAAACTTTTGACTTTGAAAACTCTTGAATTCCTTCTCCGTCCAAGAAGCCACGTCAATGAAAAGCTACACAACCTTACAAACTTGAAATCACTTTAATACCAAAAACCCCGCAAATCCAACAGCAAAGAATAAGCTAATCTTAAAAACAAAACATGGTAATAATTAAAATTAACATTGAAAATAATAATGTTTTAAGTTTAATATGTTTAAAATAGTTTAGCGAACAATTTCATTTGGTGTTTAGGTCGATGTTTGAGTGTTGAATTTCTTTTAAATGTACAAAACAAAACAGAAAATATGAAAAACAAATGAAAACATTGATAAAACAATGAGAATGATTAAAAACAAAATTAACAAAACTGAAAACAAAACTTATAATGAATAAATTTTTTGTCATAAAACCGATGAAGCTTTCAGAGAATCATTTTTATAACTACATAATTTCCATTGCTCGAAAAATGCATTTCTCAAGTTACATGTGACTAAATTAAAAATATTCGACTTTCCATAAATAGTCGAGATTAATTTGAAAAACATTTAACCTCATAAAAAATGTTCAGTAAAAATTTTTGAAATGTGGACTTGAAGAAATGTTTTTCTTGGCGTAAAAAGTAAAATAATTTTCTTAAAGACTTTTCACATTTCTTTTTGCAGTTAATTTTATATTCCTTTCATGAATTCATTTTATTTTTTATAATTTGTTTTTATTTTTGTTAAATGCGTCCATCTATTTTTAGTTCACAGGATGCAGAAATTTCAACCAGATTTTGTGCAAATTCCACGAAAAAAAATTCAATAAATTCGGCCAGACGTGTTTACAAATAATTTTTATTTTAATGAGGGCTTCCGAAACTCATTTGTGTAAATTTCTTTGGTCTGGTAAAATTTAATTAACCCTTAAATTACAATTTAAGTTATTTTCAAGAATATTTTGATTATTTTAACCAAATCTACGAGGATTTCATCTAGTAACTACTCAAACTGAACGTGTTTAACAGACTTCCCAGCTTGTATTAGTGGTTAAAATTTTAGATAAATTGCATCAGCTGATAGATACTTGATTTCGAGGAAAGTATTGAATATCATGTTGTATGGAGATTGAGAGCCAATTGACTCACCTTTCAGGAAATTATTAAAAACCATATGTTATAGAACAAAGTTTTTGAGATATTGTGAGATATTGGAAAACCTTCCAGTGGTTAAAAGTTAAAACGAATTACATCAGCTCATAGATAATTGACTAATCTTTCAGGAAATAATAAAGAATCGTATGTGGTAGAAGAAAGTGTTCGAGATATTGGGAATAAACGAAAACCAATCCATGGAGTTAAAGAGCCTCTCATACTTCTATTAGTGTCCATTAAGGGGTTGTGGTTAAAATATCTGACAGATCGTTGGATTATTATCCATAATTGAATCACACATTCAGGCAAAAGCATACGTAAATGGTAAATAAATTTAACTGAATCATTATCTACCTTAATCCAGTTTTGTGTAGATACGACTAAAGCAGTGAGACTGACTGTCCTGCTCCTATCGATGACTGAAAGTTGAGGCAAAACTCATCATCCATGATAGATTACAAACTATAAAGCTCCATATGTTACAGAGCAAACTGTTCGAGATATTAAAGAGTGTACGGATCATCCAAATGATTCAGGTTTTTACCTCTACATGCGACACGTGTTTATTTGCATTGATTGACGTCAGAAAGTGTGGCGAAATTCCAAACAAATCAAAGCACAATCGAAATAAAAATCGAAACCGGCCCCAAATTTTATTAATATTATGAGCTTCCAGTAAACAGGGTCGAACAGGTTTCCCCCGAAAACTACTAGACTGGTACGAAAAGTATGAAAGCGAGCTGACCTCATGTACCTAAGTGTGTTTGAATTGGAAATAGTAAAAAAACTGAAAAAAGCTTTCAAGTACGAAGCTCTCATGTAATAGAAAGAAAAAATACTAAGTAACAAAGTTCGGTTTGTTTACAATTCTCAAGCGTTAAAGCTCGACACTATCAGTACGTTGTGCTGGTACTGGTGCTGGTTCAATTATCGCGTTCCAAAACCGAAACAAAATCAAACGCTTAGCGCAATCGACTTAGACGTTAGTCGCGATTTGTTTTGCGTTTGATTTGAGTGCTGAGCTTTTGCCGTTGTGATACAATCAAAAACGAAAACAAAAAACAAACTTTTTCGTTATACGTGTACTGAACGTTGTGTACTGTCAAAGCTCGGTGGAATTTTGAGCGGTATAAAGCGTTTATTGCGTTTTGACTTTTGAATTGTGTGCGTTTCGTTTCGATGACGTTTGTTATATAGTGTTGTTTGTCAAGTGACATAGAAAAGTGATTTTAATGAAAATTTGTTAAAATTACAATCACAACTAGTTGAAAAATTTGTGAAAATTTAGATTTTTGTTTGTTTTGAATCTTGAAATTCTACACGTCTTGGTGCTGGTAAGTTTGACAGCTGTGATCTGTGAAATATCACAAACGAGCTTTCGCTGATAACCTTGTAGTGTTCTCTTGAGCGTCTCTTGAGTGTGAGCGGGAGAAATGAGTGTCTGTCTCAAAGAGTGGCGTCTTGAACGTTGGAGAATTTTGTTTTGTTCACCTGAAAGTGCCAAAAAAATCAACAGGTCGTCGTGAAACTTTGCTGTTATTGTGTACAGAAGCTTGCAAAGTCTCTCAAGTCACTTACAGACGGAACTAATTATCGCACTGAGGTTGTGCTGTTGCATAATTCCGGGAAGCGATCGTGTGATCCACCTTTGGACCTTTTTTTGTGGGTTTCCAGGCAGAAATTTTGTTGGTAATTTTTCGAATTTTTCTTCATTTTATAGATCCCAATTGAAGTTTTCTTCTTTCTGGTCTAATATAATGTTCTAAGTTACAAAAGACCTTTAATTAACTAGCTTGATTATGCTCAATTTAACCCAATATCAAGCAACAAAATTAATTCCGTGTTCAAAGTTTTAAAATCAATTGCGCACGTGGCTGAAAAAGGGAAAAAATTAAAAATGGTTAATGAATGCATGTCACACAGCGGCTTGACCCTTTCTGTGAAACGAATGAAAGTCATGAATACCAAAGATATGTGAGTGGCATGTAGCTCCTAGACAAGACCAAGGATTAGTAGCTAATGTGTGGTACAAATAGGTTCAAGAGACTGGAATCCAAGTTAACCTGGGATTTGTGCTAATTCTGAATCGGATTCCTTCGAATTTCTTTTGAAATTTTAAAAAGAGCAGAAAATACGAAGTATTTCTATATCAAGTTTGTTTAAAAATAATTTAACTTGGACTTTGCCTAAGATCGGCATGAGACCACAAACTGAAAGTACAAAATAAATGAATCTCATTAAAAACGTCGATGTGTGATATGAATAAAAACCAATACTTGATGAATATCACGTTGTAATTTTAAGTGTAATTACAAATTTAAATAAACCAGACTTGAATATCAGCGTAGTACCTACATATTGATAAATCAATGTTATATAACATTAGAACGTTTTACTGCGATTTACAGTACATGACACAAAACGAGCTTTTATTTATTAGCAACAGCAGGTAATTGCTCGAAAACTTCTCATAAGCGCCCTAATTGTCCGGTGCCTCGTTGAAGACACAAGACAACTGGTTCGATAAATATCGGTTTGAGAAATTCAAATTGATTCAATTCAATGACATAACAAACTCATCATGATATAATGTGACACACTATTATCAACCAGAAAACCATTTAAATGAGCTGCTGCTTATAACCGATTTGGATTCACAAATGCTGCCGCACCGGTTTCATACCAAACCCGTCCTTGGTGCGGTTCAGAATGGTTCTATTGAGAATTGGATCTGAGAGACAAAATTTGGGTCAATCGATACCACAAGCTCGTGATGATCGGAACCTCTGGGACTGTTTCCACCATGAATCATGAGTCAATATGCATTTTAGTTCAAAGTATCTTGAACCTGAGTGACGCTGAATACTTTCATGAATTGTAGCTTCACTGCGTTATTAGATAATCATTTATGCACAAATGCTGTCCTCCACACGAACTCCACAAATATTAAGAAAACCAAAAGAAACCCCAATCATCGTTGTGCAATTCAAATGTCTCTGTGTCAGGTTTGTGTTTCAAATATTTTCTTATTGTGTACAACAACCCAGACGAATCGAGCATTCACTCATGCAGCAGTTCAACACAAACATAATCATACATAATCCAAAGAGAAGACAATAATTCCCCAAGGAGAAAGGATAACTTCAACTTCAACATATACATAACCTTATAATGGCTGTAGCTGCTACAATATCCAATAATCCAACTTGAAACAGTTTAAAAAGCGTAGCCTCACTGTATTTGCCGAAACTCCAGATTGACCATGAACAAATAAACTCCACATTGCCACGAAACTTCACTGAATTTTCCACAGTTCTCATAAAGTAAAGAGAAAGATGGAATAGAAGTCGCGCCCGCACATGAAGGGTTCCGTACCAACGTGCAACAAACAAAATTATCGTTTGTTGTTATAGCGGTCATAATAGTACACACTTTGTGAAAATTTGAAATGTCTACCTACTATCGTTCAAGAGATACAGCGCTGTGACAGACGGACGAACAGGTTCCCTTTGGGTGCGGAACACTAAAAATTCTGAAAATGATTGAAATGAAATTGCACGTAAATAGAATTTATAACTAAGAAGTAAAATTAGATTTAAGATTATTATCACTTGCTTAGAACCATATCAGCAAAACTGATATTCTTCATAAGGATCTCAACGAAATTCCACATTCTGAGCAAGTTTTACACAAATTATTTACAAAAACCATAGATCTAGGTACATTTGAATAATAGGATAAAATCGGTTTTAAGTAAGTGATAATAATCATAATTTTAATTTTAAATAGCTAAGTCTAATTTTTGTTCTTAGTGACAAATTTGTTTTATGACAATCATTGCTCAGTGGTTAGTGATGGTGATAGTGATACGTGGGGATCTGTTTTTCGGAATTTCGTTATTCCATTGTGGTGTTCATGTAATTCTGGAACACTTGGATAAATGCATGCGTTCAAGGTAGCTCAGTGGTCAGAGCATCCGCCTGGAAAGCGGAGAGGGGATTCGATTCCCAGCCTTTCTGGATGTCAAAATTCAGTGACCATAAACATATTGGTCATTCTGCAGTTTCTGCAAATAAAGTGAAGTAATAATTGCAAAGTGGATATGCTATCTCAAATTGGATTATTGGATATTCCTGAAACCGATTGGGTGAGACTATACTTTTGTTTGATTACACTGGTTAACACTGTTTTTGTCACACGAACTTTGTGACGATTTTTGTTCATGTTGGTGTACCCTCATTAACAATATATAATAATTTTGTTTCAATCACGTCCAGTTTTTTTGTGACAGCCACATACTTCTCTATAGGGCACCAATGCTACACTTTTTCAATAAGTGTAACAGAGGGAATTTTTGTAGGTCCACAAATACGGTAACTGATAAAGGATAATGGCTTTGAAGAAAAACTGAATGATCAAGAAAAACTCGCCTGGCAATGTTTTGTGAACATTGTTCAAAATTTTCTAGGAAACCATAAAGCGGAAAATTACAAAGACTTAATAAATGAACTTTTAATGTCATATAAAGCTTTGGGATGTAATATGTCCTTAAAACTATATATGCTGGACTCTCATTTGGATTTCTTTCCGGTAAATTTGGGTGCTGTGAGTGACGAACAAGGTGAGAGGTTCCATCAGGATATTTCTTTGATGAAGAAACGCTATCAAGGGAAATGGAGTTTAGGAATGTTAGCAGATTATTGTTGGAGACTTAGTAGGGACGTACCAAAAGCCGAACATTCACGAAAATCATAAGTATTTATTGCACCTTAAGTAATGTTTCTCAGAGGGTAGCTGATTTTTGTATTTTTTTACCAAAATAAATGTCTTCATGTCACAAGAAAACCTGATGTGTTAATTTTTTCTCATTTATATATTATTGTTTGGTGGCCCTAATATATTCAAAATTTGATATAAGTATTCATGTGACAAAAAAATAATTCTATTTTGTTAACCAGTGTTATTTATATTAGAAGAATATTGATGTTGAAGTTGGTGTCAAAAATTATCTTTACTCGTTGGGGATTTACCTGAATTTCTTTAATATCCTGAAGTGGCTGAGCTCGACTCAAGCATTTGTTGATGTTGGTTGATTAACACAAGTCCCAATCATGAACCTTAAACTCTATAAAACAGAATGGAGTAGTATCCTTCGAAGGGTGGCTTGAAGTTGCTTCGATTTCTCCAATGAAAGTCTCAAAATGGAGTGACTCACACTCAGTATTTAGCAGAACTAACAATTCTCTGTTCGTTTCTAGCTGAAAATTGTTATGGAAAATGGGAGACCTCGACTATTTGCCGAGAATGGAGTCATTGTCACCGGCACGAGAGCCAACACCGCCTTCGCAGTATGGTTGTCGGTATATATCAGAGGTAAGTGAATTGACTTCTAAAATAGAATAATTATTAATTTAAGTGTCTCCGAAAATATCCTTTTGATTTGTTACTCCTGCCACAAAGACATGATTTGCAGTCGTCCCAAATACCAAGCACACTGACCTTGTTCTGACGTCCGCATGTCCATGTCCATGTGTGAATATCCGGACGTTCTGGCTTTGTAAGATCCTTGTAAATCATTGAACTACTTGAGTTGATGCGTTTTTTCGTTTTTTTGCCCAGATGTCTTGAGAAATTCACTTTCCAAAAATATGCCCCCATTAATCACCAACACCCCAAAATGGGGCAGTGAAAGACTCATCACATTGCGCCAAACACGTAAACAAGAAAAAAATGAGTTCATCAGTTGCACAAATAAATGAATTTTTGCCAAAAAATTTTGTTCTTTGATACAAGTTGAACGGTCTTTGTGTACGGTGAGCTAATGTGCTGAAGAGCGTCTCTTTCAATTCTGGCGATTATTGACCTTTTGACGGATAATTGAATCAAATGTTTAGTTTAATCAAAATCATTAACATTTTATTGCCAAGATTTCGAGGTGATTAACAAATGTCTATTTCAATTCAACAAAATTCTTCTCTCGTTTGAATTAGAAGAAGAAAAGTCATGATGCAACGATCATGAAGTTGATCAACGAATATGGATTTCAGTTCAATAAAACTGTCTAGTTTGATTTTTCTAGTACAATACTGATTCAACTAGGCATATTCAAACTACAGTTATTCTCTCTCGGACAGTAAAGTGTTCGCTCCATGCTTGATTTCCCGTATTTATAAGAAATTTCGGCAATGTTGCAACACATGTAAAGTACATACAAGAAAAATTGCCTTTTTCCTTCGCGGAATGTTGCAGTAAAACAAGACAATAAACCATTGACTAACACTAAACAATCAAAAACCCAAAATGAAAAACGTTACTCACTGCAACACAGCATTTCCACCGATAATAGTGACACACATGCGTATGTTTCCCTTCATGTCATGTAGTATTCATCGCCTACAGCGACGTGACAGGATACAGTACTAAAAGACCGATTTGGATTTCTATAAAGGAATAGTTCGTACTAGTTCACTTATAGGAATTCATTCCTGTTAGTACATAGTATATGTACTACACAAGACTAATTCAAAGATTCAACGAACGAAGTTGGTCAACGAATATTCAATTCAATAAAACTTCAACTTCAATAAATTCAACTGTCTCGTTTGAATTAGAAGAAGAAAAGTCATGATTCAACAACTGAAGTTGATCAACGAATATGGATTTCGATTCAATAAAATTTGCGGAAGACAAATCAAGATTCAACAATTCAAGTTGATCAACAAATATCAATTTCAATTCAATAAAATTTGCGGAAGACAAATCAAGATTCAACAACTGAAGTTGATCAACGAACATGGATTTCAATTCAATGAAACTGTCTCGTTTGAATTAGAAGGAAAAAAGTATTTCAATTCAATAAAATTTTCTGGAAAATAAATACTGATTCAACAACTGTAGTTGATCAGTTGAATATGGATTTCAATTCAATCAAATTTTCTAGAAGAAAAGTCATGATTCAACAACTGAAATTGATCAACGAATGTGGATTTCAATTCAATGAAACATTCTCATCTGAAATTTGAATTTTCTAGAAGAAAAAACGTGATTCAACTACGCGTAGTCAAACATTCAACAAATTGAGTTGATCAACGAATGTGGATTTCAATTCAATAGAAATTACCTCTCGCATGTGGTGGAAGAGACTATGGCTGTCAGTTGATAAACGGTGACGTACCGACGTACGAAAGCACGCAGAATTTGTTTTTGTTTCGTTGAAGAAACTTTCGTCAAACCAATTTCAACTATCACTTTCTCTCTCCCACCCACGTGAGTCACATCGGTTCTACTCCGTCACATCCGAAAATTCTCGTGAACGTTCACCTTGCGCGGCAACAAGAAAAACAAAATGAAAAAAAGGAAAAATTCTCATTGAAATTCTACATTTCTGATTTGCAAAACAATTCATTCCAGTTGGAATTAGCAAGTGTTTCGCATACAATCGCATAGCAACGCATCGCAGCCAGGCCGCAGTGCTGCCAGCACGCAGTGAAAACTGCTCTGGTCGATATCAACGACGAGTCAGTGTCGGCTCGACAGTGATTCATTCTGAAGTTGGTTGCTGTGACGAACGTATCGTGAGTGGTGGTGATGTGCATTTCGTGAGACTTGGAATTGCATACGCGACGAAAACAAAAGGATTAATGCAATAATTAACATAAAAATACAGTGAATTTATGAAAAACAAGTGGATTTAATCACTAATAGTGTTTAAAACTGATGGAAATTCATTTAATTTCACCATTTGTGCAATTATTTCGAGTGGGATTCAAATGAGAATCCAATCGGAACCGAAGTCATATTTCCATCGACCAGTGCGTGTTTCTCGTTGAATTGAAATAAGTGAAAACAATTGGTGTTGATCAATCAATTTGTAGCATATGTTCGATTTTCATCAGGATTTTGCGGTTATTCACCAAAAAATAAACGTCAAAAAACCGTACTGTCACACTTGGTTTTGTATTTTCTAGCGCACACCAACACTACAGTACACTGAAACTGAAATCGTGTTTGTTGTGTATGTGTGCTGATGAATTGATTGGTTGTGGTTGTATGCGTGCAGGGCACATGGTCCAAGTTTGATTTTGACATTTCGCGGCATAGCGGTTTTTTGTGCAAGTCACAAAGGGAACGAAGGCAACAACAAAACAAAAAAACTGAGAGAGGGAAATTTGAAATTCAATGTTTGGCGGGGTTTTTGAAAAATATTACAAATTGAATTAGTTTGAATTGAAAGAAAATTCATTTTTCATGTGTTTCGTTTGTGATAAAATGAAAATACATAAACGGTGATGAAGTTGGGCTTCGCAGAATGAATGCGTTGCCCAAAATAGTTTATGAGAAATAATTGAGGAAAATAATTTCTAGAAAATTCATTTGAAACTTTTTGAAGGGGGGAAAAACAGTGAAAATTATTATTTACCTGCGAATTTGTGGGTGTGTGTGTGTGTGAAAGTTTTCGAATTCAAGTTCAAGGTCGTTCGATTTGATTGTTGACAAACTACAATACAAAAATAACAATGATATCGTTTAAGAAATCTTATGCGGAGCAAATGCTCCAGTTGGCTTTGGCGTTAAGTTTGTTGCAAGTTGACCCGGAGAACTATTACGGCCATGGATGGGATACACATCTTCCGTTGCGGAACGGGGACGGATGGCAGTTGGAAATGCTACGGGCAGCTCCAATATCCGAGTATCCGTATGCGAATCGGAAGGCGATAATGCCTCTTATAGAGGACTTGGTCAGATTCGATCGACAGCGAAATATGGACGAGATAACAGCGTATCTGCTGAACGTGCAGAATGCTAATGATCAGAACACAGCTGGCGGGCAGGAACACAACTCCACAGCGACAGTGACTGGTTCAGGTACAGCAACTGTGACAGTGGAGAATCCCAGTAACAGTTCTTCTGGTGCCACAACGATCCAGGAGTTGGATTTGTTTCTGAATCACGATCATTTTGTTGACTTCGCATCGATTCCCGAACAGAACATCGCCGATCTACGAGACTACGGAGAGATTCCCTTGAGCAACATGCCCTACCTGGGGCTACCACTCAAAGATGAACCGCCAGATCCATTCGCTTCGTTTCCACTTGACGTCGAAATCAAACAGGAACTTCCCAGCACCAGTGCTACTAGTGAACTTGGCTCCTTGAGTCCAGAACGCACAAACAGCTCTGAAGGTGAGGATAACCCAGAGTCAGCTTCAGCTTCTGTTAAGTTTCGTGTCAAGAAGGAACGCAATGATAGTGGTATCGATGATGCTGATGAGGATGATGAGGACAAATCTTCTGCTTCGCCTTCGTCCGAAGTCATCAAACAGGAAGTTACTGTCAAAAGTGAACCGGAACTGGATGAAGACGACGAAGACGACAACGAGTTCAGTCGTGGATTATTCGACTTTTCTGATTTCTTCAATGAGGTATGGTAACGATTATTTTTATTTACTTAATTGAAGCTTTCAGCAAGGTTCACATCCCAACGTGAACGTGCAAGTGGATTTTGTCCCTTTCCTACATATCGATGCATCCCAAGTAAAAGTGGAGCAAATTCAACTTTGTTCGTTCTCACTTTCGCAAAGAACTTTGTTTTCGAACCGAAAAAGTACTTCTTGAAAAATCCAACAGATGGTGAGGAAGGGATAAAAAATCACTCTCACGGTGAGCCTTCACTGGTACGTTCATATTGGGACGTGAACCTTCCTTTAACAGGTCAGTGAAAATGTTTGCATCGTTTCAAAAATGTTTGCACTGCTAATTCGGGCGAATTTAATTAGAACGAGGTATTATTTTGATGTGGAAATGTTTCACATGCCCTCAATTTTCGAATTTTCAAATTGCGACAATAAATTCAAAATTTATTTTCAATTGAAATTGCTGCAGTTTGCAGTTTTTCCAAAAAAAATGCAATAAATCGAAAGTTATTTCGTCTTCTCCTTGTTCTAGAAGTTAAAATCACGTTTAGAGTTCACATGAAACCTGACCATTGAAATTTTCCTTAAATGGTTAACATTCGGTTTGGCTCTTCTCAATGACGAATCTCGAACGAGGCAAACAAAAATGTAAATTGCACCAATTATGGGAAGAACAACTGCCAGCCAAGTCAGCCCCCAAATAATGAGGTCATAGACCTCGAAACTCGCTCTGGTTCCTTTTCACCTGGATTGGCTTCTTCTAGCAACAACTGCTCACTTTATATTCAACAACAAACAAATCAACGTCGACACCATGTGCTCGGAGGTGGCCACCTCCGTTGACCCGAAGTTGTTTTTGTGGGCTTGTTGTGGTTTCAGTGTCACACCTTTAAGGTAAACACTTTGCTAGTCAGCGATTTATATTTAAAGGAGTTGCTTGTCAACACTTTTCCTCTATTGATCCTTCAGATAGTAATCGAGAAGATTGTCTTGAGAGAAGATAAAACAAAATCTCTAGAAGACATTTCCCTCATGTGAGTCATTTGTGAAAAGCCGAAAGAAAATTGTGTCACATTCAACCCTTCTCACAACATCTAAGCCTTTCTCAAGGATACTTTCTCCCTCGTAGGTAATGCGAAATACCATTGACCTCAAATGCAAATACACACAAGGAAAGCTTTTTTCCAAGCCCAAAAAAACTGGGTCAAATGAAAAGTTTCAAGTTTCATATAAAGAAATGAAACTTTCTCCCTTCACATTTTCCGGAAAATTCAAATCAAAATTCTGGAGTGTGTCATCAAGTGCCTGTGAGTAACAGAACAATAACAGATAAAGCTCCTGGTTGTGGAACAAAGAAATGCGTTTTTAAGCTTATTCCTTCAGTTGCACACATGTCTCCTGCGGGGGTGGACAAAAGCTGATGCATTTATTGCTTTGTTTGTGTGGCATGGAAAAGCTATAAATCTCTTTGAGTGTTCAATTTTCTTTCTCACTGTACGTGTGTGTGCTTTCGACTCAATGTCTCAATGTTTGTGTGGAACGTTCTACTTTTAATTGGAATTTGTTTGGATGCTGTTTGTTTTGACCAAAGATGTTCGAGAATGATGGAATGCATTGCAGCAACAATAACAAATAAAATTCACTTGATTTAGGTTAATGACAAGTTGTCATGGCCTCCACGATGCGTTTTTACTTGAAATGGCGAATTTAGTACATATTTTTGAATTTGTTTTCATTTTCATTTGTTAAAAATAGTCACGAGGTTTGATTGAGTTTCGTTGCAGTTCGATTTAACACAAGGTTACCATCATCAGCATCTGGTCATTCCTTAAATAGAAAACAAAGAGTTTTCGTTGACGCCACATGACTTTCTGTCCAATCCCAATCTCCATTGGTACAGTGAACTAATTTTCTTTTTGTCTCCACATTTTGAAAATGTGTTGCTGCAACTACCTTGAAACCGCATGCAACACCTGAAAACACCTGAAAGCTTTGAAAGAGAGGTAGAAATCAATTAAAATGTGGTCGTATTCGTAGTTTCTTACATAAAAGCCCACTTGAAGTGTCGATAATTTTATTTTTTCACAACCAGTAATTTACCTGCGAGGTAATTACGTTGTTTGTTTTACTATTACCCCAATAGAGGTGATACGTAAAAGCGAGTTTTTGGTATTTCTCAAAGATCCTCGCCGAGTGAATGGCACAAACTTCCAAGTTTACCAGATCGAACTTGACCTACAGACTTGAAATGAATTTTTCTCTTTCATGTTTTTCTACAGCAATAAATCGAAATGGAAGCTTTGAAAAATTTAAAAATATCAAAAATCAAAAAATTTCCAACAAAACTTTTTCGTGTTGCATTTCGAAAATTCTTGAATATTCATTAAACTTGTGAATGCTTTTATAACGGTCAGAAATACATTCTGCCATGAGAGTATCGAGGGGGGGTTTCTCTATTTTCGGGGCTACCGGAGAGGAAAATTAGTTTCTTGTGTAAACTGCGTAGCTGCGTAAAAGTTTATTCGGGGAAAGGTTCCAAAGTTCACTCAAGCAGAGAGAAGTAAAGTTCATTGTTCACCTTCTTTTGGTTTTACGTCTCAATATTCAACATACAACGTCTTCAAGTTTGTTTAAAGCTGCTTCAGGTGTGCCTCAAGTGTTCCAAATTTGGCAACAACTAAACCCGACAAGGTCGTTCGTAACAAAGTTACCTTTGTTGCAAGACTCAGACATGAATAAGACCTCGTTGCGTTTTGGAAAAGTCATAAATTCAATTTTCTTTGTTAAACTTTCCTTGTTACATGAAAGCTTTGCGAATTTTCGAATTTCGAATACTGTTGCCAAAATATCTTATTGGTTACACGTAATTTCAGTCAGACACACGCAAAAACCCCACAAAGCACAAACAAAGGCCCATACCCACTTGAGGGATGAAGATCAAAGCGAAGCTTTAATTCTTGGAAAAAAGCGCACTAACTTTTGGTAGAAAAATTCGTTCTGACTCATTTTGTTTTGTTTCGAATTTTCCCCTTTTGATTGGCTCATTTTGTAATTACGAAAATTTCACAAGTTTTGAGTTGGCGTCGTCAGGCGACTGATCTCATTGCGACGAGCTTTCATGATATGTTCGGTGATCCATAACGAAAACAACAACCATCCTGCCTATCCGGAGAAAGCTTAGTTCTTTCAACTCCTGTTGATTCTAAGAGAAAACAAATTGAAAAAGTTCATCATGTGCCCAAAGCTTTATGGCAAAAGTCGAAAAAATTCATCAAACTTTGAAATTTTCAGTGCGTCACATCTCTCTCTCGGCGAACATTCGGGCATTTGGCCATTGAACCCGACCGAGAGAGAGGGAGAGAGAAGAAAATAGTCGAATTCGCGAAATTCGATTTTGAAATGAAACGTAGAAAATTTGAAAATTTGAAAATTTGCATTTTCCAAAAATGTTTCTTTGTTCGATTGTCGCATTCGCATTTGTTTGTGAGTAATTAGAAAATTGTTCATTGTCTGATAGAGTGAGTAATATGTTGAACGTCACACACTCGTCAATATTGAATGAACACATTCACCCGCAACCCAGACAATTCGGAGCTTTTTCGTTTTGGTTTTACTTTGACAAACAAGTGGATTTCAATGTCAATGTCAACAACACGAGATAGTAACTATTTTTAACAAAATTCATTTTTTCGTCAGAGTGTTGAACTTTTATCTCCGAATCATATTACGTCGCTTACAACAATTTCAAGCCGATCGGCTCATCACACTTGTTTCAATTCAATTTTCGATCAATGCAAATTGAAGAGCATTTCTTATCAGACAACGTTCTTATCAGTTGACACACAAATCACGTGTCTCGCAGTCAATTAAAGCTGACTTTTATCGGTTATTGGAACAAAAGAAATTCATTTCAATGGGGTTTGCTCATTTTCATATTTCATATTTAATATACATAGAATCACTTCAAGACGCTTTTGAATCTACGCAGGGATTTCTTCCGTATTTCCACAGATACGCTCCGAAAAACCCATCTCAGCTGAGCTTTTCAAGATTATCCAAAAAATTAAATTTTTTATTCAAACTTTTTCACATAACTGTACAAGGAACGGCTTGAGTGCGATGCTTTTTGCAAGTTTTAAGGTCGAGTTGCGGAAAATTTGCATATGAAATAAAATGTTTTTAATTTTCCATTTTAAAACTTAAGTTCGCTCGTCACATTGCGTAGAAAAGAGAAAGTTGGAAAACGTTTTCAGTTTGTCTATAAAAGCTTATCCGAACAATGAAAACTTCATTTGGTGCGGAAGAGCCTTGAGACAAAGCAGTGTCAATTGATTATTCCTATAAATATTCATGAGGAACTTATGGCAAATCGTTCATCTCCTCTGTGTGGCTTCGTAAATCATGCAGTTCCTTGAAACAATCTGTAATCGGAAACGATATATCGATACATGTCTTGATAATTTAATCTGTTGAAAAGTGTCCTTTAAAGAGGTTTAACCACAACAAGGATATTGTTGCATTCATTTCATTTTGCGGTAACCTCCATAAACGCAACTAGCTGTGGCCAAGCACATAGAAGCCGTGTTCTTTTGGTCACTCTAACAGAACGGAACTGTCAAATCCCATACATTTTACAGAACAAGTTTAGTTCTCGATAATAACTGGAACTAATTTGCTGTTCTGAACAGAATAGTTGAGCTAGAAATGTCCAGATGGCGACATGGTTCATTTTCCTTGACGTGAACCTAAATTCCACAAAATTACAATTTCTCCAAAACTTTCAGTTAATTTCATCTGAAAATTTAAATTCAAGTAATATGTGAGGAATTCATGCAAATCGAAAAAAAATCTAAGAAAGTTCATATAATTGTGAAGTGAAGTTGGTAAAAGTTTGTAATCTATCGAGAACAAGTTCGGTGCGTTCTTTTGCTACTTTGGTTTTGAACTCGATAGCGATGACCAAAAGAACACGGCTAGACTGTAAGGAAACCCAGTTGAAAATTTCAGATTCTTTTAGCAAGGAATAAGATACATATGTTTATGTTGAACACTTTTGTAAAACGTTATGTTTTTTTTAAATTAAGATGAGGCTTTTGTAACTCTGTTTTTATTTTTCTCATTATTTCAACATAAATTTCCGTTAATTTGTTTTCGGTGTTTCCTTTAAAGAAATTGCAAAGCATATTTCGTTTGAAATTTGTGAGGAACGGCAACACTTAAAAGTCCCGTTATCACAGCGAGACAATCTGCAAATGCCTTCCTTCTTTTATTCAGTTTCTACTGATTTTGATATAAATCTTTTTGTTATCAATTTTTGTTTTCCTGCATTTTATGAGTTTGAATTTTGAACTGACTAGTTGAATTGAGTTAGGTTAAAATAATACTGATGAGTTCATATGAAATAAATACAATCATAATGAAGAATTTACAATTTTTCTTTAAAAGTGTCCAGAATTAATTCCACTAGTGTATGCATAAAATTACACTATAAAATGAAATGTGTTACTTGGTTATTGCAACAGCGACAGTTTCCTTTAGCTGCGTTTATCAAGGTTGTACTGTATTTTTAGCGCCATAGCATTCATCATAAACGAACATGAGTCACTGGTCCCGATAGTATTATCACGAATCTAATCGATAGTATCAAATAAATCGATATATCTGTATTTAATTTGAATTTAAATTGTAATCCACGAGTGGGTCGTTTGTCCTTATGCGAACTATGAACTCCAAAGCGAATATCCTGTGAACTCGGAAACGTTTCATAAGTTGTTGTGGAATTGTTTCTTATCTGTTGGATCAATAAAGTAAATCAGCTGAGCCCCAAACATAAAAATTGTTTATGTAACATGAATTTACGCTTTGGCAAATCCAGTGGAACATTAAAAATAATTGATTAGGTGGTAGGTAGCTAGTTTGCCCAAAACATGAAAGTGCAAACACGAACACTTGTGATTGAGTCCAACAATGAGGGCAGTCCGCGGGACATTCAGACTGGAGACTCTTCTGTCATGAAAATGGGAAATTTAAAAAAACTAACAAAATTTCCTTCACAATTACATCATACCAGCAATACCATCAATGACGTCATGCAATATTCTCGGAATTTCCACGACGTGTAAGCACAGACAACAAGATGAGTTTGTCTCTTCACTCACAGATGGCACATCGTCCCGAAGTGTGTGTCTCCGCTTGAAGTTACCATTGAACCGAACCGAGTTGAAAGCTCACTACGACGTGAAGTTGAAAAAGTTTTCTTCTCATGATTTTAGGGTTGCCATGGCTGTTATTCAATTTTCGCTCTAAGAAACATCAGGCAGTTCGTGTTATCAAAGAAATTCGATGGAAAATTGTTATCAAACGATTCTGGTGCATGCAAGTGATGTTATTCAAATATTGACAGCTTGAATGCCATTTCACTAACGATTGAAAATTCACTTACACTCGATTTAACTTCCGTCAGTGTTTTGTGTAAACACTGATTAAAATAATTTCTCTGATAACAACTTAATTGTAGTGTAATTATTTGATTTTCTCTTCTGTTATATTCACGTTTTGACATTTCGCATCACTAGTCGTAATCAAACAAAACTTTATTTCGCGTTTGTGATATGAACATTTACCGCGCGGTGCGGTTAGTTACATTCTGACGGTCTGAAGAGCGACAATCGTTTGATTTGAAGCCTCCCAAAATATCCGCGTTTATGTGTGATTCAAAAGTGATAGTTTGTTAAAACAGAAATTTGTTTGTGACTTTTAAGTGCTTCTAACAGTGGTTACATAACCTAAAAAAACCTCGTCTTCATGATTGTAAACGCCAGAAATGGCGGATATTTGCGAAGACTATCGGCATATGCACTTCTACCTTTCGGTAAATTATTGTTAAAAACAAGATTAAATTATCTGCATCCAATTTCATGCTTTAAACCCTTTGAAAAACACGGCTCAATGTCAAAGGTCGTTGGAATTGACAGACATCTCGCGTGATAAGCGATTCTAGGGAAATTTTCATAAAATTTGTCGTATCATGGTGTGTTGTAATCAAATTAAAGTTTTATTTATTAGTTTTCATTGAAAATTGGAAAACTGGCGGCATTTTGGTTCCTACAAAGAGAAAGTCTTTCACTTGAAGAAAAGTCATTAGCAATCTTCAAATGGATTCGTGTTAAATATGTTCGAAACCATCCCTCAAGGTGTATAATAAATGAATTACAAGAGAGTTAAAGAGAATTAGTTACCTACCTGTCACTACAAACAAATCAAACTTCTGTACTTCGATACCACCAAAGAAGAAGTGAATGTGTCTTTCACTGATTTTAATCGAAAGAAAGGTTCATCACCCATTTCCATTCGACAATGTCCTGTTGACCTCACCTGTGAACTTTTGTACGTTAACAATCAATTTAGTACATATGAGGATCCCCTGTTGTTTGCGGTTGACAAACGTGCCGCTAATGATTGGTTTGTGAAACCACATCAAATTTTGTTGCACTTCATAAATCAATGATTAAACGTTATGATAAAACTCAGGGTTCCATCGTTAATTGTTAGTTTGTCTTGTAATTTATGTTTAATCAAACTTATCGTCCCCCATTCGAAGAGCATTCAATGACCATTCATTGACCGTTCCATCATCGATAATTGGTCAATCAGGACGAGTGCGTTTCGATAGTTTTCTAGGAAATGTCGTGTTTGCTTAACACTTCATAGGAATAGTGGACAAGTTGGACTTCTCTATCAAATTCCTGGAAATTCTGCAGTTAATTATACTCTTCAACCACTTGTCTACCAATTTGGAGCGTGGGAATCCTTCAGAACCAGCTCCACTTTGTTTGTCACATTGTCAACTACATAGTTATTTCACAATTATTTCACTATCTTGCATTGAAAACTCACTAATACTATGACGTATCTTTTATCTATTGCAAACTCAAACAAACTGGAGTCAAAATGATTCAATTGTTTGCTGTTGACCTGTCAAGGTGAAAAACAATGAGATAAATCGAATCGAATGTAAAATTTTGAATTTAACCGTGAAATCTTGCAAGTGACTGTACAATTAATTATTAAACTTCATTCAATCGATTTACATTAGTTGAAACTCCAGATACATGAAGTTCTGTCTTACAGTAAATGTAAAAACTTAAAATTAATTTTAAAAATTTCAATACGAATCAACGCCATCTTAACGTTCGCCCAGACAAATCGTGGGATTCACACCAACAAAATCGATTCAACTTCCACACTCACACAGCCACATTTTCATTACCCACTAATGAATGGTTGGGCATGTAACACGGACATGTAGGCGGAGCTCTTTGATTGATTGCGTTGTACGATGGTGCCCCCTGCAGAGTTTCGTGCAGAACTCATTCAAAATGGCTGTATGAGTACTGAGTGCTGTCGTTCTCTTTCCAACTTGCGGGAATGAATGAGATGCAGCTAGTTCCACAAGCCAACTTGAACATGTTCCACAAATTTTTGGCTTCTTTCCTTCAAGTGAACATTTCAATTTCAATTCAATTTTCATTTCAATTTCAACTGTAGAAATTAGAATATTTTGTCAATTGAATCATATTCGAATTTTCAACGATAATACCATTACGTCATACCACGTTGTTGACTTATTGCTAATTACATAAGTTACATAAACTCGAAATTGTTTGTACTCCACGTGAGAAGCGATTTTATGTAAGGTTGTAAAAGCATTCCAAGTGTCTTGTACACAAAGAACGCACGATTTAATGAAAAATTCCAAAATGCACAATTGTTGTAAACGAAATTACAATTTTATCAAATTTGTTTGCATTTTGATAAGAATGGCAAAGTTCCTTGTATCTTATCATCAACCAAAAGTGACGCTATTTCCAAGGACGTTCCAAGAGGAAGTTTAAATTCTCCGATTGTTGACTGCAATTCACTTGACTACATGAGAAAACCCAAAATGACTCTAAACCCAGATCCCGATGGTCATTAAGGAAAAAGGGTTCCTGATTTTAATCCTTTTAAAAATCGTCACCTATACAAAATGCATTTTTCAGTAGCATAACGAGACACTCCCATTTTTCCTCTTAGCTTGGTTAACCGCACATAATAAAGTCTTGCATCGTAAATTACCAGACAGGTAAGACATAAAACCTGGTAAAACCCACAATTACCGAAATCAGGAATAAATTTTCACCCAAGTCCAGGTTAATGTACACAAACATACAAAAGGCAAAAGGCAAAAGGCGAAAGGGATAAAAATTGAAAAATTTTCAACTTAATTTTTTCCATTTTTCTGTTGTTTGTTCGTCTCGAGGAAGATGAGTTGAAGATTCAAAGATTGTCGAGTTAATCCTCAGATAATCCACCATTAGTGATGGTTTATCCTTTTGTACGCCAATTTGTAGTTCTTTGTAACGTAGATTGGTTATCTTTTTGACTTTTGTTTATTCTCCGCTTTAATTTTCATTTAATGAAAATGTCCTTAAGCCAGTAAGTATAGAAAGCTTTCAGAACACTTGCACTGTGAATTATCTAGAACGCATAGTTCCACCATACACTCGTTGAGTGTCGCTGAGTTATCAGAGACGAGGAACGATAAAAACGCTTCGATACCGCACACGATTTGAATAGACACATATGATAACGTGAGTATAATTCGCATTGCGAAACGCGACAAAGATTAGATTTACACCCTGAGAAAGTAGTGTCAACGAAAGTTTAGCCGCGTTTAGTCAATTGGACTACTTAGTCGCTGTACTATATTTGTGTTGCCTGGCCTTATTGGCGGAGTTGGCAAGTCAAAAGGATTAAGGGAAAAATATGAAAATTAGAATTAAGAATTGTGTAAGTCCCCCCGTTCTTATCAAGCTCGATTGCGGATGAACTCTTCTTCTTCGAATTGATAAGACACAACTCACTTAAAATGTGATGTATGAGAACAATTTGTAAAGAATTTTATTACTCAAATTTCAGGAGAGTGAAATCGTTGATGTCTTGTGGAAACAAGACGTTGATCTTGGATTCTCCTTGTCTCCACTGAAAATCACAAACGGCAACAATGACACTCCAGCTAAGACAGTTGAAGATGATGATGATGTTGAGAAGCTTAAAGTGCTTCAAGAGCTTAAAAATGATAAGGTGAGTGATATATATAAATATTTGTGTGTTGTTTGATATTTGTGATAAGATCGTGATCAAGTGACATATTGTTGAACAAATATTTTCAATTCAACGTCAATTGATTTAATTACTATAAAGTTGATGAATGCAATTCGTGTTGTTTGCTAATGAAATTTGCAATTTATCGATTGAACTTGAATCGGGCGTTGATAAGTGAATGATATCCAAATCGGACGTTGAATTCATCTTTTATATAGATGTGATATCATTAACGAAAACTCAAATTTTTCCTTTTCAATATTCCCTTCACTTAAAATTGAATCAAATTTTGCGCAACAATTCTCGCAAAATCAGAGTCAGAAACATTTAATTCGTCCAATGGTCCATAGATGGCTCTATTCCAACACATAGAAGTCGTTTAATAGAAACACTCGATAAAACTTGGGTTAAAAATTACACCACTCGATAGAAGTCCATCTAGAGCTATGTAGATGGCGCCACGCTAATTTTGCCTTCCCGCGAAATTTGAAATTTTTGGGAAATTCGAGAAAATTAAAATTTAATTAAAACTTGGTTTAAACTTAAAAATTACGTTGCGTGTATTTACCTACAAACCGAAAGAAATATAATAAAATCGATGAAAGTCTGTTTTACAACTCCAAATTTGCACTCGATAGCTATTCCCAAAAGAACACGACTAGAGAGGTCATATAGAATTCTTTAGTTTCAAAACCTCATTTTAGTGGCCATTTCTTAATTTTGATTTTAATTTTTGACTTGGAATTAATATTTTAATTTTACATTAAAGAATTCAGTTTCAATTTTGGTAAATTTTTACTAGGAATCAACTTCTGTCTGGTGACTATTCCAAAACTTCATGATTAAAATAATTTTCGAAATTTATTTTTATATGACTTCATGTCGGGTATATACCCTTCCCCATACAAGATGATATTGTTCAAAGCAGCAGACGTTTATCAAAGCTTTTATCTCAACGTGACGATTTGATAAGATTAAGATAATAAATTCATTTAAATGGCGCTAAACCAAGACTAATTTGAGTGAATCATAATTCAATTTTACTACATTCAATTCGTTTTGAATTTCAGTCAAAAGATGAAGATGCGAAAGATGATTTGGAGGACGAATGGGCTGGAATCCGTTTCACGATTGATAACGAAACTGGTGAGTTTATGAGAGAATTGAAATTTTAATTGAAAATATTTGAAATTGAACAAATGAAAAGTTTCATTCTTTTCTATGAAATATTTCATACATTAAAGCGGCATTTGCTCAAAAGAAATCCCCAAAGACGAGGTTTCTTGCCCTTCTTGAAGTTTAAACAATCAAACGCATCGAAAACGCAACGCTTTCTTAGAAACTTTCGATTACAATCCACAGCAGGGTGCAGCCCCACGATCGTGATAAACAAAATAAAGCCCACAGACACTATAAATTGAAGTATATTAAATGAATTCTATTAATCCAGCAAAGAGCGAAGTGTAGAAAATCGATGATTATTCAAAGGAATCCAATAAATGAAGTTTCTTGAAATTAAGAACGTGCACCAATGCTAGGTACACGTACCTTCAACCATATCAAACGTGGCCAATATTGAAGCGAACCATATCAAGGATCATTATCTGCTGAACAAATACTTTTCCAGTTTACCCTCACTTTATACCCTCAATCGTGCAATCGTGCATTCAATTGGATTAGGTTTATCCAAACCTGAATAAGGTATGGTTCGCTCTGGCTCTGACTCTTATTGATATACGAATACGAGTATAGATATATATCCGATACTATCATGGATATGGAATAAATTTATTTATAAAGTAATAAGAACATGCCACCTTCTGTGCACACAACCACATGCGCAAAGTGGCCCTTTTGGAATCGATCGATTTAATTTTTTTCCTTGTTTCCTTTTCTAGTTGTCTGTCAAACCCATAAACTGTTCTAGGCTCGTTTCTACATACTTACATATATAAGTATACGCAAAGAAAGAGGGGTTGAGAACATTTCAAGTTGGAATGAAAATGTACACGCACCACATGCGGCCACCATTTCATGAAAAATGATTCCACCATTACATGGCGGTTTTTCATTATAGGGAGTCACAATTTAGTCCACCACCAATACAACAAATACACATCTACTTTCCTTATGATCCGGGTTATAGGGTATCTAATTCCTGTTGTTGTTCAATATAAATCCATTTTCCTCGCCCATTGAAATGGATGTGAGCCCAATTTTCGGTCCATTGTTCGAATTATGGACGTCTCTCGGTCGATGTGCGTGTTTATTGGATAATATTTTTCAGGAATTGAAATGTTATCACATCTTGTCGTCACCATCGTTTTCTTTAACTTTGTGATTTGCAAATGGATATAATATCACTAATGATTTTCATCAACGAATCAAAAGTTCCACCTACTTGTCTCAGCATGCATTCTGCATTAAATCGCGTTCGTTTATATCTAGTTGCTATAATACGAGATGAAAGTGAAGTTTGACAAATCATAAATCAAAAAGTCATCGATAACACCACGATATGATGATGACGACGACGATGACGTGTTAAGGAAGTTATGGAGCATGGGGTGTTAATAATGTTCACGAAACACGATTATCTCGTATGATATTCCGCGGGAATTCTTTCTTCCAAAAGAATCCAACTAATGTGATTCCATAAAGAAGCAAAAAGAATAATATGACAAGATTATGAAAAATCTTATTAAATTATGAAAGCAGATTCACTCAAGCATGATTCAAGATACGAGAGGCTTTTCAACTCTGCCTCATGTCTGAGTCACTATGCAGTGCGAAAGCATAGAGATAAGAGAAAGCTCGATTTCATAGAATGGACCTCACACAAAGCAAAGCTCCTCCCAAACAACATTGCAAAATGGCGGCATTTGACCTTAGAATGACCTTTTGTGGACTTGAAATCCAAACAAAGGCTACCAAATATGGAATGAAAAAACAATATTTGATTGACAGAAAAAAGAATTCGAGGAAGTTGAAAAGTTTTGTTTTGGTCAAGTCGGTTCGGTTATCTGAAGCAGATCGCAACGACTGTAGATCACGACGAGACTTCAAGTAGGCTTTATAGTTACGTAAATTCAATTGATTTTCCAATGTGATATCAGATGATATCACTGAATAAAATGAAGAAAAATCAATGTTGACGCGTTTTAATCGATTGTGGAATATGAAATTTGTGAAACATAAATTTCTTGAATTTATCAATTGTTAAATGTTAGAGCTGTCAGAATCAACATCGAAGAGAACATCAAAGGAAATTCCACTGATCTTGTGGTGTCGGCTACAGTACACTATATAGGTATATACAGACCCCATACTAGGGGTATGCAATCAAGAGATTTTGACGAATCATCGTTTTCGCCTTCATATCGACAGACATCTGCTGATATGAATATATGGAATATGGTTTACCTACGTGTACCGCACACGGAAGACTCTTTTAATTGTCCTTTTATATATTAACGAAAAAACATGATTTTATTAAATTTACTCCAAAATGATTAACAGAATGAAACATGAAGAAATACCTTTAACAGGTGGTCATTTATCACAACATTCTGATCGACATATCTTTAATTAAAATTTCTCTTTGATTCGTCGTTTGTCTTCATGTCATCCAACAGCAACAACAGTATGTAGGTATAACAGACAAGACCTCCATTTTGAATGAGTGCGAGGCTGTTTCAAGTTCTATCTAATCTTGTTTCGATTTCTTGTTATTTAATAAATTCGAACACTAGATACTATCGACATCATGATCATTCTCCTCGCATCGGAAGGTAGGACAAGGTAATACACGTATAAAGTTTTGTCCTCACCTTAGATTCTAATCAGGTGATTTGTTCAGTATGTAAATTGACTTGACTACAAAAACATTAATCATGTGGTCTCGAGATAAACAATGATCGAAAAAAATTAGAACAATTAGGTACAACTGCCAGGTGGATTGGTTTCATTTATCTCGTCTTTGATTTGATTGGCACACGTTGATTTTTTGGATAAAACCTTAAAATGCACGATTATTGGAAGGATACCTGCACTTTTTTTTGAGTGCTTTTGATTGGATTCCATTATATTTAAGAAAAACTTTTTTAATATTTTCACAAAAAAGATTCATAAATTATCCTTGTACACCTGAGTGGGTTGATGGGTTTCGGGGCAACCATTAGATCCATTTTGTTCGAAAGAAGCAAAAAAAGGTTTTCGTAAATACCTTCACGTTTCTGTACACCAACCAAACCACCTCCTTCAAGATGATTGTTCAAAGTCTTGTTCAAACAAGAGTGATAGAGATACACAAATTATCCTTGAAGCCTACACACACAAACCTTTGACGAATGAAAGAATATCCTACTTGAAGAAATGGGAGGTTGTTTCCTCTTTTTCGTATCAAACCCGGGTTTGGGGTATTAAATCGTCGTGTGTTCGTCATTTGATTTATTGCTTCCATTTCCGTCCATTTTCCACAGAAGTTCCTACTTGCCAGCCTTGGATTGTGGTAATTTTTCTTCTTTGGTTCGCATCATTTATAAGAAAAGTATCTATCTTCTGCACACAACAACGAAAAGAAAATGAAAAATAAAAATAAAATGAAAATTGCTTTCCTTGGAAATGGGGTTTTTTTTTGCTGTGCCTTTAACCTATGCCAGGAATTTGATTATCCCTCGTTGCTTATTATTATTCTCAAACGAAAACTGACAACGTATAAAAAATGATGGAAAAATTTAATTTTGTTTATAAAAAAAAAATACCTAAAGCCAGGTTCACACAAACATTGAACGATTTCAATTCGATAAATTTGTTCAATTCGATTCAACGATCACACTAAGGTGAAACAATTTCCATCGCTTCGGTCCAATAATTTTATCGTTCATATCTTGCATTGATCATGTGCTTCGTGCAGAAGGTTCTTGCAGTGAGATTGCACTTTCTGAGGCATGGTCTCAATCACATAGATATCTACGTACAGGTACAGGTACAGGTACAGGTACTTAATAAAATGGGAGCTCACCGTGAGTGGAAGTGGAACTGGAACTGTTGGAACGAGATCAATCTTTGATTTAATTCCAATTTAGTTCTTGCAAATCTTAAGAAATCCATTTATCTTACAAGTTGTTGACATTTTGCTGTTTTGATCAAAGTCATTCTGAAGGGATTCGAGATAATCACCTGCAAGTGATAGTTTGAAAATCGTGCAATGCAACCACAAAACGTGGAATGATTGTATCTTTTTTATTTAATTTCGTTTCGTTTCATTTCACTACCTTCAACATTGCATTGATTGCATGCAATCGATTTGAACTAAAATTTTCGTTTTTATGCTCCAATTGATTGGGAATTACCTGCTCCCCATGTGAGGCTCTCCAACTGGTCTTGGTTCTTGAATCAAATTCAATGCAATTTCTTAATAAATTTTTCTTTAGAATAAAGAATTCATCTAAATTCAACCTTTATCCCATGAAGAACAAGTGGTGGACTTATATAACCGATGCCCTGATAGCGAAACAAAACTAATAAAAAATTTATGTTGTCTTATCTATAGTCTTGATATATATCCTCCGCAAAAAAGACAAATTTGATAAAAATTCGACGTAAACAAGCGCATTAAAGTTGATTCTTTGTGAAGAACCTAGTACAAGCTATCACGTTATCAGTCAAGTTCGAGTTTATTCTGACTGATAAGGATTCTTCAGTTGTATGCTGTGGAACGTCAAACATCCTGGTTCACATGAAATTGCTAAGGATGTTCCGCAAGAAATCTCTGTAAATATAACCTAGTATAGGTACCTACCTACTTATGTAACCTTTCCTAAAAACTTTTTGAAATGGACACACAGGGTGAATCGTTGGATTTTAAGGTTAAAAGCTTTTAACCCACATAACATATCTGTAAGACCCGTGTATATCTCATGTTTAATATTTAATAGATTTCCCGGGGAGAGACTCCCTTTCTAGCCCCTCGATTTTGAGAGTGGAACTAGATAAAGAAATTAAAAATAAAACAACTTTTGTTTTCCGAAAATTTCCAAATTTGTTTCCTTTACAAGATATTCGTAAAATAAATTTCCAGAATTTCCTAACCTAAAAGTGTGTTTTTTCTTTACATTTGAGCATATGTTCGCTGTTCAAATGTCATTTCCCCTCTTTCTGAGATCGGCGCCGAAACAAAAATACACTTTTAGGTTAGGAAATTTTGAAAATTTATTTTACAAATATCTTGTAAACGAAACAAATTTGGAAATTTTCGTAAAACAAAAGTTGTTTTATTTTCATTTCTTTATCTAGTTCCACTCTCAAAATCGAGGTGCTCGAGGTTCTGCAACATGTAGAAAGGAACTAGATAAAGAAATGAAAATAAAACAACTTTTGTTTTACGAAAATTTCCGAATTTGTTTCGTTTACAAGATATTCGTAAAATAAATTTCCAGAATTTCCTAACCTAAAAGTGTGTTTTTCTTTACATTTGAGCATATGTTCGCTGTTCAAAAGTCATTTCCCCTCTTTCTGAGATCGGCGCCGAAACAAAAATACACTTTTAGGTTAGGAAATTTTGAAAATTTATTTTACAAATATCTTGTAAACGAAACAAATTTGGAAATTTTCGTAAAACAAAAGTTGTTTTATTTTCATTTCTTTATCTAGTTCCACTCTCAAAATCGAGGGGCTAGAAAGGGAGTCTCTTGCCGTTTTTATTGGTTCCAAATCAAAAATGAAGGTGTCAAATGCATCAAATTTTATCAATTCGAAACAACATGGTAATTGTTGGTTGAGAGAAGAAAGTGAGTTAATTTTCTTGATTGTTTTTTGAAAATCACCAAAAAATTAATTTCTATAACTGAAAGAAGACACGAAATTCACACGAAACATTTTTGGAAAATCATCTCAATGAAATTATGAACTTAATGAATTTAAATTTCATTTAATTTAGATGAAACAAATATCTGTAGTTTAATTTGTAGTCTTCAAATTCACGCTGAGATGTTCAATTTACTAGAACCGGGTTACAATCAACAAAACTTCCGGTATGACATGGACAAATTGATTTCTTCCTCATTTAGCTTTGTAACCGATACAAATTTGTCAACTTCCGCTGTTAGTTATTTACCTAATTCGATTGAAATCAACAAAAATTTATGAAAAAGTTTTTCCCATCGACTGCATCCGAGCTTAACTTTTGACCGTTATAACAGTATACTTTAATAACAAAAATCCCTTAATCCAATCAAATGTAGAAACATGCAAACGTACTTCCGTTTTAAATCCACCTTAAGATCTTTGATTGAAGTTGATCGCAGTGTTAAAGAGAAATGTTTTCCCTGCAGTCAACGTTCAACTAATCCTGTTAAAGCGTCGTCTCAACGTTGAGAAGTGAAGTGCGTACAGACGTCATTAGGAAGTGATTGTTATGAATCTATAGAGTGTCTAGCGTCTTATAACCTTTGGTCAATCCACATCCAAATCCGAGTCTTATTCCCAAGACGGATCATGTTTGTATCAGTACCAGAATTTTGATGAACGATTATTGTTGGCTTGAGAAAAAGTCATATTTCCAATGACAAGCAGAAATTTTTCGAAAATATTTTTTCTTTTTCGATTTTTGGTTATTTCTCACATCACGTATCTCACGTGTTACAATGAAATTATGATTTACGTCGATTGCACCGGTCCATACCTATAGAGGTGACAAAGAAAATTCTCAATTCACGTATATACCTATATCGAATGGCTTTTGTCAACAAACGTGGATATGTAATTAATCACACGTTGAGATGGTCATATTCAACAATTGCAGACAATTGTAGAATCGATATCGACATACCTATCGACGAACGGGGAAAACGGATTCATTTTCCGATCAATCCTATCAGCCAATCAGCATTCAGAGAAAATCATTTCTTATGTCAACAATGACAATGGAACAGTGACAGTCACACTGACAGGGTTTCATCGTTACTTTGAACGTTACCCGCCATTTTACAGTGACGTCTCTATTAACGAGATTTCCTTGCAATCATTGCCGGCTTCTTCTTTTGTACCAATTGTCCAACTTTCAAATAGAAATTTCCTCATGTAATTACGTCTTCATTATCACATGACACTTTCAAATTGGATATAGGTATGTTGTATGATTTCTGTCAGAAAGTGAAATTTGTGACATTTATGAAATTATAGCTCTGTTCGCGTAAAAATGAGTGTTTTGATACGATTTCGCTCTGTTACTCAAAAAGTAAGAAAATCTGAGAACTTTGACAGTTGTGATAGAATTTTTCAAGCACCTCGACTCTACTCAACCAAATTTGTCAAGTAACATTTTTCAATCTCGATCTCGTTTCCTCTCCATGACGTCACGCGAAATTCTCTCAAAAATCATGCTTGATAAATAGGTACGCGATTGTACAAAATGGTGGTTGAATGTTTTGGAATTTCGATAAATTGAAATGCAGCCATTTTGTTTTGACGGAAATTTTGAAAAATATGAAACTAGATATTAACCACCACAGTAGTAGGTCGTTCCAGACAAAATTAAAAATCGTTGGGGAAAAATAAAACTAAAAAAAAATTCTTAATTAGAATTCCCTCACTCGATGTGGACTGGTAAGAACGCAAAGAACACACAGCATGCATGGAGCCAATTGCACAGCATGTTAGCGTCTATAAGGAAGTCAAGGAATATTCTTGATTAAATGGGCGTGGATCCAGCATGGGTAGGTTCTGTTCGTGTTTGGAGCAGTAATTAATCTCATTTTGACCTTTTCAAGTTATACTTTGAATAACACGAAATGGCTTGTGATGGTTGTTGTGTCATGTTTTCAACGAACGATCAAATGTTTCATTCTAAAATGAAATCCATCAAAACTATGATTGATTCTTTTATTTTTACAACTCCATTATACGACTCCAACTTCGGATAGAACTCAATTTATGACAAAAATAAATAATTAAGGTTCGGCTCACTGTTGTAGGTATGTACATGATATGGCAAACCTGCACGTGCCCTGAACCGCCTTAAAACCTATCAAAGACACGACATAACGATGAATGAAAAGGAAATTGGATTTTTGTAACTGGAAACATGTTCATTTCTATGTGTCGACATCAAACTAATGAAATGACAAAGTTTGTCGAGGTAAATTTCAACAACTCATTCGAAAATTTGTTTTTGAATCCTTAAGCAACATTTTTTCCATCTCCTTAACATGACGTTGAATCAATTCAATGTTGACGAGGATCAAACAGACACCAAGCTCTCTCATTTCAATGATTCATTCAATTTATTTTCATTCGAACAAACCCGCACGCATCAAACTGACTTTTTGGAATTTTCAATTTCCCAAGGCGCTGGTTATATGCTCACTATACATAATGTAGTTGACCCCGCGACTATGTTGCAGCACACAAAATGTGACAAAATGAATACGTCAAAATGTCGAAATGTCAAAATTATTAATTGAAATAAATTATTCCCGTTAGACTGGAAATTACACTTTGGTCCCTCGTCGTCCCTTTGAGTAAAATGGAGTCAGCAACCATACAATGTTGCAGGTATATACACAAGGTTTTTCGGTTTTTATTCAATAAAACCCAACATCCAACAGACAGTATAGGTTAAATTTTAATTCAATTTATTAATTTTTTGTTCTTTCTATTATTAACAAAAACAACTTGTCAGTTTGACATTCACACTTTGACGGAAAAACTCCATTTGAAGTTGGATTTGAAGTGACATTTTTTCGGAATTAATTTTTTGGCACAGCAGGTGGTAATGTCTTAAAAATTAATGGTTAAATCAAAAGTCAAGTTGATCAATGATTATTGAACCGGGTCGAAAGTTTATTCCAAGTATCCCTCATCTCAAAAGAGGTATTAACTTATTGCGTCTCAATTGTCTCGTAAACCTAGTAGCTATTATGAAACAAGTTTAAATTATATTGTCTTATAAGGCTGAAAGAAAGTTATGAAATCGATTCAATATAACGGTAATCAATAGAAAACTCCCGCAATCATTTATAAAGCGTGTCCGCGTTCAGCTGCTATAAAGCGTCCAAGCTTATAAAGTTCCACCCCCTTTTGAAGTTAATCGAAAAATCACAGAAAATTAAATATTGAGCTATCATTAACAAATTGCGTGATATTCGTTCAGTTTCTTTGCGGGTTTTTCTTTTGAAATCTTTTGCTTATCCAAAGATTTACTTTTTGGATAATGAAAATTTCACAATTCGCGGTTCATTTGGCCACCAAAGACGAATCGTTTGTAAATTAAATGGTTTCATTTAAGGAATTTGATTTGATTTGGGGAAAAATTAAATAATGTGTTTTGTAATTTTGAAAATTGCACAAATCTCTCTCAAGTTACTTTAGACTCTCATGATCCACCTGTGAAAATTTGCATTTCGTTGAGAAACCTCAAGTGCGATTCTTAACCAAACACGCAGTTCACTTTGGTTGCATACGAAATTGAGGATTCGAGTGCACTCAAAATGGAGTTCCTTCATGACACTCTGACATCGAGTAGGTTTTCACCTCTTCGAGACCACGAGTATACCCGCGCAGGTAAATCTTGATTTGTTTGCCTTGTCAGAGGATTGACAAGAATGCACTTGCATCGCATGATTCGTGAATTAATTAGAAACAAGAAATAAATAAATTCTTAACGTAAATTCCATTCTATTGACCCTTTTTTGAGGAAAAGTGAAATTGAAAATTGAGAAATTTAGAAGTGAAAAATTAAAATTAGTAAGTCATGATGCCGAAGGTTCTATGGGCTAGATCGACTTTCTGCTTTCTGTCTATATACATTCCTACTTAGAGTCGGGTTGTCTCGATGGTGTTATTATTAACCAAACAGCAATGACGAAGATGATTTCAATGACGACGACAGAGTGACGGAGAAGACTCGACGAGGCGATGAATGACGATGATCTAAAATTGCGATAATGACGATGATTTAGCGGTTACATATTGACCAAATTTCCGTTCTTGAAAGTGTTAAATGTTCGACTAACACCCGGGAATGTAGTTTTTCGCGTAAGTCTTCGATACCATTGAGTACATGGTGGGTATAGGTACTGTACTTGAAAGTGTTACTTCATTGTCGTAGCTAGTATACCGTGCCGCACCCATATTTTGAACCCTGAAACCTCCGAGTAATGGTGACAAAGTAAATTTATTTTTTTCGCTTTTGGCTGATGGAAACAGCTGATGCGGCTATCGATGATGTACTTTGTGGTCATAACATGACCTCCTTCATCTGTGAAGCCGTTAGATTTGAAGAAGCTTCCGTCAGCTGGGAAATCTTGATGTTGGACGAGGTCATCACTTGTTTGATGACGTTTGCACAAAAGAAAAACATAAACATTTGATTATTACAAAAAAGATGATGATAACGATGACGTTGTAAATGCCAACACCTCAACTATAGGCTTAGAGTCTAGAGTCACCGTCATCGTGTGATTGTAAAGATAGTGACGACAAGAAGTTTGAAGGTTTCGTGTGCTATGAAAAATTCCGACCTTCAATTTGAGAATGTCCTTGTCCGGATTCGAGTGAATTTGCAAGAAATCAAAAGTTAATTCGATAATTAAATGATAACCAAATGAGGATGTTGTGAGTTATGATAAAACTTAACTATTTCAAGGCTTAGACCTCAAAGTATTTGGAAACATATTCATATTTCATATCATATTTCCAAGACCATAAAGTGAGTGAATCAGAAATTCATCTGCATATAGAAGACAGAAACGCTTTCCTTTTCCAAACAAGTTTCAGCAAGACTTTTCCGATACAATCCTCATAGTTGAAAAAATGCTGATCAACTCGAGTTGATTTTGTTTGATATTTGCCGAATTCAAAATTATCTAAAATTTAATTTAGGTGAGTCAGAATTAACCCATCGACGGGATTTTAATTGTAATCCTTTGAGAGGATTTAAGTGGATATCTCCGGAAATTCCTTAAAACCGAGTTAAAATATTTTGAGTGACTGAAATTCAACTGTTCCCTCACGTCTCAATCAGCAATTCAAGAACATTCAACTGCAAGTCATAATTTTCCCTTCTAACAACAACCACCTGCTCGTGCAGAGTTTCACTTTTACACACCACAACAGTCCATTGATGGCGATATTTCAATCAAATCTATCAAAACCGAAAAAAATATTTAGTAAAATTGCAATTTCATGTATGACTTCTTGTACGATAAACCAACAAAACTTTGTGTAATTTGATCGATCTATTGACCCAATCAACAATTTTCATGTACTCCATCATCAGAGAGTGTGTTGAGTTGGACGACAATGTCGTCGTCGTCGTCGTCATTGCGGGGGACGGAAGGTGTTAGTTGGAAGTCAAAATAGTTTTTTGTGGTTTGAATTGGATTATTGCAACATAATGAACATATTTTTGTTCCATTTTCTCGTTCTTAAAGTTAAGAATTTCTTAATAATAACTTTTTTCTTCATATTTTCCTCAATGTTTTCTTACAAATTCAATCAGCATCATTAAACGTATACAATCGAAACGAATCTTAGAGATTAACATCCAATCCCACTGAGCGGAATAACCACAAAAACAACAGCAATAGTAACAACGAAAACGTCTTAGCGGCGGATACAAAAGGGCCATCATGTTTCAGTTATGTTTTGTTGTTGCTATTCCATGTTCCACTGTTGAACAGCCAATTAAATCGAAGATTCATCGGAGTCGTCTTCTTGTAGAACACGTCTTTGGATGTATGTGATTCCTGGAACTCGAGCAGCATTCCAAGGCACGTTTTAAGGTTTTTGTGCGCAATCGAACGAACCTTCAAGAACCGGATCCCATTGTGGAAGTAGTGGTACCGTGTTAGGGGAAACCACATCATAATGGCTGCCATTCGAGTGTGCACGAATAGGCCACGCCTGTTTAGTGGAACGAGTCTCTGATGAATTCCAGTCTTTCGTTCCACAACTCGAAACCACCGGATTGGGTTACCTTGCCCTCAAAGACTCGACTCAATCACGCAGGCCGCTTTATGCCGACAAATCCGAAAATTTTTGCTTCAGGAGCATAAGCTCGGACGTGTATTTTTTTTATTTATTTTCGTGAAGCTTTTTGCGCAACTCGTCGTAGGGTGGTGTCCTTTTTAAGGACATTTTTTAACCAGGAATTTTCTGGATGTTTAATCAATTCCTAATCGAATTTGTTTGTGGCAAAAACAACAAGTTAAAAATTTCGCTTGATTCAACCTGTCCTCCCGGGAAGTGTTCACCTTTAAATGTGATTGTGGTAATAAAACTAAAACATCATCATCAACAACAACAACAACAACAACAACAACGAGTTGAAGAAGAGTCTTTCTTGTATGCGGTTGTAGATATCCACAAAACCCCATCGAGTTGACTTCTTCCACCGCGAGAACAAACAACACACGCACAACGCAAAGGAGACGAACAACTCCGACTTCTTCCAGTAGAAGATTCTTGAATGTTCAAAACAGGCCTCTTCTATAGTTTCTATGGATTTTGTTCGGTCATTGTTATCCGGAGTTCTTACGCTTTGAATGGACGGTTCCGAGTTGTGTGGATCTGAAACTAAAAAATTTTATTTTATGTGATTTACGTGGAACTGTGTGAAATATTTTGTGGATTTGAAACAAAAAAGCAAAAAGTGTTTAAAAATAATTGTTAAAAATTTCCATACTTGCAAGTGAATTTATTTTCATGAATTTTACAACATTCTTGTGCTGATTCAGACAAATCATTGACAAATACTAGTTCAGTTTTGGATAAGTCTTACTTGGGATTAAAACGTTCGAACACTTGAAAAGCAGAGTAAGTAACAAATTCGTTTAAACACTGCATGATGAACTATCTGCCGACGGAGATTTAAATGGCTTCAGTTCTTTAGAACATCTTTCATCTATAATGATTTCTTCCTTATGATAATGTTGAATTTTGTCTCCTTTGATATTACTAACCCGGAGATGACTCTGGAAAATCACACAATTTCCAGCAAATCCTTGTAGCTGCTATCATTCACCATCACTTAAGTTAGAAAATTTCAGAAAGTGAGCTTGTCAATTGAAGAATCTGAAAAATGTCAGGTCACATTATTCAAATTTACTAACAGCAGCAATGCTCATGAGCTCCTCCATCCCATTCCAATGCTTCTTGGAAACATTTTTGAGATTCATAAAGGAGAAAAAATATCATTTCCACATCGACCTGTCATTCAAGCATCATAAATTCAATCACAAAACCTCACGAAAATCGTGCATTTTTCAAAATTGGTAAAAATATTTCACTTTGATCATTGCGTTTTATTAAAAAGAAACATAATTTTCTCGAAGACGAAGCCGTCTTCCGTGAAAGAAAGCGTTCAAATTACGAACAAAATGCAAAATGCCGGTAAAATCGTCACGTTTCTTCGAATATCAATTTCGCGAAATTTTCTACTGTTGACCGAGCTTGATCAACTAATTCAATTCAATTTCAAGTTACCATCAAAGCTCAACGTTCCAATTTACTAGTTTCACATAATTTCGATTTGCATTTTAAGATTTTCCAAATGAAAATTCAACCATCTGCAAACACTGCTTGGGGTAAAAAATATTTTCATTTTGGTCACGCATTTTTGGACACAAAACCATTCGATAAAAAACTAACTTAAATACCATAAAACAATTGAATCGAAATTCCGAATAATCGAAGCTTTTTTCTGAGCTTTTTTCTGGTCACTTTTTATCGATTACACGATTTTCGGTATTGAAACGTCTTGTCTCCATCATGATCTCGTTCGATCCCAGTTTTGTTTGGGCCATCAAGTTCACGGTTAAAGAACTTCAAACAAAAAATAAAATAAAAATTAGTGTTGAAATTTTTCAAACAAATTCTTCGCTTCACTAATTTTATTTTTATGTTTTTATAAATTTTTTCAAAAAGGAAATATGTTTATGTTCAAATTTGTGTCATCTCTTGTGATTGATCAACTTTCTGTTGAACAAAACAAAATCTCTTGAAACTCCCTCAAAGTTCGAGTTGAGTTCGAGTTGACTCTGAAGTATCACGTTGCATCCCTCCTGTGGTGACTGAAAAGGTAGATAGATGTACACCCGATTGTGTACATCTCAATTGAAAAGATCAAATCTGGCGATCATGACGCTAATCTGTGTCAAATCGAATTTTCGTAAACAATTTCAATGCCCATTGATACACCCTGAATGTATTACAACCATTTGTTGCAAATATCTTCGAATGAAGGACGTGAATTTGTTGTTATTTGCAACAAAGCTAATCGAGGAGGTATTGCAGAAACATAAATAGTTATTTGATAACTCAATTTCTGTTTGGATAGACATTGGATACGTTTACCTAAAGTATCAAAACTACAAAGTTTGGAAGAAACCTCATTTCAGGTTTTACGGATTAACGAAGAAATGAGGTGGTTGGCTTTCTTTCGTCATGTACATCTTGTAATTACAAAATAATAATTCGTACAGAATTGAATGTAATTGAAAAATAATTGAAAAGAAAAAATCTCATTCACAACAGGATCAATGTTGCCGGCAAATGTTATTTGATACATTTCATTGGTTCCCATTGGAGATAATTAATTACAGCGACCTGTCGAAATATTTAACCACCAAAAATGTTGGTTTGTCTCTTCTTTTCCATTATTCATCACCGGCACCAGCATAGGTACCTACCTAATATCTGATTGTCATACCTGTTTTCTTAAGTAATTCGAAATTTATTTTCATGAGCATCTTCTTCAATTGTGATCCATACGCTCATGATCTTGTTGATCTTCACTTTGATGTTGTACCGTCGGTTGTATATTTCTTGTAAATCAATATCAAAAACAAATTTCTTCTGGATTTGAGGGATTTTTTGATGTAGGATGGACTGCAATTGATCGTGGGATGGATTGATGAATGTCAGAGTCAAGAGCAGACAAGAGTGGAATCTATAATTTCATTCTTATTTTTTCATTCTTCAGCTTCTTGAGTTCGACTCATCGAAGTTTTAAATACTTTGTACTGTCCCATGTCTTAAGAACATTTCACGAGAATTTCTTGAAACAAGTTTTGATTAGTCATTCCTCATTCACACGCTTTTCACTATATACATATATCTACGAAATACTTTCAAATTTAAATTCAATTTTCCATAAGTAAAATTTCTGAAATTTCATTAAATTACATCATCAATTTAACAGTAGCAATTATTTAACACTTAAACGAATTTCTAGCAGCAACATTTGATCAGAAATTATTCGAATTGAAACGATAATTAACCCAATTTGAAGGAAATTTTTTAATGTTTTTACGAAATAACCTAATTTAGGTACATTTCTCTGATTGGCGGTTATGAGAAATCGTGCGAAAATTATTACTGAATTAAATTATTACAAAATTCAGTAATAACATCGTCAGAATCAACGTTTAAAGTCAAATTTTATTCAATAAAAAGCTCAATGAGAAGTTCCACCATTTTGTTGTGAACGAAATTCACCACAAACTCATCAATTTCTTATAGTGTATGTAGAAGAGAGGTAACTTTGGATGATGACGACGTCATCAGACCATATCACCGTGTATATACTTAACAAAAAAATTTAAATTTATTAACAAAAGAAATGTTTGTTGTGTTCGTAATTCACACAAACACTGAAACACAAAAACACCAACAGCTTTTCATTGTTTTCGTTGATTTCCATTTTTTCCGTCTACTGCCGACAGCGCGGTGAGTTGGATTATGGGGGGAAACAATGGGGAACGGGGGATAAATTTGTGAACAAAGAATTCGTGTGGAAAAAAATGCCTGCAGCGAAACGTCCAGCCAATCAAAAACTGAAATTCATTGTTGTTTTTTTTTTATTGTTTTATGTTTAGCTTTACGGCGAATAAAAAGTTTGGAAGTTTTTTTTTCCATATGAAAACTTTTTCACACTTTGATTGGTTCGTTGCGGCTTCGGTTGTGTTAAGCTTCAGATGCACTTGGGGGAGAAATTCATTTGAAATGCAATTAAGTGGAATGCAGTCGATGAACGCTCGAGATGCACTTAAAAGTTTCATGCAGTCTTTGAATTCATTGCATTCATGATAAGTAGGTACCTATATTGTTTTTGAATTGCTAATTTATGTAGATATCACGTGACTGTTCTCATGGGAACAAGTTTCTACCATTTCAAACTTAAAAGTTTTCCATCACTTTCTTGAAATTGTATTATGACGATAATTTATAACCAGCAATCACACTCCAAATACAATATCTTCTCTTCACAACATCAATATTGTCTTTTTGTTCGAGTACGTTCTTTACTGTTTGACAGAAACGTAAGAAAATTGCGCTCAGTAAGTCAAGAGAAACTCTGGGAGTATCTGAGAGCCTGTTGAAGGCAAATCTCAGACTGTGAATCAAAACACCTTGTGGCACAAATGCCCAAAGTTAGCTCTGCCGTTATTTATGAGAGAGAAGGATTCTTCCAAGAATCGAGAATTATGAAATAAGAAATTAATTAATTATAGTAAAAAAAAAATTGTGTGTTTTGCTCGACTCGACAAACTGATCGAATACTTTTGACCGTTAGTGTAGGTATTGAGTTAAAAGGAATTTAAATTTGGCTAATTCTTGTGACATTCCAACAATTAATTTCTGGAATAAGCTACAAATTTCATGGAAACGCTCTAAAAACATAATTTCAATGACAATCCAATTCATTAGCATGCAAAGCACCAAAGTCAGTCAATATATCTAACTAAAATCAATAGCTGCAATTGTAGCACTATAAGAAATCTCCTGTATCTTCGTAAACGATCTGAATTATTAGAAAAATCAAAATTGAACTAGTTTCGAAAATATTTAGTTTGGTGTCTATGACAAAAACCTTTCGGATAATATCTCATTCGAATCAAAAACCTCCCGAACAGCTTTAGGCACGTGAATAAGCCAAATTGGAATATTACCTAATCGCACACCTAATTTTTCAGGTGCTTAAGCAGTATGCCACTGAACAGAAATTTGATTTTATTTTTACATTTTTCATGATTTCTATCTGCTCGAGTTACAAATTTGAAAAATGATTATAATATAGATATTTTTCATGATTGAATTTAATTTATTTTTAAGTGACTCAAAGTACGCGCTCAAGATCATTGAATTTGTTAAGTAGCGATTATTTTCATGTTTAACAATTTGGAATTAGATATGTTTTTTAAGTTTTTAATTTCGAGAGTTTGTGGTATTGGAGACTTTCACCAAGAGCCAAGTCCTTCTTCTAAAATTCGTAAAATATGTCGGTAATTCATGGTTTCACAGTTTTGGAATATTAAAACATGAAAAATTTTATGAGTAAAATTGTAATTTCGAAAAAACACAAAATTTAGTTGGTAGATATACCTATGTATCTACCTTTACATAATTTTGGTAGAACATCCGCTAACAACCAGTTTTTGATTAGCACTTTTTTGTGTAAGTTAAAAATTCTCAGACAATTTCAAAATGAAATTTCAAAAAAAAAAAAAAAAAAATGTTGAAATGAAGACACAAAAAATAAAAGAAAATAATCAAAGAATAAGAAAATTTCAAGGAGAACGAATGAAATAGACACAACCGAAACATCCTCCTTTGTCGATTGAGATCAAATAAATTAGCCGCGTGTTGCTGTTGGTCAGACGAACGGGCCCAATCCCTGATTCCAATCGAAAGTTCTTGATTATTACCTTCCGACATCTTTGCTTCGTTTCAGCATTCAATTTTGAGTTGTTGGATTTCATATTTTCCCACTAAAATTCTCATAACTTCAAATAAAATTTTCAGTTTTCGCGGAATCATTTTGAGTTTTTCGCGCAATCAACGCGTGCTATGAAGAAGAGAAAATGTCGAATATAACTGAATTGATCATATGTAATGCTTCAATGAAAATGGAAACATTTTTCATGGATTCTCGTCATTTGAAGTGAGAAAATTCATTTTATTTTCATTTTCAAAGAATATAATTTTGAGTTTTCTCGAGTGAAAGATATAAATTTTGGAAGCGAAATGGAATCAACATTTGTGTGGGACGACAAAAATGGACACCATACGTGCATGAATCAATCAATTTTCATTAAACCTAAAAATTCGTTGAATTCGATTTGCACGCATTTTATTAACTTTATAAATTCAATAAAAATTGAAAATTCAAAATGTTTCCAAATGAATTCTGTTAAATGAGTCGTGGATTTGGTGGATATAAAAACATATTTTGTTCATGTTAAACATAGTATGTACTTTTATATTTTAGTTCAAAACTACATAGGTATTATACTTATTTCTGGTTAGGACAATATATTCCAAAGAACCAATAAAGATATTCTTAACTGATGCATTACACTGATATTCTCAACAAATTCCAAGTTGAACGAAGTTGATTAACTCCATAGCGGCCATTTTGTAGAGCACACCACGAAGACGTGGTGTGACTTCTTTGTCTTATATGTGGTACAAATGATGATTCAACTTTGTTTTCAATTTTTCCGAGTTTTTAAACAACTCCAAATTGAGTCATTCAATTCTCAAAATGTTTTCATGAAATTTTTGGCGGAGGTTCACCTTCCATTTTTATTCATAGGTGAGACAGAAAAATTTCAATTCTCCATGGTCCTTCCTGTTGTAGACAGGTAGATTCGTAAAATCTGTTTCAAAAATTCAAAATGTTCAAATATATTTGATCTTCATTGCCAAAATGGCGTTGAAACGCTAAAGACTCACTGACTGCATTGAGTCGAATGAATCCTAAACCTGGCAATAGGTATGAATTTCTAAAACCTGACAAGCAATTAATTAAAAAACATCCCTGCTATCGCAAGAAGCATCTCGAAAATGGCGGCACTGAGTGTTTCCAAAATTATGGAAACAAAAACAAAAAAACAGTAGACGAAAGCAAACAATTAATTTTCACGGAAATTTTTTAACAAATCACTCAAGAATTACTTAGCAGAAATTATAATCGGAAAAGTGTAGATTTCAGTGTAACAGTATCCGCCATTTTGTATAAATTTTCTTCACATTTTTCGAAGGGAAATTAATCAACTGGCGACATGGAAAACAGCAGAAGTTTTGAAAATTCCATTTGATTTTGAAAAATTACAATAAAATGAAAAGAATATTTCAAAAATCCAAAAAGATCAAAGCAGATGCGTGTACTACTAGAGTTTTTGGAAAAAAATTATGACTAATGACTTTTCATATTTTCATAATTTCCACCTTTTCCAACTGCATGGCTTACCTTTTTCCGGGAATCATTTGTTATGCTTCTGGAATTTTTGGATTTTCGTCCAGAGAATGATTTTCCTCGAGGGAATTTTGAAATTTTATAAATTTTAAATAATTTCCCTGGAGATTTTCATTATTTCCATCAGTTTCATGATATCGAGCATGATGTTACTTGAATTGAACGTTTGCAAACATTCGAGGGAATTGATCTCCCAGGACACGATCGAATTTATACACATCAAATGATTCAAAGATGCGCTCAAATATTTTGACAGCCAACATGTAGAAGTGTGTATCCTTTAGATGATGGATCAGCTGTGAAATTATAGCATCAACATGCCAAGCATGAAATTCAAATAAAATTCATTGAGAAGGTTTTGCACTTTTTAAGAAAGAAAACCTAGAACCAAGTTTTATTACTTCCTTTAATCAAAAAATTAAGGAAATTAGATTTTTTATAAGAAAAACAAAATTTTGTTTTCATTTGCGTAACACCAGTGACTGGAAGTCGCTCGGAAAAATATTTTCTCACGATTTTCCATGCGACCGTGAAGCTACAAAAGACGCAATTACCAATCCATTGATATTTATGTAAATATTTACCTTAAGGATAACTACAGAGGAAAACGTTCGACAAAATGCTGAGCCTATCAAAACACGAGAACAAAAATTCATTTAAGACCACAAAAAAGTAGCCATTTGCTCAACTTGTGGTGAAGTTCACTATAATAAACTCCCCACACCCTCAACACCTCAAGCACCTGAAGGACAAGGTTCAACTTGACTGCTTTTTTCACGGTTTGAGTGCAGTTCCTGGAAGAGAGGTTAAAAATAACAGACCAACTAAAAGCGCAGACCTCTGTAACCTTTTTTGAAGGAGGTGTGGGTTCACGTGGTCGTATGTAATTTGTATCAATGGAATTTATTCAACGAAACAGATGTTGTTATTACAAACCGTGTTTTGTTGATTGCATTTTCTATTGGAAAGGACAACAAACTGTCGTCATTTTCCTTTTTTCGTGAATAGCAATTACGCAACTCGTTGCACTTCCTGCGGTCACATTCTCACCTGCTTTTTGATAGTGGACAGAGTAACACAAATTAATTTGTTGAAACTTAAATAATTATGCCCCAATCCAATTTGCTGGAGTCTATCCCTGATCAATTTGTTGAATCTCAAAATTTAAAATTAATTAAAAGAAATATTTAATGAATTTACGAACTTGATTTCAGGTGAATATATTCAACTGCAATTTGATGAGATTCTGCAAGACGTCCTGCAACTGCCTGACCTGACCACAGAAGATCAAGAAGTGAGTTTGAATGAGTTTTGTGATTTTCATTGAATGTTCAATTAAAATTATTATTTTTAGGTAAAATCTGAAAGCGACAAAACGAAAAAATCTGAAGAAAATCCATCAGATCCAAGTCCAGGTGTTGAAGAGAAAGATCCATCCGATTTAACTGACTTATTAACTCAATCCGATGATTGTCCAACTGGCTTAGACGAACCACCACAAACTGAAGTTGAAATTTCATCTCAGTCACCAATCTTTGATTTAGAAGATGCTAGTGCACTAGACGAAATCGAAATGATGATACAATCAGCTGGACCATTCCAGCATCATAGGCCTGGACAAAATTATGCAACAAATAGTGCATTCAGACAATCTGGATTTCATCACCATCACCATCATCCGCATCAGGTAATTAAATTTGTTATTTCTCTTCTAAATAAACTTACTTTTTAGGCAATTCAAGGTACAAAGTCAAAAGTGCCTTTTTGACAAAACAATCACGATCATTTGAAGAGTACATACAATATAATAACATCAACTACAAAAGTTTTAACAGATTTCTCAGCAAAAATTCTGCGCTACTGCAAATTTTCTTTATCCAAAGAAATTGTTAATATTGCTTAGATAATAGGAAATTGATCTGAGATCAAATCTATTTAATCGAAATTTGATGGGACCACCTCGTTCCATTTCAATTGTCTAATTGGCAAAAACACTTATACTTCAGTACATCTTAAGCCTTTAGAAATTAAGTTAAGTTCAATACACTGACCGAAAAATGTTTGTAACCTTAGACTTAACAAAATTTATCTACCTCTGAGACCCATTTAGATTCTTAGAAATTGACTATAATCTTGTTAGTGGTCTATAACTAATTATAAACTTGTTAAATCCTTGAGAAATGATAAGGAAGCTTTCAATGCTTCTTGCTAAAATTGCTAGGAATAGTGTTGTGTAAGTTCAAAATAGGATTTCTCCAAAATGAATTCATTTTTCTGTAAACCTATTCAGTAAATTTCTACAGATTTCTCAGAAAACGGAAGAACTATTTCAAAAACGTTTATTAATTCTTAGAAAGTTGAAAATATCCTAAAACATTTCATGAAAAAGTCTTGCATCGATTTCTGATAGGATTTATTGTTTTTATGTTGGATAGAAACATGTTTTACAGGTTCTAGATAAGTTTTAGTTTCTTGGATTTCATGAAAATGACCGTTCTGAAAATTGTAAGGATAAAGATAAACTCATTCATGTGTCTGTCATTTCAATTGGCAGAAAGTTTTGAACGTGACAATATGTAAAAACGATTTAATTTGTTTCTTGTGATTACCACGCACCTGTTCACATATTCTCTTAATTATGAATTAATTACACTATAAACACTTGAATTAATAATATCACAAAGAAAACATATATAAAAACAATCAAAGAACAAAATTATCACTCATGTCGTATGAAGTTTATGTGAAACTACATACATATTTTGTAAACGACCGTTTTTGCATAATTTAAACAATTCGAACAAATTCCATAGCATCATGCAAAGACTATAATTAAATATCCATTCGGTGTCGTCAATACATCACAGTAGTTACTTCTTTTACCAGTTGCAAGTTGGTAGAGCTACTTCTTCTACGTTTTGCCTTTTTTCTCAGTGAGAAACGTCTTAATTAGTCCGAGTTTCTCTATGTGAACGCCACCCTTCGATAGGGCTACGCGTTTGGATTAAAAACAATTAAGGTTTTTTCCCTTATTTAAACTTTCTTTTTGTGAAAATGTCATAGTGGAATGGACTGTAGGTCATGGTAGCATGTAGAAAATCTTGTTCTTCATTAGGTTAATTGACTATATTCAAGTATGGGAAACTTATTTCATGGAAAAAAGTGCTAATTTCAAGTTGAAGGCATTGCATTGAGTAAATGTGTTAAACGTTGATGATGATAAAATTAAAAATTTCATTAACTAACATTTGTATGAAACCCAAATGACACTATTACTAACTTCTGTTCGCTACTGGAGCTTTCTATGAATATCTCATGAGATTTCTTGAATCAATGCAATCTCCTCTGATTTGATACTGTTGTTTTATATGAATATAATAGTAGCTTCATGTGTTATTTATCATTCAGTAAGTTATTCATCATATCTAGAATTTCCCATTGACCAGCAATGATCATTTTGGGTGTTAAACTTATCAAATTAAAAACAAATTGAAGACAAATTGATACATGACAAGGTACATGATCGGATGTCGTTAAAGGTAGAAACCAATAGCCAAAAAATTAATCCTTTCATTTTGTGGTTTTTTATGCTTTCGTTGATGTAAAGTTGCTACTTGCATGTGACAAGTGTACATTAGTGGGAATGTCTAAAGACAACCACACAGAAGATTGACTTAAAAGAAAAACCAGAAAAATCGTGTTACCTGAGTTATCTGTGCAGCCTGTTGCAACCGGTGACTTGTTAAGGATTGCCATTCAAAATGGAATCAAGAATAGAATGCGTATCTGTGATCATCTTTCTTCAAGTTCCAATGAAAAAGGTTGGGTTGATCGTTTTGGCAAGATCCGATCTCATTGAATCGACTGACTGCATTTACGTAAGTGCTTTGGTTGGATTCTTGGTTTGGAATTCCTCCTGTTTCGTTTGTCGAATTGTGAGTGGTTTGAAGTGCATCAAGTTTTCAAAAATGAAATGATGAAATGACGTCGAATGCACCACTTGGAATGGATCTGTCATTTAGTCATCAAAAATTTCAAGTATTTTTTTTCGGAAAAAGTCCTTAATACCTTGATTCGAGTGGTACAAGTTCAAACACTTCAGACGATGATTGAAGACGAATTTGGTTGTGGACATGACATTTTTTGAGAATTTTTCTCAATTTATTTGTGGTTATTCTTAAATTTTCCTTATTTTCTCAAGTGTTTCACAAGAAAACGATGTATACCTTTGGAACTGTACATTCTATAAATTTCTCAGGTGAAATTTCATTGAATCCTCTTTAAGATTTTAAAAGACGAAGTTATCTTATAACAAGTTACTATCAAATTTTACTACTAAAGTAAATATCTATACGCACTTGCCCTTGATATTGAAAACAAACAAATTAAATCGCCTGAGAGACAAACCACAATTGTTGTTTGTGCGTGTTACCGTAAAATCTCATGCCGGTACAGTGTGGCTACTTAACTATCATTCATCGATCAGTCTCACTCGGTTGTTCTATCAGCAACAGTCTTGGAATTACAATCGTTGTTAGTAGTGAACGTCGTCAGTTAGGTAGTACGAGTACTAAAGTCTCACCGGAACTAAGATACTCGTTCTCGTCGAGCAATAAATCAAACTCACCTCAATCACGGTGTGTGGCTTCTAAGACACAGTATCAAGAACCGACGAATTCGGTACTCCTCCTCAGTAACATCTCAAACGGTCTTCAGTGAAGACTTGAGACGTCATGGTTCTCACAGGTTTATTTGTTAACCATACATCAAAAGTGGATAGAACAGATGATCGTGTTTAATTAATTTTTATATTATATATATTTGTTTTAATTGTTATCGTTTTATCTGTGATAATTGTTTTTTGTTGAATTTATTTTGTTTCTAACAAAAAGTGTTGTTTAATTTATATTTGAAAAGCGAAAATTAAAAACAAATTTTAGTGATTTTAAAGCTTTATTTTCACTAAGAGGGATATAGTTCCTGTTTCCAGTTATCAGATTGAGTGTAAGCTTAATTTATTTTTAATTAATGAACATTAAAGTACTGAAAAATATAGAATCTTTTAATAATGTTTTCACAATTAACCAACAAGGATGTGCTAATGATATTCGTTTGTTTTGATAACTTAACGTTGAGAGTGTAAAACAATTTTGCAAATTATTTAAACAATTTTTTGATTAATTTTTTTTCTCTCAACAATAATTTAATAATTTCGGCAAAAAAAGACACAAGAAAATTTGTTTCGTAATAAACAGGGAATTTGTTTTTTTTTTTTTCGTTCATTACATTTCTCAACATTTTCAAGAAACAAAACTCAAAGCACAGACTCAAAATCATGGAAAGAAAAAAATTTGTTAAATTATAAATGACATGAACGCAGAACAGTCAAGGTCATTTCTATGGACTTCCGGACGTTTGAAGCTTTCCGTGGTATTCCATTGAGTTAGTGGTCTCGCGTTTGGAACAAGACACCATTAATTGCTGGATCTGTCCAGGTCTGGGTTACATTTGCTGCGTTGCGTGTCGATAGGCGGCGTTCTGTAGAGAATTCTATACAAAAGCGTCCGTCAATAATATCTCATGCCCATTGATCCGCCACGAATCCATCAATCTAGACATTTTCAAGCGTTTTCAAACATTTTTCAAACATGCGGGCCCGGTTTTTTCGATCACGATCAGGTGGACAAACCGCCATACTAGCTAGCTAGCTAGAGTAGCTTACAAAGTAAAGGCCTTACCTAATGACCACGATTCAACAAAAGCCTGGCATAACAAAAAAAAAACAATAACAAAATGAAGCTTTACTCCAACATGCTATACTTAACTGCGTCACATACCATAAATATTATTTAATTGTATGTAATTTTTTTATCCGCAGTTTTTCTTTGCATACTCCTTGCTTCTCCAATGTCGCAATTAGAGCTTTTGACTTTGATTTCAATTCAATTTGTTTTATTTTCATTTTGGCTCGACAATTTTCAAAGTCACAATTTTGTGAAAATACAGGTCAATAAATAGAACAGTAGAGTGCATGTTGAAAGCTCACATGACCTAATCATATTTTAGATTTCGAAAATTTCATTATCGTAGGGTGAAAAATATCCTGATCTTGAAACAGGCTGTAACTGAGTTCGCGAATTGGTACGAAAATTTGTTCTGACGAGTACGTCAAATATCAAACCGATTTGAAAGTTCAATTTCTTCTGACGAGTTCTTGCATGTTCTGACGTTTTCTTTGTTGCCATGGGGTAGAGTACACTCTTGCGGATTTTTTATTAGTGATTTTTTTTTTTTTAAAACACATATTTAGTTAGATGTGATTATTATCTTTACTTTTAGGTGAGGAAAACAAGGTTTTTCCGCACCAAAACACTAGATTTTCAATTTTATTCCGCGAGACGCTCATACAAAATTTTGACATTTGTCAAAGTTCTAATACAAATCATACACATTTGTCTTTTACAATAAATTTTCCTCACCTTAAAATGTTCAGAACAGTCTGATATATCTAAATAAAAAAGAATTTTTAAAATCACTCTTAAAAAATCCGCAAGAGTGTACTCTACCCGCTGCCAGTGTAACCACTTGCATCGCAAAGCAGGCGTTTGTTAATTCGCACGAGTTGATCAGAACTCGTCAGAACAAATTTTCGTACCAATTCGCGTGCATAGTAACCCTAGCCTTAGGTGTTTCAAAAATCCCATTGAAAGTTTCTCGAAATTTTCATCGCTCTGAATCATTGGACCACTGTAGCAAAAGCTCCTTTAAGAATAAAACAATTCCCAGGGCGACAAATGTCCTGACCTTGACTTCAGGCAGACTGTAGATAATTTGGTTAGTCAGTTAAGTGTTTAGCTAATTACTCAACCATGCTACAATCGATCATGCGCAGAATGACATAATTAGCCAAAAAGCCCCTTGAAGCTATAATGTCGATAGTATCGTTCGATGTTATCCCAGTGACTTTGAAAGCTTTTTGTGAATTTAAGTATTTTTTACATCCTGTGGATATTGTTTTTTATTGTGTGTCATACCACCGTCACTAACACGCTAAACTTAAATTTTGTTTGTTTTTTGTTAGTTCTTACTGATCTACATCACAAGATGAGAATATTCGAAAAAAAATGTATTGTTACTCGGCAAAGTCAATTTTTTTTTGTAACAATTGCGCTTAATTCCAGTCGGTAACGAGAGGAGCTTATAAAAACAACGACAAAAGATCGTGATGATTCATGAAAGTCATTTATTTGAAGCTTTTTAAGGTGCTTATATCGGAGAAGAATTTTTAGTTCTACTTAGAATCAGACAAAATGAAAGGGAAATCGTTTTTTCGTTTTTCGGCTGTATTTTTTTTTTTTTTTTGCAGTCTACAATTGACGTAATTAATGATACTTAAATGTACTTCATGTTTTGTCTTACACACCAGAAAATAGGAAAAAAACAATCACAGACCGAAATAATTGATTTTTCGATTTTTTTATCAAAATTTTAATAATTTCCTTTAATTTTTCAAGCTCTAGCTGTGAAAAATTACTTCCTTGATAGGGAATGATGTTCATTTTTGATTCATTATTAGATCATCTTCGAAAATAAATCCTGAGTAGAACTAAAAAGTCTGTTTGAAATAAATACGATCAGCTGAGTCAAGCTGTTAAGAATTAAATGAAGTTAAAAAGTAATATATATTTAACAAATTAAATGATTAAAAAATTAATTTATTTTAATTTATATTTTTCATTGCACATACCCGTGTGGAGTATTTTTGGATAGGTCTTCAAAAATGACAATGATGTTGTTAGAAACTTTTTTCGTTTAACCTAATCGTTCGCGAAATATACGCTTCTAAAGACGTCAAAAGTGTGTCCCACCCCTTCTAACTTTTGAACGACGGGCCAGAAAAATCTGAAAAAATTTAAGGTAGCAGAACTATATAAAAACAGTAAACGATTTTTGGTTTGAACAATAAGAGTCTTACCGTTAATTAGATATTCGAAGTTTTAAGCTACCAACAAAGATTTCTTTAACTCAATACTTTATGCGGCATTCTACGGAACCCTTAGCTTATGCGTGTCCGACACACACTTGGTTTCTTTTTTTCATTTTGAAACTGCAAAAGCAAAAATCGCGCCATATCGCAAACGTCGAATGAGTACTAAATTGTGCTAAAAGACGAAAAATTACAAAAATGTTCAGCACAACATGATGCCACCGAGGAGATTTCGATGTATGGTAAATCTTGTAGATTTACGCAAGATTTAGCTTTAACTCTTCTCAAGCCGCTAGATCTAGTAGATTTAGTTCGGTGTAAACGCAACATAAGAGTTTATGAATTCTACCTTTACCAGATTCATGAATTTTCAAAATTTATGATTCAAGAACACATTTCTTGCTGCTCAAGAAAATCTTCGGTTCATGATTTATTATAAAAGGACAAATTATAGAAACTTTATGAGTTGTGTCTCAAGAAATCTGTCCAAAATTTGCTTGCATGAATCATTTGTTATGCTGTATAAAGGCAAAAACAACCAGAACTAATTTCAGATCTTGTCGCTGTAAGATTTTTGCGTATTTCATATTTAAAAAAAATAATAATAATAAGTTGTGCCACGAAAACCTGGTAAAAAATTGTCGAAAAATTTCTGGAAAAAAATACAAATTTTAGGTAAGAAAAAAATCCCCACCTGCGTTTAACTACGCACAAACAAATCCTTGAACTTTTCAATTGTTTTCGACAAATTCCCAGAGAATAATTGAAGCTTGTACTAAGCTTAAATTGCATCTTATTTGGAATTTTCAGAGACTATCTGACAAAAAGGAGTTTCTACACGATTTGGATACACGAAATGTTTCATATACTAAATGACTCGTTTTGTTTTGGACAATTATACGAAAATGACGATCAATTAATACGAGACAAAGTTGAAAACAAATTGATGGAAAACAAAATAATAAGAAACTTAATAACAAAAATTTAATTGTACTTGTTGTTGTCAAGGGAAAAACGTTTTTTTACAAATTTTTTATTTTTAATCGTTCATTCCGTCTCAAATTGACAGGTTCACGTTTTAATGACAGCCCATCAATATCACACATTTTTCAAATTGACCAGCTATTAATCAAACATGCGAAGTTATCTATAGTTTGCATTAACAAAACCTCCACGTGCAGAAGCTTCGTGTGCTTCTTATGTTAAAATTAAATTTTATTTATTTATTTATTTATTTATTTTGAAAATGCAATTTTCCCGCCATCACCTCTGAACGTGAAGTTCAAAATGCCGGCATTTCAACTCAATGTCAATCGACTTGTTGTTTCTTTAACAAAACTTTTATTTGTGTTCAACAGAAAACATGATAACTTCAAATCCCTTGCTCAATTCATAATTTTAGATGGCTCCAATTGACATCAGGACATCAGCAGAAGACAACTTCCAACAGCGACATGAAGACGTAACTAACAAATTTGATGTTGACGTTGCTAAAACTGCACCCATCTTCCCTTGTTTTTTACCATGTTCTTAATAATATTAACACCTGATGTGGTATGCAATTTTCATCTTAAATCCATCATAAAGAGACAGACAACTTCATGGTGAAGTGCCATGTCTCGAACAGCACACCTCCCTTACCTTGTGTCGTCTTCATCGCGCCCAAAATTGAAAGCCATGACCTTAGAGATGATGTATGTTAACTTATAAAAACAAAAAACTTACAAAAATTCATAATCATAACACTAACAATACTTTTAAAATGAACACGAAAATAAAAGTAACAAAAATTACTTTGAACATCTCGAGACAATTTGATTAATTGGACTGGAAAAAATTAACTTAGAAACGAAAGTAACTTGTTTTTCAAGACAACACTTGTATTGACATAATATTTAAAGTTTGCATGTATTAATTAAAGTGAATAATTAAATGTTATTAAATTCTTTGATCTTAAAACTGTTGCTAAACTACGTGTATTGACGTACTGCGATTTTGTACTTTTGTGAATGTTTTCTCATCAAAAAACCGTCAGAAATTCTAAGAAAATTTATTTAATTACATAATGGCACTGATCGTTTTAAGAAAAAAATTGATTTTGGCGCGCAAATTATATAAAATTTTAGTCAAAATTTAAGATGCACGTAAAGTTTTTTGCAAACCTGTTCTTACACGCGCCAAAACAAAAAGGGAACTTTGAATTTCTAAACTTTTAACTAACAGATGGCGTCAACCATAGTTCAAAATTTCTATACTTTTCACGCCGTCGATTAACCAAATTCCTCATATATTAAGGATATTCATTTCACTTCGTAAACTCTTCGTATTTGTCGTAAACGTCGTATTTCGTAAAGTATACAAAATTTCGTATCCCTCCCCATACAAAAAAGAATACGAAATTTCGTAAACTTTACGACGGTAAAAAGTGTCGTATTTGGCGTATTTCGTATTTCGTATTTGCTGTCAGATGTCAGTTTGTGAATAGATTCTTATTTTTATTTAAACATATTTTTGTAGTAATTAAGTTAATTACATTAAAAATACATAATTAAAAATTATAAGTTAAAACTAGATGATTTTACTTATTTGATCCAAAATTAATAGCTCGCAAACAGCTTTGTCGTGTAGGAATTTTCAAATTTTCTGCTTTTCAGTGCGTTTGGGCATTGTGTTAGTTCAAAAAAGTTAATAAAATAAAACATTTTAATTTTTAAATGACAAATGACATAAAATATGACATATATTTACAAAGTTTACGAAGAAAACAATTTGGGGTGTTCACATCAACTATGTTTACGACATTTACGACATTTACGATTGACGACGTTTACGAACTTACGAAGTGAAATCAATACCCTTATTACCTGAATTTAAATTTTCTGATGAAATTGACATGACGAGACATGACAGATGACAGTTTTGGAGAAATTGTAATTTTGTGGAATTTAAAGAAAAATTTAGGTTCGTGGCAAGGTAAATGAACCCTGTCGCCATCTGTACTCTTCTAGTTGAAGAATTTATACAGAGCTGCAAACTAACCCACTTATTATCGAGACCAAATTTTATACTCGATAAATGTATGGGATTTGACAGTTCTGTACGACTCGATGCAGCAAGAAAACACAGCTGTTGTATTGCTCTAAAAAGGTTTCATTGAAATTCCATAGAAAGTGAACCCTTTCACGGCAAAAAAAATATCTACTCAGTTTTTACTAAATGAGTGTTGAAATGTTTTCTACCAGAAGAAACCAGTTGAACACTTTTAATTTCAATACAAGAATTTGGAACAGAAAACGGATCATGACGTTACCTTCATCAGCATCTTTTAATTTCAAGTCAATCCACAACAAGTACATCATCCTTGACCTTAGTAATGAACTTACCGATTAAAAATACATTTTCCGCGTGTTGTATTCAAAAACAAAAACATAACGAAATAAACGAGCCCAATTTAAGGCACAATTCTATACAAATTCGAAAGAAAAAACCACGGATTTTCCCAGGAACAACAAAAATTTACCTCAAATTTTTTCCTCAAAAAATAATTATGAATCCAACTCTAACTCCAAACCATACCACGCAAATTATCTTCATACATTATTCTTTTTAAAAACGAAAAAAACAAGAAACGATTAAGTAAAATCTACAATTGCAGCTTCACGCAAAGAAAAACGAATTCTTTAAGAAACAAATAAACAAGAAAAAAAGTAGTAGCCATAACGAATACTTGAACAAGTACGCATATTCAAAACTGGGAAAAGAAAAAACGTTTTTAAATATTTCAGCTCAGGTGTGAAGAACGTAAGAAATCTAATCGATTGTGTAACCGTAGCGTCTTGAGCTGTTGAGCTGGATCTCAAAAGAGATAATCACGACGAAACACTTGTTGCTAAATCAGAATGCCTCAAATGTATAGTAGATATGTGCAAAAAATTAAAAATTTTATTTTAAAAAAACCCAAAATCAAGGTCAAGAAATTGACACAATCAAGTAAATCATACAAATTATCCAACATCGATCATTGTTGCTCTGAAATACGTGGTGGTATTAAGTGGTTTTCGTGTTTAAATGAAAAATACATAATTATAATTAACACAAAAAATTAAATATCTTATTCTTGATGAGTCAAATTTAATTGTTTTCATTTAAAATTAAAATTTCCAGTCACGAGTACCTCTAAGTCGAAGTGTCTCAATGGAACAACGTTTCCAGGATATCGCAAATCTATTTAATCCAATACCAACAATGGGTGTCGGAATGGGAGTCAGTGAGATGTCACCGTATTCACACTATCCAACACATTATCCTTACCAGGTGAGACATTAATATAATGTTGTAATGATTTTGAGTTAATCATATCGCTTGTTTTTTAGACAACTCCTGGTCTACCACAACATGGACAGTTCCAACATCCAGCGCATCCAGTCCTGCACAATGCATCCTTGGCTGACTTGGGTGCTAGTCAACCACACTATGGACACAATTTGGGTTCTGCTGTATCATCAAGTATGCATATAACGAATTCAAGTCATGAAGGTGATGCTGGAGCTACTGGATATAAGATGGAACATGATATGATGTATTATACAGTAAGATGCTTGCGTTATCTTTGAATATTGTGAAATGAAACAATATCAATTCTCTTTTAGAACACTTCATCTGAATTAAATCATACCACTGATGGATTTATTAATTCCATATTAAATGATGAAGATCTACATCTAATGGATATGGGTGTAAATGAAGGTAAGATATTGTTTAAGTTTACATGATAGTTACTTGTTGTAACACCTACTACACTTCAAATAAATCAATTGATTTTTGAAAAATTTATCAGGAAAGTGAAGTTATTTACTTGGTTTGAAGTTATTAAAAATCTACTAACAAAATAAAGATTGAAATTCTGAATTGTAGTTCATATCTTCCAGACATTTACACTTGGATTTAAGTATGAAAACAATCAGAAGTTTGTGTTAATTCTAGTTTAAATATAAGATAGTCATCGTAAACATATAAAACTTTATTTGAATCAAAAACATTTTGAGGAAAATTTCTGAAAACTGATGGTTATTGATGATACAAAATCTAAACCCCGGACTGGCATTCTTTCAAATAACAATTATAGATCAAACACTTACTTGTGGTATTCAATTTGTGTGCACTTGGTCATAATTTCATTTGCGAAGCAACATAACATGATTGAACCACAACGTCATTGCGGATCACTTATCACTGGTTTGTCTGAAGTCAAAAAACACAAAACCAAATTCATCTGATTATTTATTATACTATCACTTGCAAATTACCTGAAGTTTTGCAAAACTCACATGCAGCTTTTATAACTGACAAGAATTAGAGGTTCATTTGCACCATACGAATCAAAACGTTCAGAACTACGTTACTACCAATACCACCAATATCATTTGATCGGGAGAGTTTTCCATTTGAATAACATATAAAATTATTAGTACCCTCGATGATAATACTAACAGACGTCACTCTGTTAAAATTAGAAAGATTTTAAGAACCTCTGGAGGTAAATTACAATCAGTCTTCTGATCATCTGTCCACTAGAATAAGTTACAAGGTATTGACATTATATACCTTGATGAAAATAAATACAAACCACTAAAACTGCAATCAGTACTGCGAAGGGAATGAATTTTTGCTCCATATCACTATTACGATTATTGTATAGTTAAACGAATGGTAACACTTAGGGTTCTGTGGTGTGATTAAGTTTTACGTTAGCTATACCCGACTATAGGACTTATTTTGAACAACAAGTCAAATGAGATTTGGCGTTTATCTTGTGATGGAAATTCAGACAATTTTTATTTAGTTTCATTTCTTTATTTAACATGTTAATTACGTTGTTTATAAAGTAAATTCCACAAACTGTTTTGAGCTTTATTGGCACGGTTTACATACAGTTTATTGAGTACAATGATCTAAAGAAATGAAGCTGGAAAATCAAAGGAAAAAAGTGCTAAAAACACTGGGGACTGGACTTGGATACTCTAGGTAAGACTTGGTAAGAGACAAGTCTTCCGAAATTATCGAACAATTCATTATCTGCAAATTCATAGAGTATTCGCGGCCCGTAACTCTATCGAGCTCAGGGATCTTATCGAAAGGAAGATTAGAAGCAAATTTGAGCATTAACTTGGAAGTTTCAACGTTTATACCATATCTGATCATTTTGCCGACCAACACCCGTAGTCACAAAGTTTGAACAATTTCTCAATTTCACAATGCATTGCAAGTTCGGTGAATTCCAGAATTTAACGCTAAAAGCATCCCGTAAAAAATATTAGGTACCATGAAAGCATATGTAATATTGAAATAAAACTGGTAACTATGTGGCAAAACAGATTAATTAAATTAATTTAAAACACCTACAACTTTATTGAATCGAAGGAATCGTATTGAAGACAATGTGAATCTATCTATTGAATATCATCACGACTCGTCGTTCGTTTACAATTAACATTTACAATTATGTAATTACTGTTCAAATCAAGGTTTAAGCTGCTAGATGCAATTTTGCAAATAAGTGTTAAGACATTCACAATCTGGTGCTGTTATCAGCCTATCCTGTGGGCAGTTCGCCATCATTTGAGTTGAAACGCACCATAGCATAATGCCTAAGCTCTCAGTTTTATCACAAGTTATTGGCAAACCACTTACTGATGCGATGATTAAAATGAAAAATTAAAAAACCTCAATTAAAATATTGCAAATTACCTGAAGTCGTGCAAATCACAAATGCATTGTCTACGATTGGTTGGAATCCTGGATCGTCTACCGTCATTATAAGTAAACCTTCCAAAACTGTGGGACTGTTAAAGTCATCTGAATGAGTTACTGTCCCATTTGAAGAGTCGACAAAACATTCCTTCAAACACTGCATTGAATATGGTTAGCATGACTTTGAACTGTTAGTTTTCTAGTAATAATAGCAAACCTCAGAAGTATGTTTGTTGTAACATTTTTTAGTAACTCCAGTGTAAATATTCTTTACGTCGCATCTTTCTAGACACGATTGATAAAGGATTGGTAACCCGCAACAGGTTTCTTCAAGCTGAAATTGAGAACACATTTTATAAGTGATAATATCCAAATCGAATAATATTTTAAAAAACCTTTGGAGGTGAATCACAATTTAATGCAAGCAATTGAACTTCTGTGCACTAGAATAAGTTAAAAGATTTGATTACTATGATTTTTGACTGGAATAAATAGGTACAAACCACCAAAAGTGTAACTAACACTAGGATAGGAATGATTTTTCGCTCCATATCACTTATTTTCAGTTAACCGAGTTGTGGCACTTTGAATTCTGTGGTGCGACTTACCTTTTCACAACCTTTTATTGGCGACTAGGACAATAAAAACTGTTTTGAGGTCAAATTGTTTTCAACAATAAGTTAAATGAGTCTTATCATTTTTCTGTTCGGGTAATTTTAGATAATTTTTATTTAATTTCATGTTTTTATCCAACATTTTAACTACGTTGTTTGGGACGTACCTACTAATGTGTTTTACACAAATATTTTTCAAATTTTGTCGCAGTTTTTTACGCTTGCTAAATGAGAGATTTTTCAAATCCTGCTAAAATGTAGATAGTTTTCTTATTTTTCATATCCCTCGTAATTTGCAAAACTGAAGAACTAATTGTGGACTGTACCATGTATAGCATTATTTAAAAGCACATTTTGTTAGTTTCCAACATTTTCAATGCATTTTCTGCAATTCCTTTCTTCGAACGTGTGCTTTTGAGTTTCAAAATTACATCCTAATTGACAAACTGTAGTCTCCTGAATTGAATTGAAACAAATTGAATATGATGCAAGGATAAATTTATTGATATAGAATTTCATGGCGATCGAGCCATACAAATAATCGCGTTTCAAGAAATCGGTTACATAATCTAAATAATACATTGTTGCACATATTGGATGAAGCTTACGCATGAAGGCGTCTGGACAATATTTACCAAGGGACAATTTCCAATCATCTGAGTTATCACACACAAGAACATGGCTCCTATGTTGGCAGTGATGTCACAGGATCCTGGTAGACCGGTAATAGCTACTCTGACTAGAATTGAATGGGAAGTTTGAAAATTTTTCAAACGCTAATGAATTATGGAAATTACCTTTTACTTTGCAAAGGTTGCAAACATCATGAATCAGAGGTTCCAATTCTGGATATGAGGAAGCAGCTTCGAGCAAAGCATCCAAAAGAATGTTATCGTCAAAAGCAGTCGTTGGATCAAGATTGGCGTCTGTCGAATTTATTAAACAGTAGGCCAAGCACTGAAATAAATTTCAATTTTTGGGTTTATTATATTGCATTACTTCGATTATTTGTATCAAATACATCAAAAGTGGGGTAATTTGACAAGCATCCACTGTATGGTGGAACGAAAAGATTTTCAACAGCGCATGAAGCGAGGCAATCACTGTAGACAGTTGGTAATTTGCAGCAGCTAAAGTCAACCTGTAAGAAAACGTTAGATGATTGGACATTCTAAGCTGGGAATATTTATTAGTACCGGTGGAGCTATGTTACAGTTGATAGGCACAACGGCTTCAGATCCCTGGAAAATAAATAAATGTTGATTTAATAATTTTTACCTTATTCTTGGAATTAAACACAAACCACTAAAACTGCAGCTAATGCAAGGACGAAAGTTAGTTTTCGGTTCATGTTGCTTTGTTATAGTTGATTGTGTAGTACCAAAGATGGTTCTGTGACATTTCGAACCTTCCAACACCTTTTTATACCAATTTGCAAGCAATAAATTCGGATTTCTGTCCTTGTTTGCAGTAATAAGTTTACTAGCCATAATTTTACTTTGATTAATTACGAATTAAATTACGTTATAACAAATAATTTAACGCATTCTATTTGCTTCATGATGCAAACATCTTGCTTGTTTTTAAAAATATTTTCTTAAATTTCCCATTAATATCTCAAAAAGTATATATAATTTTTATATGCATTTTATGACTTCAATTTTCATTTACATTCTGTTGACATTCCCAAACTGCACCTGAATGTGTTGTGATAAAAATTTTCCTATTTTCAATCTACTCGTGGCAGTTCTGCAAAGTTCATTAACTCAGTGACAGATTCATTAACATTTATTTGATAATTAAAAGTTTTATAACAACAGCACGAGTACTGTACAATACCTTAATTATCCAGATGCGTTTGGCAAAATGCATTTAAGCCGTTCTTATCAAATGCGTGGTTTCGACATTTTGTTAAGATGAAGATAAGCTTGAAAGTTTCTTTGGAAATACAGTCCCGGAAATCAGGATACGTTCAGATGGTTTTTTTTATGATATTTTCGTAATTAGGCGAAAATGGTTGGCAGAAATGGTTCATCCTATGATCGTTAAAGTAAAATCAATTAGTACCTAACGTATGTATCTGGAATTGATGAAAGTATGTATGTCCTTCCTTTTGCAGGTATGTATTTCAAAATGTAATCTCTCCAGTAGAGTTCCTAATGGCTGTTGATGACCCGATTATTCTTCTTAAATTAATCGTATTTTCGCTTGAATGAGATGGATATGCCGGATGTATGTAGGTGATCGAATGACTTATGCGTCTATCAAATGGCTTTCAAAGAAAACGTTTTAAAAAATGGAAAATTGTTACCGTAACGCTTTGAAGTGTCGAGGATATTCATATATCTCTCTCCTATGATGACACACCAAACCAAGTCACTTTCACCAGCATGCATAATTGCCAGACGAGTCGAATGGAATCCCAATGATTACTCATGATTTGCCCGAAATCCCAACCACAGTCAATTGGTTAGTATCTTGTGACCCCCTTATATTAAATCATCAAAAATGTTGTTTCATTTATGTGAAATTAATCATGGTTTGAACCAGTGACAGTTGATTCTTAACTTTGAAGCTTACGGAATTCATTGGTAAGGGAAACAGAAAGTAATTTAGTAAAATTGTTGCACATTTCTGTTATCAGTTAGTTGGAAATAAATGTATAAAACTAAAAACATTCAATTCATAATATGATGCATTATGAAATTGTAGCAAACCTAATTACCAGGCCAATTGAAATTGCAATTGCAATCGCACTTGCACTATGTCGATGTCATGTGTCATACACGAGAAATGATTGGGAAATTTGCAATTTTGTGGAAATAAATTCATTTTCTGCTGAAATTGCAATTTATTGATTTTATTTTTGTAATATTTTCTTTAGCTGGGAACTGGGATTAAGTTTATATTCTATAAACAAATTTTTCACCCCGGTTACAGTTAAGAAAAATTTCAATTAATTTCGCACAGAAACATGTTCGTAAACGAAATGTGTCTAGCAACAAGAAGTAAAATATTTATTTTGTCGCTAGAAACATTCCGCGATGTTCGTAATCACGCAAAGTTGAAACGAAATTCTTGGAATTCTCTCCGAGTTGTTCATTCAGCGAGTTGTGGGCGGGTATTACGAATTTAAATATAAATTAATTATTTTCCGTTTTAACTTCCCGGAATGCACTTGTGTTTGTAATTAAGTAATTAAAGTAATCAAAAGCGTCCCATCAGCAACAAGTGACATGAAGCATGTTTGTTGTTCGACATCAGTTCGATTGAGTTCGAGTTGATCAATCATTCGTGGTATTGACAGCTGATTTATCTCGTTACGATAAATTGATGACGCGATTTTGTAACCGATAAAACTCTGATACTTGGCGATTTTGAGTTTTTAAGAAAAGTGAAAAATGAAAAAATTAAAAATAAAAATCAAAACAATAAACACACGCGGGCGCGTCTTAGAAACATTCACATTTTGACGCTTCGACTTTGCATGACACTAACTACATACTGGGCACTGGTTAGTAGCACCGTGTCCGTCTGCCACCGCCCGAACGGATTGTTTTGAAGAGCTTCGCGCGTTGCTTCGTATTTTTAAATGCTTAGTCACTCATGTTGCCAATACGTGCATTGAATAGTCAAATGGCGATTGGCAGAGTGAAAAGCACAACATTTTCGCGCTTCATCAAAACACACGACAAAGCGACACAGAGCTGTTGTTCTAAATCTGAATTTTGTTGAAAATAACAAAAAATTGTTGAATTTAATTAATTGTTTTAATTTCGTTTTGATGATTTCATGTGTTCGTTATTATCATTTTCCGGGACACGTGAAAAACACGTCACATTCATCTAATAAAGTTCAAGAGACTCATCAGGTTTTGTGGTGGTTTTGATAAGAAAACTTTTTCACGTGAAATTCTTGTGAACGTAAATCAAAATCAAGAAGAGAAAAATTTGTTTAAAAATTTTTGACAATTAATCAAAGTGGAAAATTATTTGAAAAAGTGTGGGAAATTTTTGAAAAAACAAAATAAATTTTTTAAAAAATCATTTCAAAATTCAATTTTTTCGTAGTTTATTTTTAATTTCAAATCGACAAGTGCTCGTTGTGTGTTTGTTTTATGTTTATAATGTTTAGAAATGTTGAGAAAAATTGTTTTTGAAAAATTTAATTGTCAATCACATGCAAAGAATGAAGAGAAAATGTTCTAAATTTATAAAAAATATAAGGAATTTGTGTTAGTTTGTTTTATTTTTCATTCAACTAAAATAGATTTTCAAAAATGTGACTCAAGGAATAAAAAATATTCAAAACATTTGAATTTATTCAAGAAATGCAAAAATCCAATGTGATTAAGGTTTCAAATTCTTCTCACTTGGGAATACACGAAAATCTGCTAAATTGCTAATAAATTAGGGAAAAGTAAGTTAATTATGTGATTTTTAAGCTTTCTTACAAACATAAATCTTTTTCAATTTTAAATTTTAAATAAATTTTTTAACAAACTTTTTGTCTGCCGCAAAGCAAATATTCACCAAGACGATCAGTAAATGTATCTGGAACAATTTTTCAAAAGCTTATAGTCCATTATCAGCAATAACTTCTGAAGGTAACCGAAATAATTCCGTCCCTGATCATTACAAGAATCAAGTCAAGTCTAGTTTCAATCAGTTCTCAGGTATTATAGGATCAGCTGTCAGATATTTCAGGAAGAACGATGATCAACAAATGTATCTGGAACAATTTCTTAGAGGAACCTAAATTTAGGTATCTCAAATAACGTCTAAAAGCCTTCAATCCATGATCAATAACTTCTAAAGATCATTACAACAATCAAGTCAAGTCTAGTTTCAATCAGATCTCAGATATTTCAGGAGGAACGACGATCAACAAATGTATCTGGAACAATTTCTTAAAAGAACCTAAATTTAGGTATCTCAAATAACGTCTGAAAGCTTATAATCCATGATCACCAATAACTTCTAAAGATCATTACAAGAATCAAGTCAAGTCTAGTTCCAATCAGCTCTCAGATATCTCATAGGATCAGTTCTAGATATTTCAGGAAGAACGACGATCAACAAATGTATCTGGAACAATTTCTTAAAGGAACCTAAATTTAGGTATCTCAAATAACGTTTAAAAGCTTATAATCCATGATCACCAATAACTACTAAAGATCATTTTGCAATGATCAAGTCAAGTCTAGTTCCAATCCTATTATAGGATCAGTTCTCAGATATTTCAGAAGATAGTCTAACCTGATTGTGTCTGTCCCTCTGATGACCTGATCGTGACATTTTTGTTAATTATTACACTTAAAGTGTGAATTACGAAGATGTTGCACCGAGAATTAGATGAAAATGAATTTAGGTTAAACGTCACTGGGAGACTCCGTGAAAAGCTTATGAATAAATTTAATCAAAATTCGAACTAATTATCAAAACATGAATTTTTGGAATTCACTGATAAGCGAATTTTTTGTTAAAAAATTTTAATAATTCTGATTGATCTGGTTTTTCAACTTGTTTAGACGTCGTGTCTGGCTAGTAGCATGGATTACATTGAAGTTATGCTAAATTAACCAGTTGTTGTTTTACTATTCAAACACGTTGGTTAACTAGAAAACGTTTTAAAAATAGACTCTTTCGCTGGAAAAGGCAAAATCCCCAACAATTATGAATTCCACCCAGAGAATGCCACGATTCTTGTAATTTCGGGAATCACCTAGTAATGATTTCGTAGAAGGTGATTTTCCCCATTAACTGGTTTGTTGAAAATTGAAATCTTGATAATGATAATGTGGGGAAAATGCAAATTAATCTTCATTATCACATTTCATAAATGTAGGTGATATGGTGGAAAGACTCGTAATGAATCCATTTGAATTTAAAGTGAAAAATGTGATTGATTTCCAGAAGCTCAATTAACAACCACAAATCTGGGCTATTCTATGTAGAATCCTCCCAAAATTATTCATCGATTAACTTTTCCAAAAGTTTTCTGATCTTGTTTGAGTAATTTCAACAACAAAAAATTATTCAAATAAAATCAAAAGTTGATAAGTTCTTAATTTAGTATTCAGTCTGTGGTTTTCTAAGATGATTCATGTCATTTACGCTTCGGAATTACTCATATCGAATTATGAAAAAAATGACAATTTTAAGCGTCAAGCTTTCTACAATCAGTCGTTGATTTATAGGTTGTGGAAGTTTCAACGAATGAATGAGTAATAACGATGTAAACTTAAAGAAATTATTCAGTATTTTCGGTTTTGTTTCATTATCTTATGTCTCTCAATTGTGTGGAATCTTTCTTTGATAGACATTGTTGTAACTCACACTCACAACTCGTCAATATTACATCATTCAAAATATCCTTGAACCTCACCCAATGTGATAAACCCGATAAACCATTTTGAGATATTTTCATTTCGCATTTCTGCAACCAGTAGAAAAAAATCTTAAATTATATACCATGAAACAACAAAATATATAAGGAATTTGAACATAATAGGTCTGTTCGCGTACAACTTGAGTTTACTAGAATTTACTCCGTTGTAAATGAGCACTTTTCTAAGTTCTCTCTCGTTACTCGAATAGTACAAAAACGCATTTGAGAATAAACAAAATGGACGAATCTCTAACGTCTGTTACATGCACCTGTCAAATGAACAGGACTTGATTCCGACTAGCTTGTTTCAAGTATCATTCCCCTTCGTTACTTTTCGTTAAATTCTCTCAGAACAATTTTTGGAGCGAGTTCAAAACGCCAATTTCGACCTGGAAACATCTTGAAATATATTGCAATACATTCCGAGCAAGTACGTGAATAGACTTAATATGGAATATCAGGGATTTTATCCTTAACCACTTTCAGAATGATCAGTGCCTACTGATTTTAATCATATCACTAAATATGTGTTTAACAACAAAATTTCCGTGGTTACTACAGGTTAAGAGTTAATATAAACTATATCTAACTATTGACACTCGTTTCCTTAACTAACCTCCTTTCGGTTAAACTTTAACAGAAGCCATGAAGTTTGCCTGGAAACCATTTAGTGTTTCTAGATAAGACGTGAAAGATAAGTGTTTTGAAATGACAATAACCCATTTTTCGTAAAAGATACATGTAATAAATGTACCCAAATGAAAAGTGCATTATTCCACTTTGCAACTTTACAATATTTTCCAAGAAAACCTTCTGCGTCGAATGAGCTAAGCAACGCAGGAGGTGAGGTTTTATCTCAACGCACATAGTATTAGTGAAATTTCCCCAAGATTAGTGGAAATAAACAAAAATTTCTTCAACTAGCGCTAATATGACGCGACATAATTAACGAAATCAAAGTTTGAGAACAATCAAATGATAAGATAAGAACAACTTGCTCCAAGAAAATGCGAATTTTTTTCAACTTTTATTTATTTTTCGTTTTTTCTCCATTTTGAAACGCGAATGTTCGCGAAAATGTATAGATAGCAGCCATTTTAGTTGTGAATTAACTGAGTTCTGTGGAAGAGTTAGTAAAGGGTTAAAAGATACTTTTAAATACTAACAGTATATAACATATGATTTATGCAATTTTACCAAAGAACTTTGAGGAAAAAGTGTTTTTAAAGTTGAAATTAATTTCTTACTTGAGTTTACTTTATGTAAAACAATGTATTATTGCTCAAAGTGTTGTGGAAAAAACATTGAAATTATCGTTATTGTGTTAGTCATCTTAAGAAATCTAAATGTTTGGACATATTCGACGTGATGATATGTCTAGGTAAAAATTTCACTTTTATATAATGGTTGATAAGAAATATTTTTAACTTTATCATACGTGACGAACGTCATCCAACCACATGACTTGCAACAAGGATCTTCAAGAATTTTTACACTTAAGCGGGGTTCACATCGCAACGTGAACGTACAAGTGGGTTTTGTCCCTTTCGTATATATGGGAAATGCATCACCCCTTCTCGATGTATTTCGAGGGAAAGTTGGATAGATTCAACTTTATTCGTTCTCACATGCGAAAACAACTTTGTGTTCGAACCGGAGAACTTTTTGAAAAATCCAATAGGTGGATTTTTCGACTAAAAGAGAAGGATTGATGCATCAACCCACATGTGAGGAAGGGATAAAATATCCCTCTCACGTTGTCTTCGTGAAAACGCTCTATCTGAAGAGCGAAGAGAGAAGAATTTTCACTTGCACGTTCACGTTGCGATGTGAACCCCGCTTTATAATGAATCTTCTTTACACAACTATCTGAAATTCCTGATTTTCCTTAACCTTATGTTAATTAGCAATTAAGTAAATAAAATAATTTCCAATAATGTCACTTCACTCATTTGATATTGTTCATTTCCTGGAATTTTCCATATATACAAATATCTAGTTTCCAAATTTGTAGCTGCAATTATCATTCAATACAATATACAAGTAGATATGTTAGTAGATTTGTAACACCATCATAACTCTATTCAAATTGAGATATTAATCACATCATGATGTCATTCGTAACCATTGAGGTATGAACGATTCATATTAAAGTAATTGTTAATAATTTCTGAAGAAAGTTATTTAAGAATGAATGAAATTAACAAAACGTTTTCAATTTGTTTTCTCATATTTACTGAAAAGATATAAACAAGGAAACATCCGAATTCATAATGACATGAAAAAAGTACGAAAACTTATTTTTGGATGAACTAGATGGACTCCTGGTCAGACAAATAGCTCAAACTTGCCCACATGAATATCTACTCGTATCTGGGTTTTCAATCGTGTCTTCTCTGACACCAAAATCTCTGTTCAATTTCGATGTGACTCAAAGAACAATTCATTGACTCTTCGTGAAATTTTTTCTTATGATTATTGACTCATCGTGAACGTTTTTTGAATGTTCCCTTAATAGCCAAATGACTCATTGCAAAGTTTATGTTTTTATTTACAATTTTAAGAAATTCTGTTTTAAAATTAAGTTTTTATCCCTTCACGAAAGTATCCGTCTTCAAAGCATAGTAACAACAGCAAAATATTCCTTATTACCACAGAGATGAAAATGTCCTTAAAACATCTACGAATATATATGTATATCAGAAACATAAATAGATAGATATTGAATTATGATAAATTTATTCAAGATATTTCTCTCTTATTTTTCAGGATTTTGCAGTATGCGAATGCTGGAAGGAAATACGGGAAGTAATAATTCATCAGTTTTAGGGTCAGGAAGCAGTGGCAGTCATGGCAGTAATATACTGTCAATGCCACCAAGTCTTGGGCCATTGGGAGGCAGTGAGGCGATTGGTTCGACTGGTGATCGTTTAGATGCATCAAGTGATAGTGCTGTTAGTTCGATGGGTTCGGAAAGAGTCCCATCATTGTCAGATGGTGAATGGGGTGATATCGGAAGTGATTCAGCACAAGAATACCATCAAGGAAAATATGGTGGACCATATGATTACAGTTATAACAGTCGTCTTGGAGATAGTGTTAAACAACCAGTTGCACAGAAAAAGCATCAAATGTTTGGTAAAAGATATTTCCAAGAACAGCCAAATATTCCGAATCTTCCACAACCATCAAATGGAACACAACCAACAGAACATATGCCAACATCAGTTAAATATGAATACGAACCATATAGATTACATCAAACACCATCATTAACACATAATATGGAAGGAGCTGTTGGTCCTTTAATCAATAAAGATCATGTACCATTAATGACACATCCAGATATGAAATATGCTTGCTCTTTGGATTTCTCAGCACGTCAACCAAGAACAGCACATGATTTGATCAATCACAATCATACTTATACTCTACCTCAAGGTAGCGGTTCTACACCACGACCACAATTACGTGACAAGAAACAACGTAAAGCTGAAGAAGAGCATTTGACACGTGATGAAAAACGTGCTAGAGCTCTTAATATACCAATAACAGTTAATGATATCATTAATTTGCCAATGGATGAATTCAATGAACGTTTATCCAAATATGATCTCAGTGAAAATCAATTATCATTGATTCGTGATATTAGACGTCGTGGTAAGAATAAAGTTGCTGCACAAAATTGTCGCAAACGTAAATTAGATCAAATACTATCCCTGGAGGATGAAGTTAAAGAAGTACGAAGAAGAAAGGATCGTCTTTTACACGAACATGAAGTTGTCTATAATGAACGTAAGAGAATAGCTGAGAAATTTGCTGCATTACATAGACATGTATTCCAGGTACATATATATATAACATTACATAGAATCAACAATTTACTAAACTATCCTTTTAATCAATTTTAATTTTTCAGTATTTAAGAGATTCTGAAGGGAATCCATGTTCACCATCACAGTACAGTCTTCAGCAAGCAGCTGATGGATCAGTATATTTACTAAGACGAGAAAATAAACCCGATGGAAGTACAGCAGCCACGAATCATACAGCACATGGAAATAGTAGCAACCACCATCATGCCTCAGGACCATCTCCGCCATCATCGCATCATCAAAAAGAATGAGAATCACTTTATTTTTATACATACAATAGTTTCTGATAAATTTTGGTGTGGTGATATAATATTAAATTTTATATACATGCATAAATGAGTTAAAAACAACTAACGCACTTAATGATTGATTGATTGGAAAATATACAAAAACAAAAAGATGAAGTGTTGTTAAGAAAACAAACAAAAAACAAAACAAAAGCATTTATCTTAACTAAAACAAAAAGAGAAATTATAAAAATAAAATGAAAGATTTATGCAAGATTTGCACGCGTTATTAAGGAATTATGTTGATAAATAAGACATTTTTATGTATTTAAATAAGAGCAGTAAATTATAAATAAACTAGAACCAGAAATGATTTTGTTCAATATAATATATATAAAAATTTCGTTATTATCCACTCGTGTGGGATGCTAAGACATTTTGCACGAGTGGAGAAGATAATAAGAAGAGAAAAATGAAAAACAAAGATATAAATTAAATTTTAAAAATACACAAATTCAATTTTCTTACTTGTACTATGACAACTGCTGCTAATACAACCACTACTTTTCATATTTACTTGCAGATAGAGTATAGATATAGAAAAATCTCTAGCAAGTTTAGTAAATCGGATGAAAATTTTGTTTTCTTTACTTTTTGTCAAAGTATGTAATTCATTTTTGCTAAAATTACTATAACAGATATGTTTAGAAAACTGTAAATAATAATTTTAAGGAAATTTTTAATATAAAAACAAAAAATTAAATAATATTTTAGAAGAATGAAACCAAGTACTTAAGCCGTAAGTGTCTTGGCCGGTGTTTGTTGGTTTGAAAATATGAAATAATACATTTAATTAAATTTTTTTTGTTTTAGAAAATTTTAAATATTTTAAAGTACATACACAAATTTCTTTTTTCGGAATCACTGGTAACAGAATAAATACTGAAACATTTTCAAAAAATATTCATTCAAATATTCATATGCTATTTATAAAATCGTTCTCTTTTGTTGTTATTAACTAAATTTAATGAATATTATTTCTAATTTGTTTTTTTTACACACAACTTTTGTACTTTACGGTTGAGGATGAAAGAGAATAAACTATTCCCATTAGCATGAATGGTATATAATCAAAGAAAAACTAAAAAAAAACTATATAAGTATCATTTTAATGTAAGTTTTAATCTTAAAAACAAAATGGAAAAATTTGAATTAAGTAAAAATTTGTAAATATAGTTAGCTTTAAATAATAAGTTTAGGCAAAATCTAAGGCATGCAACAAAGAAATTTAAGAGATAAAGTATATGTTTCAAAATGAAATGATTATAATGTTATTAATATAAAATGGCAGAATTGTATTTAGGTATAGGATTGATAATAATTATAGTGAATAATTATAATTATAATAAAACAAAAATAAAAATGGTAATGTTATTAAATTTGAAATTCTACAAATATTTGCAACCCGTACTTTTTTCCTTTGCATTAAAAACATTGGCAGAAAAATAATTACAAAAAAATATTATGTATCATTAATAAATGTGTTTTAAAAGAGAGATATATATATAATTAAATGAAAATATGTAAGTGTAAAAAAAAAGTCATAATTTTTATTAAATGGTTATTGATAAAAATATTTTAATACATAAACAACAAATTATATACGGCTAAATTTCGAGTTTCTTTGGCTTCTTATTCTTATCAAATAAAATTAGATGTAAATTTATTATATGCGTTGGTGTACACGTATTAATAAAATTATATCTTAGTTGTTTATACGTAAGATTTTTCTTTGAGATATTACCTAATGGATTTAGCTGATGGATGAATATATGAGCAACATTTTTGTTAAAACAATATTCTGATAAATTAATTGTTCACATTTAGACCACATGAAAGAAAATCAAGATATCAAGTCAGAAGCAAGAACTCCAAATAGAAGCTAATGAATCTCATAAATCCAATATATCCTCATATGGACAGATAAAGATGCATTCATCCCAGAACTACTGTGGGTTTCTTGTGGGTACTATGCGAAGATAACGATTGATACTTTGCAGTGGATACTATTGATTTCTAAACATCAATGGTGGCGGTGATAGCAAAGATTTTTGGGAAAAATTTTTAATGCAAGTCATGTGTGATAGTAGCTTAATTTGGCATTGTGCCAAGCACTTTGTTTTGCAGAATCACTTTGCTCTACTCAAATCTCGAAAAAAGAATATAACGTGAATAATTTATGGATTTAAAGTAAAGTGTGAAAGATTGAGGGTTTGAAGACCTTCACTTCATAAAGAATCTTTGGAGTCTACAAACAATCTGCCTTGGTACCCATTTCCTAATATCAGGTTAGTCAGGAGGGTTCGAAACAGATCGTGACTTGAAGATTATTAACAGAAGAATAAACACAGACGTATATTCACAGAACAGACAGGTAAGAACATACCGTGTATTGTTGTTTTGAAATTTGTATTACATCTATTTTATCAACCGAAGTGTTTGAAGAAGCTTCCATGTAAGGAAAACAAAATATATTTTCTGTATAATATCGTAGAAACTAGTTCACTAAGGGTTTATATATGGGTCCAACAGTGCAAATTTTGGCCCCTAAAATTGACAATAACAGAAAAATCCATCCTGCTTATACCAATAACCTTAAAAATCCTTAAAGACGATTGTTAAACAAGAAGTTTCTATTATTTTATTTCAAACATATGATGTTTACAAATGTTGTCTCGTTATAAGAGTATATCCTGTTGCAGAGAAATTTCATTTAGTTTACTTGTTTTTGTATAAATTTCTTTTCTCATTTATTCCTTAAAACAAAAAGTATTTAAAAATTTGATCTAATAAAAATAGTCGACAGTTAGGTTTTAGGCGGTGATAGAATAGAAAGAAATAAGTATCACTGAAAATACAGTCTTGCACATTAAAATAGAATGAAGTATCAATGTAAGAATTACAATTTCAATTAATTTTAATAAAATAAACCATAGACTCTTTATTACTAATGAAAATTTACACTAAATCCACTCAAAAGTTCTCCAGTTTTGATATGAATCAAACTAGTTTTCATATTTTCAAATATTATTTTTAAGGGATGATGGATTAGGATAGTATCAAAAGTGCGTATGCTAAATGTTTCAAAACATTACTGTTCAAACAAAAATAAAATATCATTTTCATATATATCATGAGGATATACATACATTCAAATTGAAATTTTCAGTAAAAATCTGCTTCCTTATTTTCTTTTGTTTAATCCCATTTGGTTCAAACCGGAACATGTTAGTGTATGCTCTAGATTTAATATTTTTATGTTTCTATTTTTCTTTCTTATAATAATTATTCATTTCTATATTAATGTTAATGTTTCGCAATTCGATGAAGTTAAATTAAGACTGCACACCCAATTGATTGTTTAATTTTTTTTTTTGGCATAACATATAAAAATAATGCAATTGCAAATTTCTTTCGAGTTTTCGAGGATCTAACAATAATTTAGAAAATAAAAAGAAAACTGTTTAGTCTAGGCTCCTTGTTCTTGTCCATTTGTGGCTTCCTGGTTTTTCATAACATCTGGCAAATCTGGTGGAGAAGAGTATGGAGTAATTTCAAGTGTTTCAAAGTCACCACCTTCCGATCTGTAATTGTGCTATTGATAGTATAAAATCGAATTGAATCATTCATCATCTTTTACCTTAGTGCTAATCCAAGTTGAACAGGAGCCTGAGCTTTAGCCGAGCCTGTTGTTATTCCATAATTTTGCAATTGGTTGTCGTCTTCCATTTTCAAGGTTTCTTTATAAAAGAGCATTTGATCGCGGGGCTTTATTTTTAGTATGCCTATTAAAAATGAGATATTGCACATTGAAAATCTTCTTCAATCTTATCAAGACAAGGAAATGTTATCAGAAGTAATGGAATCATACACGTGTTACAAACGTGCAAACTTGTTTATCATTGGTATATACAATAATTTGGAATTGTATCAAATTTTGAGTGATTCGCCTAAGGTCAAATTATTCATTCTCCTTGTGTGAAAAATCGTTGATACAACCTTGAAACCACTTCATACCTTCAATCATTTTCTTCAATTCCCCAACTGTAGTGTTCTCTTTAGCATCAGTGAAAATTGTTGTTTTGTGCCGTCTTATCATTAGAAAAACATCCTAAAAATATATATTATGGTAAATGAAACTTATTTCAATATAATATTAGTTTGAGGTTAGGCGTTTCTGTGAATGACACTAGGTCAAAGTTCACTGGATAATCGTTCGTATTTTGCTTACCATCTTAAATTTACTTTATATATTAACTTTTCTAAGGACTAGATATTGTATTTAAGTTAACTAATAGCACATCAATAGTGTATCGTATACACACACTTATCAGAATGATATCGAAAATTATTCACTATGCCGAAAGAAATATTAATCACGAACAAATGACTGTTTGTTATGTGTCCAAAGTTGTCTCCATAGAAAATTGACATTTGTAAAAGTAGTGAGTGAAGTTGGCGATATTTCATAAGCAAACTCTCCACTGACTAATGAATTCATACAAAAATTTTTCAATATCATGAGAACCTGGTGCTTGAAATTATTTCAAAACATGACGTTGTAGTGAAATTTAAATTAATTTTTATTTCTTAAAATTGACAGCGAAAATGCCAGTCATGGTTATTCATCTCCTTATTGGACAATACGATTTCTGTTTTGGAAACGGACAAAGCACATTGTTCCTTTATTAAGCTCATACGGCACGATTTCGATTTCCGTGGGCATGTGTCAGTATTACCACTGCCGATCTACGCGACATCTACGTATCGATGGCGGAACTTTTAGAATTTTTACGTTGAGTCTTCTATCAACACCAACCGATGAAGAAAGTCAACGCGTTCTTCATGCAAAGATAGAAAACTTCGTTCCAATAGGCGTTCAGTTACTTGCTTAGAACTTTTCACTAAAACCAAAAGGTCAACGCATTCTTCATACAACCACGGAAAGAATGCGTTCCTTTGAGAAACTTTTATCAACACCAACCGATGAAGAAAGTCAACGCATTCTTCATATAACAATGGAAAATTTAATAGACTGGCGGACGCCTATGGAATGGACAGGAACGGGCCTTTCCCAGCCAATGTAAAAATGTTTCTTGATTTTACTGTGCGGGAAATTCAAATTTGATATTTCTCTTTCACAGTTTACAGGAACGGTACGTCATGACCTATTTCCCATCGTTCCCTTTTGTCAAAAACGTTTCTTGAATACAAAGTGTGGGAAATTCAAATTTCAGTACAATACTACTTCGTTCTCTATGATCTAAGGTATTTATATGGTTTCTTCTGCAGGTAGAAAAGGCATATATAAGTAATACACAATTGTAAATGTAACGTTGCTGTATTTGCTTTTAGCTTGTTTGTCATAAGATCAACCCCTGAGAGGAATCGATTGTTCCCAATCTCTTAACAATATGCTCAAATCTTAAAAAATACTTAAACAATTTACATGTTGTACTTCGAAATGCTTCTTGTTTTGTTTATTAATCATCTGTCGTCATACTATCATCAACATCACCTCCATTTTCATCATTATCATCATCTCCTATTTCAACATCATCATCAGATGCAATGGGTTTGGTTGTGTGAATAACTTTAACTACTCCAGTATCATCAATTGAACAGCTATCTACTTTGCCATACTGAATCCCAGCTTTAGCCAGTTCACGTTCTTCCAATATTGCAATCAATTGATCCTCGAAGAAGTAAGTGTAGGTTTGTTTCTCTTTAGCTGAAGCTGGGAAGTAGTGTTTACCGGGATGTGTTAAAATTTGTGGCTTTTCAAATTTTGAAATCAGCGCTTTGCTCATTTCTGGTGGAATGATCTCATCCTTTTCTCCATAAATATGCAATGATGGAACTGATACATTATTCTCGTAAAAATGCATATGAACAAGAGCGTTGGAAACAAATCCTGATGCTAACACTACAAATTTCGGTTCCAAGTTAATAACTAAAATAAACAAAAGTTAGCATAAAATATGACATTTGTTATTCAAAAATAATCACAAGCTTTGTCACTCAAGCTGCATAAGAGATGTACCATACAGGCACCTTGGGAAAAACCCAGGAGTCCATCAAACGGTCCTTCTTCATTCCAAACCTTCTCTACATGTTTAACACTGTTTCCAAATCCTACAGCTTCAGCACTTCTTCTGGTTGCTTCGAAGCCCACATCATCGAAGTTATTAGACCACCAACTCCGTAGATCAGCAGATTTCTTATCGTCCTCCTGGCCAGGTAAGGGCAACGCTGGATTTGGTGCTGTTACAAAATGCAAATCAGCAACCCTTTTTATCATTTTCCTAAATGCACCCAATTTTCCTTTAAATATATCTCCATTTTGTCGATATCCATGCAAACATAAAATCTTAAGACGATCAGGTAAAATATCCGGCGAATTCCTATCACTTGCACTCGCCATGATAGCTGTCAAAAAGACGGAGTGCGTTCAGTATTAGTACGAACGAGGAACACTGAAAGGAGCAATGGATTTGTGTTGAACGGGCAACGATACAATTAGTTGGGTCTTGGAAGGCACGCACGTAATCAACATGAAACCTGCACAAATATAATCTATATTTAAAAATAAAAATTAAATCCTTGGAGGAAAAATCCTCGATTTGGCTTTGTTTTCGATATTTTTATGATTGAATGTGAACGTATTTTATCCGGTTTTCACAAAATTCACGCATCCTACCGCAACAAAGTAATGAAATTATAAATCAATACTCACAAATAAGTAATTAATATTATATGCAAAAACTCACAATTCTATCTAATTTTCGATATTTGCGTATTTTAATTATAATTCGAATTAAAATCGAAATTGACATGATGGGGTGGTTGCGACATGTTGGTGTCGCGAACGATGTTGGCCACCTATGTGTGAAAATCGAACCTTGTGTGTTCAAGACGTCATTCACATATGTTCGGCTACGTTCGTTTTTGAAATTTTATATATTAATGTTTATATAATATTAAATAAATGTGTATATTATTAAATGAAAATGTTTCGAAATTTATACTTTCAACTGTAAGAAAATGAATATATATTATATATATTATGAGAACATTATTCAATTTGTATAATTTTTGGAAATATTTATACGAAGAAAACCCTTCAATTGTTTGGGGTTTCATATGGAGAAATTATTCTCTCAACACAACTTAAGGAGCAACTCCTTGGAAGGAATATTCCCGTAAAATATACTTTTACCCTCAGTTAATCTGGAAACAGAAATCAGTCGTTTTCGTTAAGTAAACCATCATCGAAGGTAGTAGCCATAACTACAACAAAAAAACGGTGTGCTGGGTGGGCACCTCTTCTTTTTATATTTAATATTAGAAGGTTTCGATTCTCCTACTGATTTGTCTTTTAAACGTACCTTGAGACGAAAATCTTGAAATCAACTACGTTGAAAACTAGATATTATAAACACTTTCCATATCCCGAAAATAGCTAGGTATAACAAGGTAATAACAAGGTATCTACATATGCACGTGGAAATGATGCTGTTTCTATGAAACTTTACAAGGAAAGGCTTCTATTTGTTGGATGTGACGACGGCTTCATTGAGGTTATAAACAAATCAACTGGTGCACAACTAGGAAGAGTCCGAGGATCTTGGAAGGTTTTGCCTTCAATATACATCGTAGCTGACAAAGTGAGTGACAGTAACGTTTTTAATATTAAAACATCATTTTTCTTTGCAGTGAACATCATCTAGAGATTCTCATATACATGTCATGGATATATCAAAGTATACTTTAGCTCTTGTACAGTAAAAACTCTTGTTTAAACTTAAAAAAAAAGAAAATTCAATTTGTCCCTTATTTGTCCCTTATTTTGCATATTGTCAGCATCATTATGTTAAATTCACAAAATTTCTGTAAGCGCTTTAATATAAGGGGATGAAGATGATGATGATGATAAACTACAACCAAAATAAACTTAAAATCAGCTGCAAATTCGCTTTAAACTTAAAAAAAACGAAAATTCAATTTGTCCCTTATTTGTCCCTTATTTTGCATATTGTCAGCTTCATTATGTTAAATTCACAAAATTTCTGTAAGCGCTTTAATATAAGGGGATGAAGATGATGATGATGATAAACTACAACCAAAATAAACTTAAAATCAGCTGCAAATTCGCTTTAAACTTAAAAAAAAACGAAAATTCAATTTGTCCCTTATTTGTCCCTTATTTTGCATATTGTCAGCTTCATTATGTTAAATTCACAAAATTTCTGTAAGCGCTTTAATATAAGGGGATGAAGATGATGATGATGATAAACTACAACCAAAATAAACATAAAATCAGCTGCAAATTCGCTTTAAACTTAAAAAAAAACGAAAATTCAATTTGTCCCTTATTTGTCCCTTATTTTGCATATTGTCAGCATCATTATGTTAAATTCACAAAATTTCTGTAAGCGCTTTAATATAAGGGGATGAAGATGATGATGATGATAAACTACAACCAAAATAAACTTAAAATCAGCTGCAAATTCGCTTTAAACTTAAAAAAAACGAAAATTCAATTTGTCCCTTATTTGTCCCTTATTTTGCATATTGTCAGCTTCATTATGTTAAATTCACAAAATTTCTGTAAGCGCTTTAATATAAGGGGATGAAGATGATGATGATGATAAACTACAACCAAAATAAACTTAAAATCAGCTGCAAATTCGCTTTAAACTTAAAAAAAAACGAAAATTCAATTTGTCCCTTATTTGTCCCTTATTTTGCATATTGTCAGCTTCATTATGTTAAATTCACAAAATTTCTGTAAGCGCTTTAATATAAGGGGATGAAGATGATGATGATGATAAACTACAACCAAAATAAACTTAAAATCAGCTGCAAATTCGCTTTAAACTTAAAAAAAAACGAAAATTCAATTTGTCCCTTATTTGTCCCTTATTTTGCATATTGTCAGCTTCATTATGTTAAATTCACAAAATTTCTGTAAGCGCTTTAATATAAGGGGATGAAGATGATGATGATGATAAACTACAACCAAAATAAACTTAAAATCAGCTGCAAATTCGCTTTAAACTTAAAAAAAAACGAAAATTCAATTTGTCCCTTATTTGTCCCTTATTTTGCATATTGTCAGCTTCATTATGTTAAATTCACAAAATTTCTGTAAGCGCTTTAATATAAGGGGATGAAGATGATGATGATGATAAACTACAACCAAAATAAACTTAAAATCAGCTGCAAATTCGCTTTAAACTTAAAAAAAAACGAAAATTCAATTTGTCCCTTATTTGTCCCTTATTTTGCATATTGTCAGCTTCATTATGTTAAATTCACAAAATTTCTGTAAGCGCTTTAATATAAGGGGATGAAGATGATGATGATGATAAACTACAACCAAAATAAACTTAAAATCAGCTGCAAATTCGCTTTAAACTTAAAAAAAAACAAAATTCAATTTGTCCCTTATTTGTCCCTTATTTTGCTTATTGTCAGCATCATCATGTTAAATTCACAAAATTTCTGTAAGCGCTTTAATATAAGGGGATGAAGATGATGATGATGATAAACTACAACCAAAATAAACTTAAAATCAGCTGCAAATTTGCTTTAAACTTAAAAAAAAACGAAAATTCAATTTGTCCCTTATTTGTCCCTTATTTTGCATATTGTCAGCTTCATTATGTTAAATTCACAAAATTTCTGTAAGCGCTTTAATATAAGGGGATGAAGATGATGATGATGATAAACTACAACCAAAATAAACTTAAAATCAGCTGCAAATTTGCTTTAAACTTAAAAAAAAACGAAATTTCAATTTGTCCCTTATTTGTCCCTTATTTTGCATATTGTCAGCTTCATTATGTTAAATTCACAAAATTTCTGTAAGCGCTTTAATATAAGGGGATGAAGATGATGATGATGATAAACTACAACCAAAATAAACTTAAAATCAGCTGCAAATTCGCTTTAAACTTAAAAAAAAACGAAAATTCAATTTGTCCCTTATTTGTCCCTTATTTTGCATATTGTCAGCTTCATTATGTTAAATTCACAAAATTTCTGTAAGCGCTTTAATATAAGGGGATGAAGATGATGATGATGATAAACTACAACCAAAATAAACTTAAAATCAGCTGCAAATTCGCTTTAAACTTAAAAAAAAACAAAATTCAATTTGTCCCTTATTTGTCCCTTATTTTGCTTATTGTCAGCATCATCATGTTAAATTCACAAAATTTCTGTTAGCGCTTTAATATAAGGGGATGAAGATGATGATGATGATAAACTACAACCAAAATAAACTTAAAATCAGCTGCAAATTTGCTTTAAACTTAAAAAAAAACGAAAATTCAATTTGTCCCTTATTTGTCCCTTATTTTGCATATTGTCAGCTTCATTATGTTAAATTCACAAAATTTCTGTAAGCGCTTTAATATAAGGGGATGAAGATGATGATGATGATAAACTACAACCAAAATAAACTTAAAATCAGCTGCAAATTTGCTTTAAACTTAAAAAAAAACGAAATTTCAATTTGTCCCTTATTTGTCCCTTATTTTGCATATTGTCAGCTTCATTATGTTAAATTCACAAAATTTCTGTAAGCGCTTTAATATAAGGGGATGAAGATGATGATGATGATAAACTACAACCAAAATAAACTTAAAATCAGCTGCAAATTCGCTTTAAACTTAAAAAAAAACGAAAATTCAATTTGTCCCTTATTTGTCCCTTATTTTGCATATTGTCAGCTTCATTATGTTAAATTCACAAAATTTCTGTAAGCGCTTTAATATAAGGGGATGAAGATGATGATGATGATAAACTACAACCAAAATAAACTTAAAATCAGCTGCAAATTCGCTTTAAACTTAAAAAAAAACGAAAATTCAATTTGTCCCTTATTTGTCCCTTATTTTGCATATTGTCAGCTTCATTATGTTAAATTCACAAAATTTCTGTAAGCGCTTTAATATAAGGGGATGAAGATGATGATGATGATAAACTACAACCAAAATAAACTTTAAATCAGCTGCAAATTCGCTTTAAACTTAAAAAAAAACGAAAATTCAATTTGTCCCTTATTTGTCCCTTATTTTGCATATTGTCAGCTTCATTATGTTAAATTCACAAAATTTTTGTAAGCGCTTTAATATAAGGGGATGAAGATGATGATGATGATAAACTACAACCAAAATAAACTTAAAATCAGCTGCAAATTCGCTTTAAACTTAAAAAAAAACGAAAATTCAATTTGTCCCTTATTTGTCCCTTATTTTGCTTATTGTCAGCATCATCATGTTAAATTCACAAAATTTCTGTTAGCGCTTTAATATAAGGGGATGAAGATGATGATGATGATAAACTACAGCCAAAATAAACTTAAAATCAGCTGCAAATTCGCTTTAAACTTAAAAAAAAACGAAAATTCAATTTGTCCCTTATTTGTCCCTTATTTTGCATATTGTCAGCTTCATTATGTTAAATTCACAAAATTTCTGTAAGCGCTTTAATATAAGGGGATGAAGATGATGATGATGATAAACTACAACCAAAATAAACTTAAAATCAGCTGCAAATTCGCTTTAAACTTAAAAAAAAACGAAAATTCAATTTGTCCCTTATTTGTCCCTTATTTTGCATATTGTCAGCTTCATTATGTTAAATTCACAAAATTTCTGTAAGCGCTTTAATATAAGGGGATGAAGATGATGATGATGATAAACTACAACCAAAATAAACATAAAATCAGCTGCAAATTCGCTTTAAACTTAAAAAAAAACGAAAGTTCAATTTGTCCCTTATTTGTCCCTTATTTTGCATATTGTCAGCTTCATTATGTTAAATTCACAAAATTTCTGTAAGCGCTTTAATATAAGGGGATGAAGATGATGATGATGATAAACTACAGCCAAAATAAACTTAAAATCAGCTGCAAATTTGCTTTAAACTTAAAAAAAAACGAAAATTCAATTTGTCCCTTATTTGTCCCTTATTTTGCATATTGTCAGCTTCATTATGTTAAATTCACAAAATTTCTGTAAGCGCTTTAATATAAGGGGATGAAGATGATGATGATGATAAACTACAACCAAAATAAACATAAAATCAGCTGCAAATTCGCTTTAAACTTAAAAAAAAACGAAAGTTCAATTTGTCCCTTATTTGTCCCTTATTTTGCATATTGTCAGCTTCATTATGTTAAATTCACAAAATTTCTGTAAGCGCTTTAATATAAGGGGATGAAGATGATGATGATGATAAACTACAGCCAAAATAAACTTAAAATCAGCTGCAAATTTGCTTTAAACTTAAAAAAAAACGAAAATTCAATTTGTCCCTTATTTGTCCCTTATTTTGCATATTGTCAGCTTCATTATGTTAAATTCACAAAATTTCTGTAAGCGCTTTAATATAAGGGGATGAAGATGATGATGATGATAAACTACAACCAAAATAAACTTAAAATCAGCTGCAAATTCGCTTTAAACTTAAAAAAAAACGAAAATTCAATTTGTCCCTTATTTGTCCCTTATTTTGCATATTGTCAGCTTCATTATGTTAAATTCACAAAATTTCTGTAAGCGCTTTAATATAAGGGGATGAAGATGATGATGATGATAAACTACAACCAAAATAAACTTAAAATCAGCTGCAAATTCGCTTTAAACTTAAAAAAAAACGAAAATTCAATTTGTCCCTTATTTGTCCCTTATTTTGCATATTGTCAGCTTCATTATGTTAAATTCACAAAATTTCTGTAAGCGCTTTAATATAAGGGGATGAAGATGATGATGATGATAAACTACAACCAAAATAAACTTAAAATCAGCTGCAAATTCGCTTTAAACTTAAAAAAAAACGAAAATTCAATTTGTCCCTTATTTGTCCCTTATTTTGCATATTGTCAGCTTCATTATGTTAAATTCACAAAATTTCTGTAAGCGCTTTAATATAAGGGGATGAAGATGATGATGATGATAAACTACAACCAAAATAAACTTAAAATCAGCTGCAAATTCGCTTTAAACTTAAAAAAAAACGAAAATTCAATTTGTCCCTTATTTGTCCCTTATTTTGCATATTGTCAGCTTCATTATGTTAAATTCACAGAATTTCTGTAAGCGCTTTAATATAAGGGGATGAAGATGATGATGATGATAAACTACAACCAAAATAAACTTAAAATCAGCTGCAAATTCGCTTTAAACTTAAAAAAAAACGAAAATTCAATTTGTCCCTTATTTGTCCCTTATTTTGCATATTGTCAGCTTCATTATGTTAAATTCACAAAATTTCTGTAAGCGCTTTAATATAAGGGGATGAAGATGATGATGATGATAAACTACAACCAAAATAAACTTAAAATCAGCTGCAAATTCGCTTTAAACTTAAAAAAAAACGAAAATTCAATTTGTCCCTTATTTTGCATATTGTCAGCTTCATTATGTTAAATTCACAAAATTTCTGTAAGCGCTTTAATATAAGGGGATGAAGATGATGATGATGATAAACTACAACCAAAATAAACTTAAAATCAGCTGCAAATTCGCTTTAAACTTAAAAAAAAACGAAAATTCAATTTGTCCCTTATTTGTCCCTTATTTTGCATATTGTCAACTTCATTATGTTAAATTCACAAAATTTCTGTAAGCGCTTTAATATAAGGGGATGAAGATGATGATGATGATAAACTACAACCAAAATAAACTTAAAATCAGCTGCAAATTCGCTTTAAACTTAAAAAAAAACGAAAATTCAATTTGTCCCTTATTTGTCCCTTATTTTGCATATTGTCAGCTTCATTATGTTAAATTCACAAAATTTCTGTAAGCGCTTTAATATAAGGGGATGAAGATGATGATGATGATAAACTACAACCAAAATAAACTTAAAATCAGCTGCAAATTCGCTTTAAACTTAAAAAAAAACGAAAATTCAATTTGTCCCTTATTTGTCCCTTATTTTGCATATTGTCAGCTTCATTATGTTAAATTCACAAAATTTCTGTAAGCGCTTTAATATAAGGGGATGAAGATGATGATGATGATAAACTACAACCAAAATAAACTTAAAATCAGCTGCAAATTCGCTTTAAACTTAAAAAAAAAACGAAAATTCAATTTGTCCCTTATTTGTCCCTTATTTTGCATATTGTCAGCTTCATTATGTTAAATTCACAAAATTTCTGTAAGCGCTTTAATATAAGGGGATGAAGATGATGATGATGATAAACTACAGCCAAAATAAACTTAAAATCAGCTGCAAATTTGCTTTAAACTTAAAAAAAAACGAAAATTCAATTTGTCCCTTATTTGTCCCTTATTTTGCATATTGTCAGCTTCATTATGTTAAATTCACAAAATTTCTGTAAGCGCTTTAATATAAGGGGATGAAGATGATGATGATGATAAACTACAACCAAAATAAACTTAAAATCAGCTGCAAATTCGCTTTAAACTTAAAAAAAAAACGAAAATTCAATTTGTCCCTTATTTGTCCCTTATTTTGCATATTGTCAGCTTCATTATGTTAAATTCACAAAATTTCTGTAAGCGCTTTAATATAAGGGGATGAAGATGATGATGATGATAAACTACAACCAAAATAAACTTAAAATCAGCTGCAAATTCGCTTTAAACTTAAAAAAAAACGAAAATTCAATTTGTCCCTTATTTGTCCCTTATTTTGCATATTGTCAGCTTCATTATGTTAAATTCACAAAATTTCTGTAAGCGCTTTAATATAAGGGGATGAAGATGATGATGATGATAAACTACAACCAAAATAAACTTAAAATCAGCTGCAAATTCGCTTTAAACTTAAAAAAAAACGAAAATTCAATTTGTCCCTTATTTGTCCCTTATTTTGCATATTGTCAGCTTCATTATGTTAAATTCACAAAATTTCTGTAAGCGCTTTAATATAAGGGGATGAAGATGATGATGATGATAAACTACAACCAAAATAAACTTAAAATCAGCTGCAAATTCGCTTTAAACTTAAAAAAAAACGAAAATTCAATTTGTCCCTTATTTGTCCCTTATTTTGCATATTGTCAGCTTCATTATGTTAAATTCACAAAATTTCTGTAAGCGCTTTAATATAAGGGGATGAAGATGATGATGATGATAAACTACAACCAAAATAAACTTAAAATCAGCTGCAAATTCGCTTTAAACTTAAAAAAAAACGAAAATTCAATTTGTCCCTTATTTGTCCCTTATTTTGCATATTGTCAGCTTCATTATGTTAAATTCACAAAATTTCTGTAAGCGCTTTAATATAAGGGGATGAAGATGATGATGATGATAAACTACAACCAAAATAAACTTAAAATCAGCTGCAAATTCGCTTTAAACTTAAAAAAAAACGAAAATTCAATTTGTCCCTTATTTGTCCCTTATTTTGCATATTGTCAGCTTCATTATGTTAAATTCACAAAATTTCTGTAAGCGCTTTAATATAAGGGGATGAAGATGATGATGATGATAAACTACAACCAAAATAAACTTAAAATCAGCTGCAAATTCGCTTTAAACTTAAAAAAAAACGAAAATTCAATTTGTCCCTTATTTGTCCCTTATTTTGCATATTGTCAGCTTCATTATGTTAAATTCACAAAATTTCTGTAAGCGCTTTAATATAAGGGGATGAAGATGATGATGATGATAAACTACAACCAAAATAAACTTAAAATCAGCTGCAAATTCGCTTTAAACTTAAAAAAAAAACGAAAATTCAATTTGTCCCTTATTTGTCCCTTATTTTGCATATTGTCAGCTTCATTATGTTAAATTCACAAAATTTCTGTAAGCGCTTTAATATAAGGGGATGAAGATGATGATGATGATAAACTACAACCAAAATAAACTTAAAATCAGCTGCAAATTCGCTTTAAACTTAAAAAAAAACGAAAATTCAATTTGTCCCTTATTTGTCCCTTATTTTGCATATTGTCAGCTTCATTATGTTAAATTCACAAAATTTCTGTAAGCGCTTTAATATAAGGGGATGAAGATGATGATGATGATAAACTACAACCAAAATAAACTTAAAATCAGCTGCAAATTCGCTTTAAACTTAAAAAAAAACGAAAATTCAATTTGTCCCTTATTTGTCCCTTATTTTGCATGTTGTCAGCTTCATTATGTTAAATTCACAAAATTTCTGTAAGCGCTTTAATATAAGGGGATGAAGATGATGATGATGATAAACTACAACCAAAATAAACTTAAAATCAGCTGCAAATTCGCTTTAAACTTAAAAAAAAACGAAAATTCAATTTGTCCCTTATTTGTCCCTTATTTTGCATATTGTCAGCTTCATTATGTTAAATTCACAAAATTTCTGTAAGCGCTTTAATATAAGGGGATGAAGATGATGATGATGATAAACTACAACCAAAATAAACTTAAAATCAGCTGCAAATTCGCTTTAAACTTAAAAAAAAACGAAAATTCAATTTGTCCCTTATTTGTCCCTTATTTTGCATATTGTCAGCTTCATTATGTTAAATTCACAAAATTTCTGTAAGCGCTTTAATATAAGGGGATGAAGATGATGATGATGATAAACTACAACCAAAATAAACTTAAAATCAGCTGCAAATTCGCTTTAAACTTAAAAAAAAACGAAAATTCAATTTGTCCCTTATTTGTCCCTTATTTTGCATATTGTTTTGTACTATCTTCATACAAAAGATAGTTCTACACTAAGGTTTCCCTTACTGTAGATAATTTCACCATTAGAAACAAAGAAACACGAATAATAATTTTACACTTATATTTAAAAAAACTGACAAACATTCAACAAAATAGAACTACCAACAAACATAAAATTATTTAACTTTTGCAGACAGTAACTAGATACTTTTCTTAAGAAGGGACTGTGCCGCTTCGCGTTGGACCGAATACTGCCTTTCTTTGGTCCATTGGCCTCAAAAACTAGCCTCTTGGTCCTGTGTGGTCCTTTCTTCGGTTGCACATTTGTGATGCAAATGTGCAACAAGTTGTCCTTCGACTTCCTTCAAATTATAAATTTCATTGGAACTCGTATAAAAAAAAGGGGTTGTAATTGCTTTCACATTTCCTTTTCTTTTGTGGAAATGTGAAAGCAATGAGACCAACTTTCTAATTCCCTTAAAACAAAAAAAGGACCACACTTAAACACATAAACAGTACCAACAGAAACAAAAAAAAAGGGCTCATCTTACAATCGCTTGCACATTTTCTTTTCTTTTGTTAAAATGCGCAAGCCGATTTTGTATTTTCTAAAAAATACATCCTTGGTCCGAACATTCTCCCCCGGGTTGAGAGTTCTGCTCTCAACGACTTACAAACATGGGAGATTACAACTATAATACAAATTAACTATTACAAGTATTAAAACCTTACAGGCTAACTAATCTATTGGCAAGGGTGCTAATCGTTTGACCCCACGAAGAAGCTCTCCTGCGGCCGTTCTTAGCCGTACCGTCCGTACGACCCCATCGTGTCCAGGCTGCGTCTCTATGACCCTCCCTAGGCGCCATTCCAGTGGAGGTAAATTGTCGTCCCGAATAGTGACCATGGTACCGTTTTGTATTTCATGCGCACCACGCGACCATCTAGTGCGAACGTTCAATTCATTCACATACTCCTTCGTCCATCGCGTCCAAAAATCCCTCTTGACCTTTTGGATGTGCTGCCACATTGACAGCCGGTTGACCGGAACATCTGTAAAGTTAGCTTCCGGAACACTCGAAATTTGTTCGCCAATTAAAAAATGGGAAGGAGTCAAGGCTTGAAAATCATTGGGATCAGAAGACATAGGAGTTAAAGGACGGGAATTAAGGATACCTTCTATTTCCGTGACCAACGTAATGAATTGCTCCAACGTGAACAATTCTGAACCAACTACTCTCCTCAGGTGATGTTTGAAAGACTTGACTGCGGCCTCCCAAATTCCTCCAAAATGCGGCGACTGTGGAGGGTTGAATTTCCAGGTGATACCTTTTGGAGCTAAATATCCTTGAAGTTTCTCTCTGCTCTCCTCTGAAGATAAACTTTGGTATATCTCGTTCAACTCTCGGTTCGCTCCAACAAAATTCGTGCCGTTGTCCGAGTAAATACTGGTGCACATCCCTCGACGTGACATGAATCTTTTCAAACATGCTATGAAACTCTCAGAAGTTAAATCACCTACTACTTCTAAGTGTAACGCCTTCGTCGATAAGCAGACAAACACTGCCACGTAAACTTTAACCTTGTTCCGGTTCCTAAATTTCTTCTCTTTAACGAAGAATGGTCCACAAAAATCGACTCCAACGTTAGTAAAGGGTCTCGACATGATTGTTCTTGGTCTAGGCAAACTTCCCATAATATGCTGCACGTTAACCGGTTTTGCACGGGCACATCTAACGCAACTACGAACGATATTTCGAACCTGGTTTCTACCGTCTATTACCCAGTACTTTTGACGGAGAGCATACAAAGTAGCCTGCGGACCACTATGAAAGTTTTCTAGGTGCTCCTTTACTATCAGCAGCTTCGTGACATGATGTGATTTTGGCAATATCGCTGGATGCTTCTGCTGATAATCATACGCTGAATGATGCAATCGTCCACCTACCCGGATGAGGTGGTCTTCTCCAATGAACGGGTTGAGGCACAACAATTTACTCTTCGCATGAACAGCTTTATTTTCCATAAGCGATTTGTATTCCGCAGCAAACTCACTTTTCTGTACTAGACGTATTATTCGCTGAGATGCCATCTTCATCTCTTCGGCAGTGATTAAATCCTTTTCATCATGGTGAGGTAAGAAACGAAGACACAAAGCAACAATGCGTACTAACTTATTGTACGATGAATATCGACTTAACAGCTCAAACTTTATGCTGCTAACTGCTAGACAAACAGCTTTCTTCAAATCAGGTAAATCTGCTACTTCCGCCAGAGGGGCCGGCGTTATACATGCGTTCCCTGACAACCATTCAGGGCCATTAAACCAAAGAGAAGCATCAACAAAGTCCTTCGGAAGTAGACCTCTCGACACGAAATCGGCTGGGTTATCCTTGGTGCGAACGTGCTGCCAGCTCCCTGGTTCTGTGTTTCTCTGGATCTCCGCGACTCTATTACAAACAAAGGTTTTTAACTGATGAGGATCTTTCTTTATCCAGTGGAGCACGATCATGGAGTCACTCCAAAAGTATGTTTTATCTATATTCAAGCCTATAGCTGCCTTGACGTTTTTGTACAAATTTGATAGTAATACCGCAGCACATAGTTCTAAACGCGGGATCGTCTGAACCTTTCTAATGGGCGCGACTCTTGATTTCGCGCAATACAACTGCGTCGTTACTTCACCTTGACGATTAGTTGACCTCAAATATATGCAAGCGCCATATGCTTTCTCGCTTGCATCACAGAATCCGTGAAGTTCAACTTCTTCATAATCATCAATTAACATCTTTCTTACGAAGGACGCTTCATTCAAATATGGCAACTGCGAAGCAAAGTTTTCCCATTTAGTGTGAATTACAGCCGGTAATGATTCGTCCCAATCTAAGTTCAGCATCCATAGTTCTTGTATTATTAATTTAGCTGTTACTACCACCGGATTTAACAACCCCAGAGGATCAAATATTTTGGCAATTTCTGAAAAAATCACACGCTTAGTTACGCGACGATCCTGCATCGAACACACATTATAAATTATCGCGTCTTTTGAAGAGTTCCATCTCACGCCCAAAGTCTTCAACGTTGTATCATTTGAATCTTGCATTTTGAGATTCAGGTTGTAATCCGGAATGGTCTCCAATATATCCGAGGTATTGGAGGCACATTGACGCAAGTTGAATCCACCCGAACGTTGTAGTTCAGTCATGTCCTTATGCAACTGAATCAACTCCTCAACGTTGTCAGCACCTGTCAATAGATCGTCTACATATAAATCTTTGGTTAGTATCTTCGCTGCGTTGGGATACTTCTGTTGCTCGTCCTGAGCCAATTGGTGCAGACACCTTGTTGCCAAGAAGGATGCCGGTTTCAATCCGAAAATCAGCCGATTGAACTGATATGTGACGATATTACCGCTCTCGTCACGCCATAAAATTCGCAAATACTTGCCATCATCTTCTTTTACTCTAATCTGGAGGTACATCTTCTCTATGTCCCCTGTCAAAATATACCTATGTACTCTAAAACGTAGCAGTAAAGTAAAAAGATCACTCTGGATCGTTGGTCCTGCCATAAGCACATTATTCAGCGACAACCCCGTATTGGAAACCGCTGAAGCATCAAAAACAACACGAACCTTTGTTGTGAGACTACTCTCCTTAATCACTGCTTGATGTGGCAGGTAATAGCCTTTCTCAATATCATCCGATACTCGAATCATGTATCCGAGCGCCTTATATTCTGTCATCACAGAATTGTATTGAAGCATGAGATTCGCGTTTCTGGTAAACTTTCTCTCCAATGCTTGCAATCTTTTGTGAGCCATTTGCAATGACTCGCCCAAACCTTTTTTCCTTTCATTAAATGGGAGGGCAATGACGTAGCGACCGCTATCGTCTCTACTTATGTTGTTTCGAAAATGTTGTTCACACGCTGCTTCTTCATCTGTAAGGATCTGCTCCTGCATTGTGTCCTCTATTTCCCAAAATCTCGACAAATCTCGCAGATTTAGAGAGTGACATTTCGCGAAACCAACTTGATCTTCTGGACTCAGAACATTGCCACCGATGATCCATCCGAGAAGAGTTTTCTGCGCCACCAGATCTGGTTTACCGGGCGAAGATAATACTATGTTGCCTACACACAACAAAGACAAAAATATTCCCGTACCTAATAGAACATCTACCGTTGCGGGAACGTGAAAATTGGGGTCTGCCAGCTCCAAGTTAGCTGGTATGTTCAAAGACTTCTTATTTATCTGCTGATCAGGAGACAAGGATGTGATTGTTGGAACGACGTGAAATTCTACCAGTTTAGAATACCTAGTACCCCTCGAGACAATCACCGTGCTTACGACGTATTTGGCCAATGTACCTGCCTCAGCAAACAACCCAATATGCAAATTATGCTCAACTTGTTTCAATTGTAGTCGGTTAGCCATTCTAGCCGTTATAAAATTACGAGTGGAGCCAGTATCTAATAAAACTCGAGCTGAAATATACGATCCATCTGCTTTCATTATATTCAATATTGCGGTGGGTGCAATATCTTCTTTCGGCGTTGGTTTGGGAATCGATGAATGAGTCTGTTTTAGTCATGCGCTGCCATCCACTAAGTTTCTTGATGATTCTACCGGCTTTGAGCTAACCTTTTCCAATTCCACATGCAAATGTGTATGATGATTCCCTTGACATATTCTGCACTGGCTGGATCTACAATCCTTTACCATATGTCCCGCTCCCAGACATTTGAAACATAACTTTTTAATCTTAACGATCTGCCTACGATCGTTTACGCCTTTTCCTTTGAATCCAGGACATTTAGAAATAACATGATCCATTCCACAAACCGGACAATTGGAATGGCTACTGGCGTTCGTGAGTAAGGTTCTTGCCTTTGGCTTACTCCTATTGTCGCTTCTAATTGGATTCCCGACCGATTGTTGAGACTCCGTACAGTTTCCCCGATGTTCTAGAAAACGTAGCAAATCTAAATATGAAGGCATCTTTTTATCCATCAACGTTGTTTCCCAGTGAAACCTTGTGTTATCACTGACTTTCCCTATTAAAAGATATATAATGCAGGTGTCCCATGATTCCACTGGTTCACCTAGTGCCTTTAATGCACGCAAATGTTGCCGAAAGGTATCAACTAACTCCTCTAGCCCACTAGGAGTATCACGGGTCAATCGGGGTAAGTTATTGAGAATCGACCAATGTCTGAAAATAGCTTTACGTGTATTGTCATACTTATCGATAAGTATTTTCCACGCTTCCTTATAATTATTTCCCGTGCTTTCTATTTCCTCAATTGATCGCAGTGCCTTCCCAGTTAAAGAACCTTGTAAATATTGCAGTTTATCGACATCGTCGATACTTTCCTTGTTCCCAACGCGAGCTAAAAATTTGTCCCGAAAACCCTGCCATTTTTCGATGCTACCATCAAATATTGGTAATGACAGTTCTGGTAATTTTATTTTTGCTTGCGAACATGTCACAACGGACGATACAGGAGGAGTAGAACACATATTACCAACACTAGGTGCGGGTTGCTGAGCTTTTGACAGTAGTTTGCGAGAAAGGGCCATAACTGTGAAATATTCTTCCTCCATATTGTCTAACTCCTGACTATGGACGTCAGCTGAAGCGCCTTCCAACTCCACCAATCGCTCGTTGATATCGTATATCGCTTTAAACTTTTCTTCCAACAACTCCATACGAATCTCGATATTGAAAACGTCGGGATCTTCAACCATCGATGCGAGATAGTTGCCAAATCTCGTAATCCGTCCTTTAATTTCACCGCGCTGTCTTCTTAGCGCCGAAATAAGTTCTTTAGGGGGTTGGGTCATGGTAATTGCGTATTTGGAACACGGGATACGAACAAGAAAACCAACAAATAAGGGAAAATTGGCAAAACAATTTCTTACTCACCCACAGATGTTGTCAATGTATTTGTAGATTGCTCGATCACCAAGATGAGATCCTTAAGTACGGGTTCCGCTGCTGCTGAAGATCACAGTACCGACACAAATATTCTTTTCTCTTCACAAGTGTTTTTTTTTTCAAATGATTTCTTATTTTGCTTTATTTGTTATATCTTAACTTTCACAGGGCAACGATGGCATATTTAAGAGTCTGGCTATTTCACAGATTTTATTTTTCTTTTACGAGTTCCTGGCTATTTCACAGTACTATTTATTTTTCCGGCTATTTCACGGATTTTATTTTTCTTTTAAGGTTTCCTGACTATTTCACAGTACTACTTATTTTTCCGGCTATTTCACGGACCCTATTTTGTTAACCTTATGAGTATCGTCCTTTGAACGCGCTTTACCTCAACACAATTGCCCGTAATTGATATTCAAACTATTTAATAATGTTATCCAAAATTGTCAATTCACAAACAAGCTATCTGTTTCTAATCACAAGTTCACAAAATGTTCGAAAGTTGTCTAAATGTTATTTCTCTAAGTCACTTTTTGTAAACGTTCTATTAATATTTTTGCAAAACGTTCTATTATTTTTACATAGATTAACACTTCGGAAATATCCGGCTCGAAGGACCAAATTGTTTTGTACTATCTTCATACAAAAGATAGTTCTACACTAAGGTTTCCCTTACTGTAGATAATTTCACCATTAGAAACAAAGAAACACGAATAATAATTTTACACTTATATTTAAAAAAACTGACAAACATTCAACAAAATAGAACTACCAACAAACATAAAATTATTTAACTTTTACAGACAGTAACTAGATACTTTTCTTAAGAAGGGACTGTGCCGCTTCGCGTTGGACCGAATACTGCCTTTCTTTGGTCCATTGGCCTCAAAAACTAGCCTCTTGGTCCTGTGTGGTCCTTTCTTCGGTTGCACATTTGTGATGCAAATGTGCAACAAGTTGTCCTTCGACTTCCTTCAAATTATAAATTTCATTGGAACTCGTATAAAAAAAAGGGGTTGTAATTGCTTTCACATTTCCTTTTCTTTTGTGGAAATGTGAAAGCAATGAGACCAACTTTCTAATTCCCTTAAAACAAAAAAAGGACCACACTTAAACACATAAACAGTACCAACAGAAACAAAAAAAAAGGGCTCATCTTACAATCGCTTGCACATTTTCTTTTCTTTTGTTAAAATGCGCAAGCCGATTTTGTATTTTCTAAAAAATACATCCTTGGTCCGAACATTCTCCCCCGGGTTGAGAGTTCTGCTCTCAACGACTTACAAACATGGGAGATTACAACTATAATACAAATTAACTATTACAAGTATTAAAACCTTACAGGCTAACTAATCTATTGGCAAGGGTGCTAATCGTTTGACCCCACGAAGAAGCTCTCCTGCGGCCGTTCTTAGCCGTACCGTCCGTACGACCCCATCGTGTCCAGGCTGCGTCTCTATGACCCTCCCTAGGCGCCATTCCAGTGGAGGTAAATTGTCGTCCCGAATAGTGACCATGGTACCGTTTTGTATTTCATGCGCACCACGCGACCATCTAGTGCGAACGTTCAATTCATTCACATACTCCTTCGTCCATCGCGTCCAAAAATCCCTCTTGACCTTTTGGATGTGCTGCCACATTGACAGCCGGTTGACCGGAACATCTGTAAAGTTAGCTTCCGGAACACTCGAAATTTGTTCGCCAATTAAAAAATGGGAAGGAGTCAAGGCTTGAAAATCATTGGGATCAGAAGACATAGGAGTTAAAGGACGGGAATTAAGGATACCTTCTATTTCCGTGACCAACGTAATGAATTGCTCCAACGTGAACAATTCTGAACCAACTACTCTCCTCAGGTGATGTTTGAAAGACTTGACTGCGGCCTCCCAAATTCCTCCAAAATGCGGCGACTGTGGAGGGTTGAATTTCCAGGTGATACCTTTTGGAGCTAAATATCCTTGAAGTTTCTCTCTGCTCTCCTCTGAAGATAAACTTTGGTATATCTCGTTCAACTCTCGGTTCGCTCCAACAAAATTCGTGCCGTTGTCCGAGTAAATACTGGTGCACATCCCTCGACGTGACATGAATCTTTTCAAACATGCTATGAAACTCTCAGAAGTTAAATCACCTACTACTTCTAAGTGTAACGCCTTCGTCGATAAGCAGACAAACACTGCCACGTAAACTTTAACCTTGTTCCGGTTCCTAAATTTCTTCTCTTTAACGAAGAATGGTCCACAAAAATCGACTCCAACGTTAGTAAAGGGTCTCGACATGATTGTTCTTGGTCTAGGCAAACTTCCCATAATATGCTGCACGTTAACCGGTTTTGCACGGGCACATCTAACGCAACTACGAACGATATTTCGAACCTGGTTTCTACCGTCTATTACCCAGTACTTTTGACGGAGAGCATACAAAGTAGCCTGCGGACCACTATGAAAGTTTTCTAGGTGCTCCTTTACTATCAGCAGCTTCGTGACATGATGTGATTTTGGCAATATCGCTGGATGCTTCTGCTGATAATCATACGCTGAATGATGCAATCGTCCACCTACCCGGATGAGGTGGTCTTCTCCAATGAACGGGTTGAGGCACAACAATTTACTCTTCGCATGAACAGCTTTATTTTCCATAAGCGATTTGTATTCCGCAGCAAACTCACTTTTCTGTACTAGACGTATTATTCGCTGAGATGCCATCTTCATCTCTTCGGCAGTGATTAAATCCTTTTCATCATGGTGAGGTAAGAAACGAAGACACAAAGCAACAATGCGTACTAACTTATTGTACGATGAATATCGACTTAACAGCTCAAACTTTATGCTGCTAACTGCTAGACAAACAGCTTTCTTCAAATCAGGTAAATCTGCTACTTCCGCCAGAGGGGCCGGCGTTATACATGCGTTCCCTGACAACCATTCAGGGCCATTAAACCAAAGAGAAGCATCAACAAAGTCCTTCGGAAGTAGACCTCTCGACACGAAATCGGCTGGGTTATCCTTGGTGCGAACGTGCTGCCAGCTCCCTGGTTCTGTGTTTCTCTGGATCTCCGCGACTCTATTACAAACAAAGGTTTTTAACTGATGAGGATCTTTCTTTATCCAGTGGAGCACGATCATGGAGTCACTCCAAAAGTATGTTTTATCTATATTCAAGCCTATAGCTGCCTTGACGTTTTTGTACAAATTTGATAGTAATACCGCAGCACATAGTTCTAAACGCGGGATCGTCTGAACCTTTCTAATGGGCGCGACTCTTGATTTCGCGCAATACAACTGCGTCGTTACTTCACCTTGACGATTAGTTGACCTCAAATATATGCAAGCGCCATATGCTTTCTCGCTTGCATCACAGAATCCGTGAAGTTCAACTTCTTCATAATCATCAATTAACATCTTTCTTACGAAGGACGCTTCATTCAAATATGGCAACTGCGAAGCAAAGTTTTCCCATTTAGTGTGAATTACAGCCGGTAATGATTCGTCCCAATCTAAGTTCAGCATCCATAGTTCTTGTATTATTAATTTAGCTGTTACTACCACCGGATTTAACAACCCCAGAGGATCAAATATTTTGGCAATTTCTGAAAAAATCACACGCTTAGTTACGCGACGATCCTGCATCGAACACACATTATAAATTATCGCGTCTTTTGAAGAGTTCCATCTCACGCCCAAAGTCTTCAACGTTGTATCATTTGAATCTTGCATTTTGAGATTCAGGTTGTAATCCGGAATGGTCTCCAATATATCCGAGGTATTGGAGGCACATTGACGCAAGTTGAATCCACCCGAACGTTGTAGTTCAGTCATGTCCTTATGCAACTGAATCAACTCCTCAACGTTGTCAGCACCTGTCAATAGATCGTCTACATATAAATCTTTGGTTAGTATCTTCGCTGCGTTGGGATACTTCTGTTGCTCGTCCTGAGCCAATTGGTGCAGACACCTTGTTGCCAAGAAGGATGCCGGTTTCAATCCGAAAATCAGCCGATTGAACTGATATGTGACGATATTACCGCTCTCGTCACGCCATAAAATTCGCAAATACTTGCCATCATCTTCTTTTACTCTAATCTGGAGGTACATCTTCTCTATGTCCCCTGTCAAAATATACCTATGTACTCTAAAACGTTGCAGTAAAGTAAAAAGATCACTCTGGATCGTTGGTCCTGCCATAAGCACATTATTCAGCGACAACCCCGTATTGGAAACCGCTGAAGCATCAAAAACAACACGAACCTTTGTTGTGAGACTACTCTCCTTAATCACTGCTTGATGTGGCAGGTAATAGCCTTTCTCAATATCATCCGATACTCGAATCATGTATCCGAGCGCCTTATATTCTGTCATCACAGAATTGTATTGAAGCATGAGATTCGCGTTTCTGGTAAACTTTCTCTCCAATGCTTGCAATCTTTTGTGAGCCATTTGCAATGACTCGCCCAAACCTTTTTTCCTTTCATTAAATGGGAGGGCAATGACGTAGCGACCGCTATCGTCTCTACTTATGTTGTTTCGAAAATGTTGTTCACACGCTGCTTCTTCATCTGTAAGGATCTGCTCCTGCATTGTGTCCTCTATTTCCCAAAATCTCGACAAATCTCGCAGATTTAGAGAGTGACATTTCGCGAAACCAACTTGATCTTCTGGACTCAGAACATTGCCACCGATGATCCATCCGAGAAGAGTTTTCTGCGCCACCAGATCTGGTTTACCGGGCGAAGATAATACTATGTTGCCTACACACAACAAAGACAAAAATATTCCCGTACCTAATAGAACATCTACCGTTGCGGGAACGTGAAAATTGGGGTCTGCCAGCTCCAAGTTAGCTGGTATGTTCAAAGACTTCTTATTTATCTGCTGATCAGGAGACAAGGATGTGATTGTTGGAACGACGTGAAATTCTACCAGTTTAGAATACCTAGTACCCCTCGAGACAATCACCGTGCTTACGACGTATTTGGCCAATGTACCTGCCTCAGCAAACAACCCAATATGCAAATTATGCTCAACTTGTTTCAATTGTAGTCGGTTAGCCATTCTAGCCGTTATAAAATTACGAGTGGAGCCAGTATCTAATAAAACTCGAGCTGAAATATACGATCCATCTGCTTTCATTATATTCAATATTGCGGTGGGTGCAATATCTTCTTTCGGCGTTGGTTTGGGAATCGATGAATGAGTCTGTTTTAGTCATGCGCTGCCATCCACTAAGTTTCTTGATGATTCTACCGGCTTTGAGCTAACCTTTTCCAATTCCACATGCAAATGTGTATGATGATTCCCTTGACATATTCTGCACTGGCTGGATCTACAATCCTTTACCATATGTCCCGCTCCCAGACATTTGAAACATAACTTTTTAATCTTAACGATCTGCCTACGATCGTTTACGCCTTTTCCTTTGAATCCAGGACATTTAGAAATAACATGATCCATTCCACAAACCGGACAATTGGAATGGCTACTGGCGTTCGTGAGTAAGGTTCTTGCCTTTGGCTTACTCCTATTGTCGCTTCTAATTGGATTCCCGACCGATTGTTGAGACTCCGTACAGTTTCCCCGATGTTCTAGAAAACGTAGCAAATCTAAATATGAAGGCATCTTTTTATCCATCAACGTTGTTTCCCAGTGAAACCTTGTGTTATCACTGACTTTCCCTATTAAAAGATATATAATGCAGGTGTCCCATGATTCCACTGGTTCACCTAGTGCCTTTAATGCACGCAAATGTTGCCGAAAGGTATCAACTAACTCCTCTAGCCCACTAGGAGTATCACGGGTCAATCGGGGTAAGTTATTGAGAATCGACCAATGTCTGAAAATAGCTTTACGTGTATTGTCATACTTATCGATAAGTATTTTCCACGCTTCCTTATAATTATTTCCCGTGCTTTCTATTTCCTCAATTGATCGCAGTGCCTTCCCAGTTAAAGAACCTTGTAAATATTGCAGTTTATCGACATCGTCGATACTTTCCTTGTTCCCAACGCGAGCTAAAAATTTGTCCCGAAAACCCTGCCATTTTTCGATGCTACCATCAAATATTGGTAATGACAGTTCTGGTAATTTTATTTTTGCTTGCGAACATGTCACAACGGACGATACAGGAGGAGTAGAACACATATTACCAACACTAGGTGCGGGTTGCTGAGCTTTTGACAGTAGTTTGCGAGAAAGGGCCATAACTGTGAAATATTCTTCCTCCATATTGTCTAACTCCTGACTATGGACGTCAGCTGAAGCGCCTTCCAACTCCACCAATCGCTCGTTGATATCGTATATCGCTTTAAACTTTTCTTCCAACAACTCCATACGAATCTCGATATTGAAAACGTCGGGATCTTCAACCATCGATGCGAGATAGTTGCCAAATCTCGTAATCCGTCCTTTAATTTCACCGCGCTGTCTTCTTAGCGCCGAAATAAGTTCTTTAGGGGGTTGGGTCATGGTAATTGCGTATTTGGAACACGGGATACGAACAAGAAAACCAACAAATAAGGGAAAATTGGCAAAACAATTTCTTACTCACCCACAGATGTTGTCAATGTATTTGTAGATTGCTCGATCACCAAGATGAGATCCTTAAGTACGGGTTCCGCTGCTGCTGAAGATCACAGTACCGACACAAATATTCTTTTCTCTTCACAAGTGTTTTTTTTTTCAAATGATTTCTTATTTTGCTTTATTTGTTATATCTTAACTTTCACAGGGCAACGATGGCATATTTAAGAGTCTGGCTATTTCACAGATTTTATTTTTCTTTTACGAGTTCCTGGCTATTTCACAGTACTATTTATTTTTCCGGCTATTTCACGGATTTTATTTTTCTTTTAAGGTTTCCTGACTATTTCACAGTACTACTTATTTTTCCGGCTATTTCACGGACCCTATTTTGTTAACCTTATGAGTATCGTCCTTTGAACGCGCTTTACCTCAACACAATTGCCCGTAATTGATATTCAAACTATTTAATAATGTTATCCAAAATTGTCAATTCACAAACAAGCTATCTGTTTCTAATCACAAGTTCACAAAATGTTCGAAAGTTGTCTAAATGTTATTTCTCTAAGTCACTTTTTGTAAACGTTCTATTAATATTTTTGCAAAACGTTCTATTATTTTTACATAGATTAACACTTCGGAAATATCCGGCTCGAAGGACCAAATTGTTTTGTACTATCTTCATACAAAAGATAGTTCTACACTAAGGTTTCCCTTACTGTAGATAATTTCACCATTAGAAACAAAGAAACACGAATAATAATTTTACACTTATATTTAAAAAAACTGACAAACATTCAACAAAATAGAACTACCAACAAACATAAAATTATTTAACTTTTACAGACAGTAACTAGATACTTTTCTTAAGAAGGGACTGTGCCGCTTCGCGTTGGACCGAATACTGCCTTTCTTTGGTCCATTGGCCTCAAAAACTAGCCTCTTGGTCCTGTGTGGTCCTTTCTTCGGTTGCACATTTGTGATGCAAATGTGCAACAAGTTGTCCTTCGACTTCCTTCAAATTATAAATTTCATTGGAACTCGTATAAAAAAAAGGGGTTGTAATTGCTTTCACATTTCCTTTTCTTTTGTGGAAATGTGAAAGCAATGAGACCAACTTTCTAATTCCCTTAAAACAAAAAAAGGACCACACTTAAACACATAAACAGTACCAACAGAAACAAAAAAAGGGCTCATTTTACAATCGCTTGCACATTTTCTTTTCTTTTGTTAAAATGCGCAAGCCGATTTTGTATTTTCTAAAAAATACATCCTTGGTCCGAACACATATTGTCAGCTTCATTATGTTAAATTCACAAAATTTCTGTAAGCGCTTTAATATAAGGGGATGAAGATGATGATGATGATAAACTACAACCAAAATAAACTTAAAATCAGCTGCAAATTCGCTTTAAACTTAAAAAAAAACGAAAATTCAATTTGTCCCTTATTTGTCCCTTATTTTGCATATTGTCAGCTTCATTATGTTAAATTCACAAAATTTCTGTAAGCGCTTTAATATAAGGGGATGAAGATGATGATGATGATAAACTACAACCAAAATAAACTTAAAATCAGCTGCAAATTCGCTTTAAACTTAAAAAAAAAGAAAATTCAATTTGTCCCTTATTTTGCATATTGTCAGCATCATTATGTTAAATTCACAAAATTTCTGTTAGCGCTTTAATATAAGGGGATGAAGATGATGATGATGATAAACTACAACCAAAATAAACTTAAAATCAGCTGCAAATTCGCTTTAAACTTAAAAAAAAACGAAAATTCAATTTGTCCCTTATTTGTCCCTTATTTTGCATATTGTCAGCTTCATTATGTTAAATTCACAAAATTTCTGTAAGCGCTTTAATATAAGGGGATGAAGATGATGATGATGATAAACTACAACCAAAATAAACTTAAAATCAGCTGCAAATTCGCTTTAAACTTAAAAAAAAACGAAAATTCAATTTGTCCCTTATTTGTCCCTTATTTTGCATATTGTCAGCTTCATTATGTTAAATTCACAAAATTTCTGTAAGCGCTTTAATATAAGGGGATGAAGATGATGATGATGATAAACTACAACCAAAATAAACTTAAAATCAGCTGCAAATTCGCTTTAAACTTAAAAAAAAACGAAAATTCAATTTGTCCCTTATTTGTCCCTTATTTTGCATATTGTCAGCATCATTATGTTAAATTCACAAAATTTCTGTTAGCGCTTTAATATAAGGGGATGAAGATGATGATGATGATAAACTACAACCAAAATAAACTTAAAATCAGCTGCAAATTCGCTTTAAACTTAAAAAAAAACGAAAATTCAATTTGTCCCTTATTTGTCCCTTATTTTGCATATTGTCAGCTTCATTATGTTAAATTCACAAAATTTCTGTAAGCGCTTTAATATAAGGGGATGAAGATGATGATGATGATAAACTACAACCAAAATAAACTTAAAATCAGCTGCAAATTCGCTTTAAACTTAAAAAAAAACGAAAATTCAATTTGTCCTTTATTTGTCCCTTATTTTGCATATTGTCAGCTTCATTATGTTAAATTCACAAAATTTCTGTAAGCGCTTTAATATAAGGGGATGAAGATGATGATGATGATAAACTACAACCAAAATAAACTTAAAATCAGCTGCAAATTCGCTTTAAACTTAAAAAAAAACGAAAATTCAATTTGTCCCTTATTTGTCCCTTATTTTGCATATTGTCAGCTTCATTATGTTAAATTCACAAAATTTCTGTAAGCGCTTTAATATAAGGGGATGAAGATGATGATGATGATAAACTACAACCAAAATAAACTTAAAATCAGCTGCAAATTCGCTTTAAACTTAAAAAAAAACGAAAATTCAATTTGTCCCTTATTTGTCCCTTATTTTGCATATTGTCAGCTTCATTAGTTAAATTCACAAAATTTCTGTAAGCGCTTTAATATAAGGGGATGAAGATGATGATGATGATAAACTACAACCAAAATAAACTTAAAATCAGCTGCAAATTCGCTTTAAACTTAAAAAAAAACGAAAATTCAATTTGTCCCTTATTTGTCCCTTATTTTGCATATTGTCAGCTTCATTATGTTAAATTCACAAAATTTCTGTAAGCGCTTTAATATAAGGGGATGAAGATGATGATGATGATAAACTACAACCAAAATAAACTTAAAATCAGCTGCAAATTCGCTTTAAACTTAAAAAAAAACGAAAATTCAATTTGTCCCTTATTTGTCCCTTATTTTGCATATTGTCAGCTTCATTATGTTAAATTCACAAAATTTCTGTAAGCGCTTTAATATAAGGGGATGAAGATGATGATGATGATAAACTACAACCAAAATAAACTTAAAATCAGCTGCAAATTCGCTTTAAACTTAAAAAAAAACGAAAATTCAATTTGTCCCTTATTTGTCCCTTATTTTGCATATTGTCAGGTTCATTATGTTAAATTCACAAAATTTCTGTAAGCGCTTTAATATAAGGGGATGAAGATGATGATGATGATAAACTACAACCAAAATAAACTTAAAATCAGCTGCAAATTCGCTTTAAACTTAAAAAAAAACGAAAATTCAATTTGTCCCTTATTTGTCCCTTATTTTGCATATTGTCAGCTTCATTATGTTAAATTCACAAAATTTCTGTAAGCGCTTTAATATAAGGGGATGAAGATGATGATGATGATAAACTACAACCAAAATAAACTTAAAATCAGCTGCAAATTCGCTTTAAACTTAAAAAAAAACGAAAATTCAATTTGTCCCTTATTTGTCCCTTATTTTGCATATTGTCAGCTTCATTATGTTAAATTCACAAAATTTCTGTAAGCGCTTTAATATAAGGGGATGAAGATGATGATGATGATAAACTACAACCAAAATAAACTTAAAATCAGCTGCAAATTCGCTTTAAACTTAAAAAAAAACGAAAATTCAATTTGTCCCTTATTTGTCCCTTATTTTGCATATTGTCAGCTTCATTATGTTAAATTCACAAAATTTCTGTAAGCGCTTTAATATAAGGGGATGAAGATGATGATGATGATAAACTACAACCAAAATAAACTTAAAATCAGCTGCAAATTCGCTTTAAACTTAAAAAAAAACGAAAATTCAATTTGTCCCTTATTTGTCCCTTATTTTGCATATTGTCAGCTTCATTATGTTAAATTCACAAAATTTCTGTAAGCGCTTTAATATAAGGGGATGAAGATGATGATGATGATAAACTACAACCAAAATAAACTTAAAATCAGCTGCAAATTCGCTTTAAACTTAAAAAAAACGAAAATTCAATTTGTCCCTTATTTGTCCCTTATTTTGCATATTGTCAGCTTCATTATGTTAAATTCACAAAATTTCTGTAAGCGCTTTAATATAAGGGGATGAAGATGATGATGATGATAAACTACAACCAAAATAAACTTAAAATCAGCTGCAAATTCGCTTTAAACTTAAAAAAAAACGAAAATTCAATTTGTCCCTTATTTGTCCCTTATTTTGCATATTGTCAGCTTCATTATGTTAAATTCACAAAATTTCTGTAAGCGCTTTAATATAAGGGGATGAAGATGATGATGATGATAAACTACAACCAAAATAAACTTAAAATCAGCTGCAAATTCGCTTTAAACTTAAAAAAAAACGAAAATTCAATTTGTCCCTTATTTGTCCCTTATTTTGCATATTGTCAGCTTCATTATGTTAAATTCACAAAATTTCTGTAAGCGCTTTAATATAAGGGGATGAAGATGATGATGATGATAAACTACAACCAAAATAAACTTAAAATCAGCTGCAAATTCGCTTTAAACTTAAAAAAAAACGAAAATTCAATTTGTCCCTTATTTGTCCCTTATTTTGCATATTGTCAGCTTCATTATGTTAAATTCACAAAATTTCTGTAAGCGCTTTAATATAAGGGGATGAAGATGATGATGATGATAAACTACAACCAAAATAAACTTAAAATCAGCTGCAAATTCGCTTTAAACTTAAAAAAAAACGAAAATTCAATTTGTCCCTTATTTGTCCCTTATTTTGCATATTGTCAGCTTCATTATGTTAAATTCACAAAATTTCTGTAAGCGCTTTAATATAAGGGGATGAAGATGATGATGATGATAAACTACAACCAAAATAAACTTAAAATCAGCTGCAAATTCGCTTTAAACTTAAAAAAAAACGAAAATTCAATTTGTCCCTTATTTGTCCCTTATTTTGCATATTGTCAGCTTCATTATGTTAAATTCACAAAATTTCTGTAAGCGCTTTAATATAAGGGGATGAAGATGATGATGATGATAAACTACAACCAAAATAAACTTAAAATCAGCTGCAAATTCGCTTTAAACTTAAAAAAAAACGAAAATTCAATTTGTCCCTTATTTGTCCCTTATTTTGCATATTGTCAGCTTCATTATGTTAAATTCACAAAATTTCTGTAAGCGCTTTAATATAAGGGGATGAAGATGATGATGATGATAAACTACAACCAAAATAAACTTAAAATCAGCTGCAAATTCGCTTTAAACTTAAAAAAAAACGAAAATTCAATTTGTCCCTTATTTGTCCCTTATTTTGCATATTGTCAGCTTCATTATGTTAAATTCACAAAATTTCTGTAAGCGCTTTAATATAAGGGGATGAAGATGATGATGATGATAAACTACAACCAAAATAAACTTAAAATCAGCTGCAAATTCGCTTTAAACTTAAAAAAAACGAAAATTCAATTTGTCCCTTATTTGTCCCTTATTTTGCATATTGTCAGCTTCATTATGTTAAATTCACAAAATTTCTGTAAGCGCTTTAATATAAGGGGATGAAGATGATGATGATGATAAACTACAACCAAAATAAACTTAAAATCAGCTGCAAATTCGCTTTAAACTTAAAAAAAAACGAAAATTCAATTTGTCCCTTATTTGTCCCTTATTTTGCATATTGTCAGCTTCATTATGTTAAATTCACAAAATTTCTGTAAGCGCTTTAATATAAGGGGATGAAGATGATGATGATGATAAACTACAACCAAAATAAACTTAAAATCAGCTGCAAATTCGCTTTAAACTTAAAAAAAAACGAAAATTCAATTTGTCCCTTATTTGTCCCTTATTTTGCATATTGTCAGCTTCATTATGTTAAATTCACAAAATTTCTGTAAGCGCTTTAATATAAGGGGATGAAGATGATGATGATGATAAACTACAACCAAAATAAACTTAAAATCAGCTGCAAATTCGCTTTAAACTTAAAAAAAAACGAAAATTCAATTTGTCCCTTATTTGTCCCTTATTTTGCATATTGTCAGCTTCATTATGTTAAATTCACAAAATTTCTGTAAGCGCTTTAATATAAGGGGATGAAGATGATGATGATGATAAACTACAACCAAAATAAACTTAAAATCAGCTGCAAATTCGCTTTAAACTTAAAAAAAAACGAAAATTCAATTTGTCCCTTATTTGTCCCTTATTTTGCATATTGTCAGCTTCATTATGTTAAATTCACAAAATTTCTGTAAGCGCTTTAATATAAGGGGATGAAGATGATGATGATGATAAACTACAACCAAAATAAACTTAAAATCAGCTGCAAATTCGCTTTAAACTTAAAAAAAAACGAAAATTCAATTTGTCCCTTATTTGTCCCTTATTTTGCATATTGTCAGCTTCATTATGTTAAATTCACAAAATTTCTGTAAGCGCTTTAATATAAGGGGATGAAGATGATGATGATGATAAACTACAACCAAAATAAACTTAAAATCAGCTGCAAATTCGCTTTAAACTTAAAAAAAAACGAAAATTCAATTTGTCCCTTATTTGTCCCTTATTTTGCATATTGTCAGCTTCATTATGTTAAATTCACAAAATTTCTGTAAGCGCTTTAATATAAGGGGATGAAGATGATGATGATGATAAACTACAACCAAAATAAACTTAAAATCAGCTGCAAATTCGCTTTAAACTTAAAAAAAAACGAAAATTCAATTTGTCCCTTATTTGTCCCTTATTTTGCATATTGTCAGCTTCATTATGTTAAATTCACAAAATTTCTGTAAGCGCTTTAATATAAGGGGATGAAGATGATGATGATGATAAACTACAACCAAAATAAACTTAAAATCAGCTGCAAATTCGCTTTAAACTTAAAAAAAAACGAAAATTCAATTTGTCCCTTATTTGTCCCTTATTTTGCATATTGTCAGCTTCATTATGTTAAATTCACAAAATTTCTGTAAGCGCTTTAATATAAGGGGATGAAGATGATGATGATGATAAACTACAACCAAAATAAACTTAAAATCAGCTGCAAATTCGCTTTAAACTTAAAAAAAAACGAAAATTCAATTTGTCCCTTATTTGTCCCTTATTTTGCATATTGTCAGCTTCATTATGTTAAATTCACAAAATTTCTGTAAGCGCTTTAATATAAGGGGATGAAGATGATGATGATGATAAACTACAACCAAAATAAACTTAAAATCAGCTGCAAATTCGCTTTAAACTTAAAAAAAAACGAAAATTCAATTTGTCCCTTATTTGTCCCTTATTTTGCATATTGTCAGCTTCATTATGTTAAATTCACAAAATTTCTGTAAGCGCTTTAATATAAGGGGATGAAGATGATGATGATGATAAACTACAACCAAAATAAACTTAAAATCAGCTGCAAATTCGCTTTAAACTTAAAAAAAAACGAAAATTCAATTTGTCCCTTATTTGTCCCTTATTTTGCATATTGTCAGCTTCATTATGTTAAATTCACAAAATTTCTGTAAGCGCTTTAATATAAGGGGATGAAGATGATGATGATGATAAACTACAACCAAAATAAACTTAAAATCAGCTGCAAATTCGCTTTAAACTTAAAAAAAAACGAAAATTCAATTTGTCCCTTATTTGTCCCTTATTTTGCATATTGTCAGCTTCATTATGTTAAATTCACAAAATTTCTGTAAGCGCTTTAATATAAGGGGATGAAGATGATGATGATGATAAACTACAACCAAAATAAACTTAAAATCAGCTGCAAATTCGCTTTAAACTTAAAAAAAAACGAAAATTCAATTTGTCCCTTATTTGTCCCTTATTTTGCATATTGTCAGCTTCATTATGTTAAATTCACAAAATTTCTGTAAGCGCTTTAATATAAGGGGATGAAGATGATGATGATGATAAACTACAACCAAAATAAACTTAAAATCAGCTGCAAATTCGCTTTAAACTTAAAAAAAAACGAAAATTCAATTTGTCCCTTATTTGTCCCTTATTTTGCATATTGTCAGCTTCATTATGTTAAATTCACAAAATTTCTGTAAGCGCTTTAATATAAGGGGATGAAGATGATGATGATGATAAACTACAACCAAAATAAACTTAAAATCAGCTGCAAATTCGCTTTAAACTTAAAAAAAAACGAAAATTCAATTTGTCCCTTATTTGTCCCTTATTTTGCATATTGTCAGCTTCATTATGTTAAATTCACAAAATTTCTGTAAGCGCTTTAATATAAGGGGATGAAGATGATGATGATGATAAACTACAACCAAAATAAACTTAAAATCAGCTGCAAATTCGCTTTAAACTTAAAAAAAAACGAAAATTCAATTTGTCCCTTATTTGTCCCTTATTTTGCATATTGTCAGCTTCATTATGTTAAATTCACAAAATTTCTGTAAGCGCTTTAATATAAGGGGATGAAGATGATGATGATGATAAACTACAACCAAAATAAACTTAAAATCAGCTGCAAATTCGCTTTAAACTTAAAAAAAAACGAAAATTCAATTTGTCCCTTATTTGTCCCT